>CAJVGC010000060.1:54841070-55149391 GCA_910822075.1 Senecio squalidus
CATTTAAGAACCATATAATTATTTAGGAACCAAACGAACCATTTTTAGGCCCTTGGATCACATTTAAATTATATGGCTTAAGATTTAGGGAAATTGATAACTAAAAGGGCATATTAGACATTTTGCTTAAATTAAATATATGTCGAGATTCATATCCCCAATTCATGTTCTTTATTTCTTGATTTTGTTTCTCTGTGACTTTTTTATTTCGATTCCTTCTATGTAAATTCGTTTTTCTTTGTATGATTCTTCAGATCCAGCTATGGATTCATAGTTATTCAAGATACAATTACATATTCTGATTAAATCAATCAAATATTAAGATTTTTCTTCTTATCCAATGATTAGTTTTAGGTCAAATCAAATTAAATCGTTCAAGCTCTTCTTCAATCAAAGGTATCTTGCTTATAATCGTTCAAGATCATCTAAATACCTATCCAACAAATTCAGCTGATCATCCTTCCGCCGGATCACCGGCGACGGATTCGGTTGGTACAGAAAAATATTTTTGCTGTTGACAGCGGCGGCGAGACAACGGCGGCGAGGCGGTTGTTGTTGGGTTGGAAAATGAGAATGGAAAATGAAAATGCTAAACTGCCAATATACAGCAAAAGACGAGTCTACTTTCCCTTATGCCTTAATTTAGGCCGAATCCATTATATCTCTATATATAGATATATAGATATATAGAATTATAGATATATTATATTGGGTGTCTGGTTTGTATAGGTGACGAAAGGGTGGGAGTGAAGCCAATTAAAAATCTACCTGGTTTGGCTTTTTTTTATTGATATGTTTAGTTTAGGATTCCAAAATAAATGAATGGCTGTAATTTTTTCATTTTATGGTTGTGTGTGTGTAAGAGAGAGATTGGTTTTTGTACTCGTGGGCCCTATCATAAGGAAAAGACAGAAATACCCCATGTGAGGGGCACATGACCTTTATTTCGTTAAAAATTAACGGAAGTTTGAAAAATGGACTACCGGCGTAACGGATTTACAACAATGGGGACTAATGACATAATTATTTCAAAAAAAGCCTCGAACTAGTGATTTGGGTACAAATATAGGGACCAACGGTGTAATTTACTCTACAATATATATATATATATATATATATATATATATATATATATATATATATATATATATATATATATATATATACACAAGTGAATATACAATATACACAAGTGAATACGCAATATACACAAGTGAATACACAATATATATACACAAGTGAATATACAATATATATATACACAAGTGAATATACAATATACACCAGTGAATACGCAATATACACAAGTGAATACACAATATATATACACAAGGGAATATACAATATACACCAGTGAATACGCAATATACACCAGTGAATACGCAATATACACAAGTGAATATACAATATATATATATACACAAGTGAATATACAATATACACCAGTGAATACACAATATACACAAGTGAATACACAATATATATACACAAGTGAATATACAATATACACCAGTGAATATACAATATACACCAGTGAATACGCAATATACTAATTTTTTGTGAATTAGTATATACACTGATGAATATTTAGTACATACACTAGTGTATATACCGAAACTCACTCAAAAAAAAAAAAAAAAAAAAAGTCGTCAAAAGTATATCAAGTGGGTGCTCGTTGGAAAGATAATTAAATGCTTGTTCTAATGGTGTATTTAGTTTTTCCTAAAACCTAGTTATATACTCTAGATATGTTAATTTAAAGTTAATTATGATTTTAAAGTAGTTTTAATTGATTTCCAATTTGGCTCTCAATTTTGACTTAATTACAAAATTGCCACCTTGAGTTTAATTTTTGATCTAAATGATCTAATGGTGATTAAATGGTTCCTAATGGTTCCTAAATAATTGATGGTTCCTAAATGAACCCACCTCTATATATATATATATATATATATATATATATATATATATAAAAAAAAACGAATTTATTTTTTTTTTGCACGAAAAAAATATGATGCATATTTATGATGCATACCTATGATGAACATTGATGTATGTATCATAGTTGAATATCATAACTTTTTTGTATCCATCATTAATGTGTATCATATTTTTTATAAATTATTAATGTGCATCATATGTTTTGCGTGCATCATATGTATGTTTTGTGTGCATCATATGACGTGGCAGGTGAGGTTATCGAAAAAAAATTCAAATTTTTTTTTCCAAAAATAAATTTTTTTTTCCGAAAACAAAAAATAAATAAATAAATTTTTTTTAATAAATAAATATTATAATTTTTATTAAAAAAAAATAAAAAAAATAATTTTTTTTAAATGCCACCTAAGCATCCAAGTGTCATGCCCACATTGCTTCCTACACTTTTTACAAATTTCAAACTTTTTATTTGATCCTACTTCTATATATATATATATATATATATATATATATATATATATATATATATATATATATATATATATATATATATATATATATATATAAAAGATCATTTAAGACCCATAATTTTCTTGAGTCAAAAAGACATCATTTTGGCACTTGATCACATTTTAATCTAATGGTTAAGATTAAAACCAAACCCATTTTTTTTCTTTTTTTTAAATTAATTTATCTTACAAACCGTTGATCGTTAGACGAAACAAAATACACCGTTGCGATCGTCTCGTTTTTATCTTTAATTTGAGCAGTGGTGTTATATACTTTCGACGACTTTTTTTTTTTTTATGGGTATTGAAATTATAATGATAATATCATATATGATATTTACATCATTACGTAAAATTGTATAAAAGATAATTACTATAAAATGTATAAACTACCTAAATTTAGAAGAAAAAAAAATCGAATTTTAACTAGTTTTATTTTTTCTCGTTTTTTGACATAAAATGTGATATACTAAAATCACATATGATACTACTATATCATATTGATATTACTGTAAATCATATATGATATGAATATAAATCATATGTGATATATATTAAAATCGTATATGATAATATTATATCATATATGATATTACTGTAAATCATATATGATATGAATATAAATCATATGTGATATATACTAAAACTAGATTATTGGGAGGTAGGGATATTATATATATGTTGTTTCGTTTATATGTATGTGTTTCAGTTTCATATTTAAATTTGTATACGTAAAGAACTCTATAAAAAATAATACAATTATAACCTATTAAAAAATTATGGTATGGTGTTTATAAATTCAATAAAAGAGTTGAATTCTGTTAACTTTTATATGTGGGTCATTTGCGTGTTTTAGATGATTATAGTTTTTCAAATTGTAAATTTTAAATTATATATGGGTTATGTCATGTCGATAGAAGTACGTATTCAATAATTTTTTTATTCAATTCTGCTTTATTTAAGAAAATAGTCTTAAAAATCAAATTAAATATTTTTCACAATATGAATTTTTTAGTCTTTTGTTAGTCTATTATGGTTGTATGTATCAGTACACAAAATGTGTCATTTTGTATGTCAACATTCATTTTTATTATTTGTTATAATTCTTTCATACTGTTACAACATACAGAATGTTGGAAGTCAAATTAAAGTATTTTGTTAGTCTAATGTTCATTTATTCTTAAACAAAAACGAAAATATAAACGGTGTCTCTTTTTGTACGTTATATCTAATTTGTTTTCTTACGATTATATTTTTTATTTTATTAGAAAGAAAAAACCAAAAAAGAAAAAGGAAATTGAAAAAAAAAATCGTTTATCTTTTTATAGAAAAGTTTAATTAAATAAAAATATTTAAAATTTAAAGTAATATTGTCAAACGATATTTATTTTAATATGTAGTAAAGTTGAATGTTTAAAAATGTATTTAAAATTAAAGGGTTAAAACGAAAATAATTAATTATGATGTAATATGACATTATTATTTTGATTTAAGGATGTAAAATTAATATTCAAATCAGTCTAATAGCTCACACTTTGTAATGTGCCTTTAATACACTTTTTTTAATATATATTATAGGTTAGAGATATAGATGATACTTTTTAAAATGTACTATTACTATTACTACTATTACTAATGTATACATTCATCATAATAACATTGCCGTTTCAGTTCAATTTTTGCCTTACAACTCTCAAATATATTTTTTTTTTCTTTTCTTTTTTCACAATTCGATGTTAAATTCATTTTATAACAAAATAAAATGTTGTTGCAGTGGTTGATGGGTATATAATCAGGTGGCAGGTTCAAGCCCTATTGGCTTAAGTTTTTTCTTTTATTTTTTATTTATTTGTTTGTTTTTGTTCGTTTTATTTTTTTGTTTCTTTTCTTTTTTATTTGTTTGTCTTTTTCTTTTCGTTTGTTCGATCGAAGGGACAAGTTTTGAGTTGTTTATTATGTTTGGTTTTTAAGATGATTGAGTGTTTTTCTTTGTTGAAAGTTTAGTATTTAATATTTTTGCCAAACGAAACACTGCTACAAAGAACGGCTATTCATACTTAATATATTTTGATTAAAATCGTCACAACTAAATAATCATGAATTTAATGCCCGCTGCGAAGCGCGGACTCAAAATACTGGTTATATACACTTACCAAAATTTTTTTGTCGTTTTTGGCAAAATTTTGCCATTTATAACAAAAAAAAATATAAAATAATATCCAAACTAAAAAATTAGTCAATAATGGGTGCACCATTTTTCGGTTTTTAGTTTAAATACATTATTTAATAAAATCTTACACAAAACACACTGTAGCCTGGAATGGTTCAATCATATGTTATATATGTTGGTGACTTAGTTTTGACTTTTGTAGCTGCCATTTTTTTTTTTGACCTTGCCTGCACTTGACATGTTCGGTCTAGGCCGACCCGAATTTTTTTATCTTTTTTTTTTTTATCTTTTGTTTATTATTATTATTATTTTTTGTCCTTTAAGAAGAGCAACCATTTTTAGTTTAGTGTTTATTAAATTGTAGTTTTAGTTTTGTGGTTAATCTTTTTTTTTTTTTTTTTTTCTTTTCAAAACATAGTCCGTTTCAATAAAATATTACAAATGATTCATTGTTTTTGTGACTTCGCAGCGAAGCGCGATTGATCAACCTTGTTTTATACATATATGATATATCTTATTCTAGGTCATTGGGTTATGACTTAGTTTATAGAATGATGGGTATGGCGAATGTCAACTAAGATCATGTAGTTTGGTGTGTGACCCTCTCATAGACACGGGAGAGTGGTGGTCTAACCTTCAAATCATAATCTACTTAAGACAACATCTTTTCATATTTCCCATTTCATTACAACCTTAAGATTTACCGCAACCCTCTACGTATGAAGTTTTTAAAAACTTATATTAAAAAACATTTTGATGAATTTAACAATAGCAAATTTTCTACTGTTCTGGTGTTCCATATATTTTTTTTAGTTTTTTCGTAGGTCTGATTCGTTTAAACGATTCATTGCTTTACTTTTGATTACCGGGGTTTCGTAATTCAATTGTATCACTTGATTTAACGGATCAACCTCACCAAATTTGTTTATTAGAATATGTCAACCTAACCGAAAACGCTTGTTCAATAGTAAAATTTTTTTTTTTTTTGGATGAAATGTTCAATAATAACTTTTTAAAAGTTAAGGCGAAGTTCTATATTTTTATACAGCGAACTTCATTGTCTCTTCCACAATATCCCCCCACTCCCCCAACAACAATTATGTTCGAGTTCAACCCATGTTTACTACTATCTATTTCATTTCGATATCATTAAGTTAGACATAAATTTTATCCCGACATAACTTAACAAGCAAAAAATAATACACTTTCTTTTATATACCTCATTATACCTTTTGTAGATAGTCCATTATCACCAAAACAAATTATTTTCAAAGGAGAAAATTTGGTATAACATAAGAAATAGATAGATCATGAATAACTAATTGCATTAGGAATACCTAAATTACCTTCACCTCCTATAAATACGAACTAATTAAGTATTGTTATTTCCATTCACATCCTAAATTAAAGTTTTCGAGATTCTTGAAGGTTTGTGCTTCAAACAAATAAAATGTTGAGGTAATTTAGTAACGTCGATCTCAGATATCCCATCATATATAAAACATATGAACATCTATAGTAGTCATCGACTTCCTTATCTTATATCATTTAACGTTTTAGATCAATATTGGTTAATTTTCAGATGCAAGAAACTTGTTGATGCTTCTTTTGATTGGAATAATATGAAATTTGGTCTTACTCAAACGGATTACATGTACATGGCTAAATGCACACAGAACAACAATTTTCAACCTGGCCAATTAAGCGTGTATGGCAACATACAATTAAGCCCCGCTGCAGGAGTCCTAAACTATGGACAAGTAATTTTTTTTGTCATAACAAAGCTCCGTTAAAATAATGAGTTCCTAGAATCGTTTAATTTATGTACTGACAATCAAAGAGTTGTTTACATAGGGAATTTTGGAAGGCACAAAAGCTTTTAGAAGAGAAGATGGTAAGATTTTCCTATTCCGCCCTAATGAAAATGCAAAACGTATGCAAACCGGAGCCAAGAGGATGTGTATGCCATCCCCATCTCTACAACTATTTTTAGATGCAGTTAAACAAACAGCTCTTGCCAACGCACGTTGGGTATGTATTTCTCTTTTTAAATTTTCTTTAGCATTTCTGTAAATTCTAAGTTCTCTAAATTATTGTCACATGAAAGATTCGAAAATCATCCAACCCAAAGCATTCCTGTTTTGTTTTTGACCAGATTCCGCCATGTGAAAACGGGTCACTTTACATTAGGCCTTTACTCATCGGAACCGGTCCTATATTGGGTTTCTCTCCTGCTCCAGAGTACACATTTTTAGTGTATGCCTCTCCTGTTGGCAATTGTTTTAAGGTTTTTTCCACTCTTTATTCAATTTATTATTATCTTATCACAAGTTTTCGTCATACTAATAGTGGACTTTTGTACGTATACACTATCGATTGTCAATCATACAGGGTGGTATGGCTCCGTTGAACTTATACGTTGGCAATAAGTTTCATCGTACAAATCATGGTGGGACGGGGAGTGTCAAAAGCATAACAAATTATGCACCGGTACAATCATACAACTTGATTAATATGATAAATATATAAAATCATGGGTTAATTAAGCCTATGAAATATAACAAACTGTATTCGTTTTGTTATCGTGTGATCAAATTTTCAAAACCTCTATTGGGTGTATTCAACTCTAGTTTTTACAAATGATGTATCAAACAAGATTTTTGTTGACGTATAACTAATTCAATTATTTAAATTTCGCAAAGAAAATCCGGTTAATACATCATTAGTGAAACAATAAGACATGAATACACACGATAGAGGTTTTAAGAGTTGTATACGTTATATTAAAATTTCTAATACTTTAGCCTATAATACGTGTCTGAAGGTGCTAAAAGCGATATCAATTGCAAAGGAACAAGGGTTTTCAGATATAGTGTACCTTGATTCAATACATAAAAAATACGTCGAGGAGGCGAGTTCTAGTAATATTTTCTGTGTGAAGGTACTTCATCATTTCCTGAATCAAAAGTGACAAATTATGATAGATGCACATACATTTATTTTAAGAAAAATTCATCGGCTTACAGGGGGACGTTATTTTAACTCCTTCAACAACAGTTGGTACTATTCTTGATGGAATTACAAGAAAGAGCATCATCGAAATTGCTCGTGACATTGGCTACAAGGTAAACAATTGTCTTAAATATTAAATTGTGATCCCTAATTAAACACTAATGTTATATACTTCTAAATAATGTTATATCTTTCTAAATCACATTTAACATAAACATACAAAGTTATATATATACATAAATCTAAGTTCTACATTACCTACTTATAAATATAAACACCTCATGTTACACGTGTTTTTTTCTACAAGAGTATCATATACATGATAAAGAGTATTTAAGTAGTTGTCTCGCAAAGCAAGCTTCAAAAAAAAAAAAGAAAAAAAAAACTATGTCGAGTTTCTGTATGGTAAATTTGTCTCTCTATTTCTTTTACTTGTTGAGAATTCTCTAAAAAATGTTTTAATTGTTATAGGTTGAGGAACGCTCTCTTGAAATAAACGAATTGATGGAGGCCGACGAAGTTTTTACTACCGGCACGGCAATTGGTGTTGCTATCGTCGGTAGCGTAACATATGACGGTCAAAGGTAAATTGAAAAAAAAAAGATAGTTCTAATTTAACTTTGATCCGAGAGATACTATAACTTCTATAAGCAAAATTTATATGGATTATATGTCTTGATTTATTCTAATTATATTAAATATCGTTCTCTATAGTTTTTTTTACGCGTTACAAATGAGTTTTATTTTTGTTTGTAGAGTGAAGTACAAAACAGGTGATGGGCTGGTTAGTCAGGAGTTGTATCGAAACCTAATAGGGATTCAAGTTGGAAGTATTGAAGACAAACACAATTGGGTTACTGAGATTAATGATAAATAAATAAATAAAATGTATCAAAAACCTTTGTTAGTTAAGGTTTACAATATACGTGTTTTACTTATCTCGGTAAAATGTGCGACTTGATAAATAAAAGCTCTATAAAATAAGAGGTAATAAAAGCTTTTGAATATTTTGCATGAGGACTTTTGCAAAAAACACGAATGAGTAGTTCATGAAAGTTGTCAAATTAATGAAAAATTATGAAAATCCCTTATATAAACCATGAAAAAAGCGCTTATGAAATATAACACTTATCATATGATTTATTGAACAATTATAAGATTTAATGATTATTAATTTAATCATTTATTTGAGAGTTACACTAATAGTAAGTTTTGAAAAAACTTAATTTAAGAGTATTCTAAAATTAGAATACATCAAATTTGATTTATAGAGTAGTATAGATATAGGAATAAATTATAAATATATAATTTCATATAACATAATTATTTATATTTGAATCATTTCTTTTAAAAAGCTAATTATTTCTATTATTTTATTAATTTGAAAACTTATCATTTAATTTATTGAACAACTATGAGATTTAATAATCATTATTATAAATTTAACCATTTATTTAAGAGTTACAAATTACCATTAATAGTAACTTTTGAAAACTTAATTTTAAAAATATTTTAAAATTAGACTACATCAAATTTGTTTTATAAAGTAGTATAAATTAAAATATATACATATAACTATAAAATAGATTATGGTGTTCTGAACATGATATAATCAAATTATGCATAAATCATAACGATATTGAGAGCTAATATCATTAAATAAGATCTATAAGATCAAACTGTTGTTGAAGTACATTGAAAAATATTTTAAAACTTATAGGTCGCATGTTTAAAACTCATACATGAAGATATGATAGTGTTCTTGTTTAGTATTTAATTTTTTTTCAATAGCGAACTTTAATTGAGATAAAAAATATTGTGGGATAATTTATGTTAAAGTAAGAATGAAAATTTTATTAGAACTTGATAACACATCTAAGTCACTTTTTAAATATCAAAAGACGTTATTTTTTAATGTGTTCGGATATTCTTTTTAATTATATAAGTTATTGAACTCGGTTTATTTTGTTTTATTATCTTTTATTTTTTTGTTAGTGAAGATTATTACAAAAACTTCGAAAATCAATTTATTACATAAATTAGTAACTATATAGATAACCAATTATTTACATATAATATTTAAATATTTATTATTAGCGTATTTATTACATAAATTATTAACTATATACAAATTTTAACGGGTATAGGTATTAATGTTGTTTGATAAGTTGTGATTCTCGTTTTTTAGAAATTAACATTGATAAAGACCGATAAATAAACTTGTGGATTGTTATTTTTTTTATTTAAAAGTGTCGATTTAAAAAAAAACATTTAACAGAAGGTCTGTTAAATCTAACTGATATGGACGAATTTGGACAAAACCTTAGACCATGGGGACTAAAAATGTTGTTTCCTCACCATAAAGACTAAATCGACAATTTAGACATATCATATGGACAATTTCTGTAATTGACCATTATTTTTTATACCTTCATCATAAAAATGTCATTTAAATAAGTTTAGTTTTGGGGTTTCTAAAAATATAAGCTCAACTCATCATAAGTTCTTAGAGCATCGTAGTAATTGTATATTGGTTGTATAATTGATAACATGGAGAATTTGACATTTGTTGTTCTATACAACACTTCATTGCCATACAATACTCCATAGTACAAATGTAGGGCCATGATCTTTCAATTGTAGAAAAAGACAAATATTTTCGTATAAATTATAATATTTTTTCTTTTTTAAGACTTTTGACAAATGATGTGGATGTGTTAATCCATACAACTATATAGAGTTGAATGCATTACAAATGCTCTTAATAGTCTACATTTAGTATATCCTAAGAATTGAAGATAATATCGAAATCTGACTCAAATATGCTATCAGGTTTTGTTGGATTAGTTCGTTCACCCTCTTTAAGCATTCTAAATCAAATTGAACCTAGCCTTATGCTCTATAAATTTGGTTCTCGTTTAGTCGGGTCGGTTCTAACACCCCTATGTCCACGGGTCATATATGACAACAATGGGTCAATTGCTCAAGAGTATGGAATCAAAGAATCTATAAGCTCTGATACTTTATAACACCTAAGCTATACCAGTCACCACCGGAATTACAGACGCGAAAATTTCTGAAGAGTGTTCGTCTTGGACAAATGACGTATTATTTGGTCGATTTCAACACATGTGCATCTGCCTTCATGTGAAGAGAGAACTCGTGTGTTGGACCCTCTTGAAATAATAAAACTTGGTAATAGCATTAAAAAGTTTACACCTCGTAGTGAAGTATTTCCTTTCACTTGGATTGTCAAATAATTGCTCTAGAACTGACATGTGATTCTCATCATTCGATACTTCAACGGTATACTCGACAAACACAAGTTTAGGAATTTTGGTCCAACTGTACCTCCATTCCCTTGCGAGAATACTTGTCCTCACTGCATCTTTAATCGGTACAAGACATAGGATATTTTCGATGATATTTGGAGGAAGAGTGTTGATTAAATCTAAAGACATATGTTGAGCTTTCATACGTGCTGCAAAAAAACAGTTCAAGAATTTACCGCTTTTCAGTTTTAAGCCTAATCTAAACTTTAGAAAGTGAACGTTTTCTTCTGCTAATGAAACATACAAAAAATTATGACTAGAATAACTAAATGATTTCAAAAAATCCAAATCACACTTCATGTTGTAAGAGTTATCATCCCTGATGTATTCATATGCTCCAACCACATATCCGAATATATAACCTATATAATCAAACAACTACACGAAATATATAATCTGTCTCAGGTTCCCCATAACCTATATAATCAAACAACTTCACGAAATGTTGGTGCTTCTTGTGTCAATGTCTTTTTGGCATATCAAGATAAACAAGTAGGACTATTTGTGTTATTTGTTGGATTAAATTAGATTGGTTCATGTAGATTTAACATACCTGCAGATGATCCGGGCATGTTATTGAATAGATTAGCCATCGATAATTCCCAAATTGAGATGATCGTGTTAGGATGGTATTAAGGTTATATTAGAACCTTATTAGAGAGAACACACTTATGTGTGTGTTGGGATAAAAGAGATGGTGATGATAAAATGAGCCAACCCTTCTAAAGGTTTATCACATCCCTTTATATACACACTCAAATTAGGAGTGTGTATTATTTAGTCCCGTGGTGTTTAATAAGTGTTTACATTAAGCTCTCATAGTTCCGATCACCTAATGGGAAATCTATAGTGTCGTTAAGGTAAATACGTCCATCAAATATTTACTAGACACAGATTTCAGTTAGTGTCAGTCATCATATCAGTAAGGACAAATGATCAATGAGGGTCACAAATAATATGGGTCCAACATTCTCCCACTTGACCGAGTAGATCATTTATCTATGAGTATTAATAAGTCCGTACGAGATAATACTCATTTTGTTTTAAACTGAAATCATAGTCAATAAGTACAGTCGTAGAGAAGAACATCTACTCAGGACCCCCACTAGTCAAACTATGACTCAAATTCAAAACTGAATAAGCAATGATAGACCAACTAAGACAAATTTTGTTATAATAATGTCCAACACAGTTATGCGCATAAGGTGTAAATAATAGACAAACAAAATCTGAATAAGGAGGAAAATTTTCATTAATAAATAATAATGACCAATAAGTACAACAATGCTATTAAATTAAGTCTTTTGTAAGCCCCATATTCGACACGTGTCCTACGAATATATTAGGAGGAAGACCTTTGGTCATCGGATCCGCTAGCATGTCATGTGTACTTATGTACTCAACACAAAGAGCATTTTCCTCAACCCGTTCGCGTACAAACAGATACTTTGTGTCGAGATACAGCCCAGCGCCAGTCGAACTGTTACTGTTCGAGAAAGTTACAGCAGCTGAGTTATCACAGTAAAGCTTCAATGGTCTAGAGATTGAGTTGACGAGTTTGAGTCCACTGATCAGGTTCCTTAACAACATCCCATGACAGGTTGCATTATAAACGGCAACATATTCAGCCATCATAGTAGACGTTGTGGTCAGTTTCTGTTTATGACTCCGCCAAGAGATTGGTCCGCCAGCTAACATGAAAATATACCCAGAAGTAGATTTATGGTCTTCTTTGCTTTTAGCAAAGTCAGAGTCAGAATAACCTACTACTTCCAAGTTGTCACTTCTTCTATAAGTTAATTTGTAGTCTTTGGTCCCTTTCAGATATCGTAGAACCTTTTTAGCCGCTTTCCAGTGTGCTAATCCGGGGTTAGATAAGTAACGCCCCAGCATACCATCGATGTAAGCGATATCCGGTCGAGTACAGACCTGAGCGTACATAATGCTCCCAACTACAGATGAGTAAGGTATCATCCTCATTTCAGCCTTCTCAGTTTCAGTGCTCGGAGTTTGATGAGGTCCAAATACGTCCCCTTTAACTACCGGAGCCACAGTGGGTGTGCAGTGCTGCATGTTATAGCGTTCTAGAATACGGTCAATATAAGCCCTTTGGGAAAGACCTAGAACACCATTACGTCTATCTCGATTTATTTCGATACCTAAAACATAAGAGGCATCACCGAGATCTTTCATGTCGAAATTATGCGAAAGCATTCGCTTCGACTCATGTAGCAAATCCAAGTTGTTACTTGCAAGTAGAATATCATCCACATACAAAACAAGGATAATAAAGTTACTCCCACTGATCTTGAGATAGGTGCATTGATCCACTTGATTCTTTAGGAAGCCATCAGATTTTACGACTTCATCAAATTTAAGGTACCATTGTCGTGATGCTTGTTTCAACCCATATATCGATTTATTTAACTTGCAGACCATGTGCTTTTTACCTTCTGGAATAAATCCTTCAGGTTGCTGCATGAATACGTCTTCTTGCAAGTCACCATTTAGGAAAGCGGTCTTGACATCCATCTGATGTAACTCTAAATCATAATGAGCTACGAGTGCCATGACGATCCTTAGGGAATCTTTACGAGAGACAGGAGAAAAGGTCTCTTGATAATCGATTCCTTCCTTTTGAGTAAAGCCTTTTGCAACCAGTCTGTCCTTATAGCGTTCGACGTTTCCATCCGGGTCTAATTTGGTTTTGAACACCCATTTACATCCAATTACTTTGGATCCTTTAGTGAGTGGAACCAATACCCAAACGCCATTACGCTCCATGGAATTGAGCTCTTCAATCATGGCTTCAATCCATTTAGCGGCCTGATCACTATTAATAGCTTCTCGGTAAGAGGTTGGATCAGTAAGTTTCCCAATGTTTTCGACGTCAGCCAGATAAGTTTCGAAATCATCAAAATTTGTGTTTCTGCGAGCCCTTGATGATCTCCTGAGCTGAATTACGGGTTCTTCAGGAACAAGCGGTTCTTCGGCGTTTAGATTAGGAGGCATAGGAGGTTCAACCGGTTCATTAGGAGATCCAGGTATAGCGGGAGCAGCGTTGGGTACAAGAGGAATTATCGGAGGAATCGTAATAACCGACGAATGGTTTCCCCCCGCTTCTTGTACTTCTTGCAAATCTAAATCAGGATTTGTCGTGCTCCCACTGATCTCTGAATTTTCGAGGAAAGTGGCATGTTGCGTATCTATAATGCGGGTAGAGTGAGAAGGACAGTAAAAACGATAACCTTTTGAGTTCTCGGGATAACCAATAAAGAAACATGTAAGGGTTTTAGAATCCAGTTTCTTTAAGTGAGGGTTATAGACTTTTGCTTCGGCAGGACAGCCCCATACTTTCATATATTTTAGACTCGGTTTCCTACCTGTCCAGATCTCATAAGGAGTTTTAGGGACAGATTTTGATGGAACCCTATTGAGTATATGAACAGCTGTTTTTAAGGCCTCAGTCCAAAGAAATTTGGGTAGGTTAGTGTTGGCGAGCATACTTCTCACCATGTCCATTAAAGTTCGGTTTCTCCTTTCAGCAACACCATTCTGTTGAGGAGAACCTGGCATGGTGTATTGGTTAATTATGCCCTGTTCCTTGCAAAAATTATAGAAAGGACCAGGAGCTTGACCAATATCAGTATGTTTACCGTAATACTCACCTCCCCTATCTGATCGGACAACTTTTATCTTATGATCAAGTTGGTTTTCAACCAAAGTTTTATAATCGACAAAAGTTTGTAAGGATTCAGATTTTTCTTTAATCAGATAAAGGTGCATATAACGTGAATAATTGTCAATGAATGTAATAAATGATGTATGTCCTGTTATTGATGCGGGATAGGGGCCACTAATATCAGTATGAATTATTTCCAACAAGTTGGAACATCTGGTGGCTCCTTTCTTATTCCCTTTAGCCATTTTGCCTTTGAGGCATTGAATACATGTTTCAAAATCACTAAAATCAAGAGAGGGTAATATTCCTTCTTTTACGAGTCGTGTCATGCGATCTCGTGAGATGTGGCCGAGACGTTTATGCCACAATGTGGAGGAATTCTCTGCTTGTTTAGGTGATTTTGTCTTTGTTTTAGTTATGTCATCAGTATTAAGAGACAACAAAGACTGTGAGAAATTATGATCTAGTTCTAATTTATACAGTAATCCATCCAAAAAACCACAACCAAATAATTCATTATTAAGAGTAAAAGTGATCCTGCCACAACCATGAGTAATTACATAACCTTCAAGATCAAGTCTAGATATAGATACAAGGTTCCGAGTAATTCTCGGTACATATAAGGTATCTATTAATCTAATACACTTTCCGGTATTCATATGTAAATTTAAGATTCCCATGGCTTCGACATCTAATAGATCACCGTTTCCAACTCTAAGCTTTCTTTGGTCCTTTTGTAGCTTCTGGATTGTAAGGAATCCCTGTAAGGAATTGGTCACTGATATCGCATATTTATATAGATATTTATATGCAATATTGTGTCGATTATCATAGTAAACATGATGGATAGGATAGGTTTTTACATTTAATCGTGTGGAAAAGTGTTTTTGTCCATTTTACAGGTTTACATGATCGGGAAGCGGAAAGAAGTGAAGAAATGAGCTTAAATGACATATTAAAGACGAGAAGTGAAGAGGTGCTGCGCACCATGGGTATGGGTGCTGCGCACCGAGAGTTTTAACTGGATTTGGACACGGAAATTTGCCCGGTGCTGCGCACCAGGTGATGGGTGCGGCGCACCTGTCTGGATAAGCACAAGTTATTCGTATTTGAGTCGAAGACGATTTCCACCTTGAGTTTGCCTATAAATACAACATCAAATCCGTCCAGAAAATCATTCAGTATTATTCATACGTTTCTGGAGCTGTTATTAAGTTTGGAAGCAAGTTTTCAAGGCAAGGAAGATCATAATTTCGGCAATCGGCGATCACGACACTTTCGGCGATTTCCCCGTTTGTTCTTTCTTTGTTTGCATTATTTTTCCAGCATGATTTCTAACACTTTTATTACTTTTTCAGACTACGTTATGAGTAGCTAAACACTCTTTACGCTTGTTTGATTAACGGATCCTGTTCGATGTTATTTTAACGTTTTCGGTTGTTTTATGTTTTTGTGTTTAACCGTCGATCCTTATTTGCTTAAATTTTAATATATTATCATAGTTGTTTATATTTAATTTGTTTGATCAACATTCTAGGTATTCGGAAGGAATCTAGATAGGTTAGATAAGTTTTATGAAATAATCGCTCGGTGTATAATCGATTTAAAATTATTAAGATTCGGAAGGACTTAGTAATAACAACTTAGGTAATTAAATTTAAGTGAGTAGGTCTAAGTATTAAGATTCGGAAGGACTTCATAGTTAGAGGAGTTATTCGGAAGGAAACTCTATAAGGTTAAATCACTAAAAACAGGCTTGACACTTATTGCTTAATTATTAATATTTATTAACTGTATTCGGAAGGAACGGTGTAAGTAGCAATAATTAAAGTTAGTAAAAGATTCGGAAGGACTTTTAGAATATATTAGAAGTTGAAACAACAATCGATCTCGTAAAATTAACGGAAAATAGGTGAAGTATCAAACAAGTGTAATCTCTCTTTATTTGATTTAAACCATAAATCTTTCGCTCGATTTTAATTAAGCACTTTTATTCAATTACTTGCAATTTTAGTTACGATAAAAAACCCCCAAATACTCTTAGTATTATTTATTCGAATAAAATTAGTCCCTGCGAACGAACCTATACTTACTATTAAACTATATTACATACGAATAGGTCCACTGCCTAGAGGTGTGTAATTGCGTGAAAAAGTAGGTTTAATTTAAGACTCGATTTTACACATCAAGTTTTTGGCGCCGCTGCCGGGGACTGATTTTTCGTTTTTGTTTCGAATTTGTAATACGATCCTTTTGAGTATTTATTTACTTAGAAGTTACTTTTTATTTGTTATTACACCGGTACGTTTTACGCTTTTCTTGTTTTTGTCTTTTCAGGTATTTCAGGTAGTTGATGAACACAAGGGCTTCGGGATTACCACTCGCGAGTCCAAAATCAAATCCAGGAGTATCAAAGAGACGAGGCAGGAGAAGAGGCAATTTATCACTTCAGACACCACCAAATTTTGATCAAGTTTCACCCGTCAAGTTTGAAGACATTGCGTCGTCAGAAAGCGGAGGAAGCGATTCAGAACCAGAGGTTGAAGAAGTATTTTGTGAAGGAACCGCAACCAGCTATGGATCCTTTGGACACACCAATGAACCGACGGGCCGCAGCTGTAGCAGTGCCACCCACCCGCGGGTCGGCAATCACCACCCCGGAATTGGGTGATGACTTTGTTGTCAAGGGTCACCATCTCAAGATGATCCAAGACAACACATTCGATGGGCGTTACAATTCAGATCCACATAAACACATAGCAAAATTCAACGAGCTATGTGAGATGTTCAAATATGGCCAAGGCAAGGGCGATCCTGTCAAACTGAGGTTATTCCCTTCGTCTCTCACCGGAGATGCGAAGGTTTGGTTCGAGGAGCTTAACGAAAATTCAATAACCACATGGACGCAAATGCGCGAGGCTTTCATCAAAAGATTTTTCCCACCCGCCTTGGGTAGGAAATTACTCAGAGATATCAGAGGATTCCGACAGGAAGATGAAGAGACTTCCACTGAAGCATGGGCTAGACTTAAGGAGTTGTTGCGAAGTTGCTATGGTCACGGACTGGGCAAGGACCATATCATTGAAATTTTCTTCTACGGGTTAACCAAGGAGTCTCAAAACGAACTGGATCTAGCTGGAGGAGGAGATTTCATGTACAAAACCGCCAACGAAGCATACAACCTAATGGAAGACAAGCTGGTCATTAGCCTATCAAGGGAGTATCGTGATGATGGTCGAGGCCGAAGAAACAGGGGACAAGTTGCTCAAGCTGAGAGTAGCCATGAAATATCCTCGGTAGTTCAAGAGGTCAAGACACTAGCGGATAGAATTGATAAACGCATGGGACGAATGGAGAAGGACATGCACTTGGTGAAGAATGGGTGTGAAGGATGCGGAGGACCTCACTATGCTAGTGAGTGTAATCAAGTGGAGGATGCAAGCTACGCACAGTATGGTTATCCTAATCGAGGGTCAAACTGGCAAAACCGCGGAGGTAACTACAACCGCGGTGACAATCGAGACAACGGATGGCAAAGAAACAACACTCGCTCCCCACCACGATACGACGAAGATGAAGATCCAAGCATGAAAGATCTTTTGAAATCGTTCATCAACACCCAGAAATCAACCAATGACGATACCCGTAAACAATTTAAAACTTTGACTGAACAAATCGAGCAAGGACTGAGAAATCAGCAGGCAGCACATCAAGATTTAGAGAGAAGGTTCGACAGGATGAACGAACGGAACTCAAATCGACCACCGGGCCAAATACCAAGCAATACTCAACCGAATCCACGCCCACAGAACCAAGGAAACACTTCAAATAATCAAGCACCAAAATATCAACATCCCGGAACACGAGACGGAATGCCGCCCTGTCCAAAACACTGAGATGAACATGTAAATGCAATCAATACACGCTCGGGACGTACTTATGGAGGAGATCAAGCCGAAAATGGAGCAAAACAGAGCCCAGGTGCGCAGCACCAGCCTACAGGTGCGCAGCACCTAGGTTCTGACCACACAGGTGCGCAGCACCCATCTGGCGGTGCGCCGCACCGGGCTTTTGATCACGCAGGTGCGCAGCACCTGTCTGCTGAACCAGTAATTGATGATTTCGAGATCGATGACGATGAGGACGAGGCACCACCAGTTCAGACCAAGACCAAGACACCTGAACCAGTAGAGGAAGTTCCAATCAAAGCTTACAAGCCTCATGTTCCATATCCTCAACGATTACGAAAAGCAAGAATGAGGGAGCATTACGGTAAATTTTGTGACATGATTAAATCTGTTAATATTAATGTTCCTCTTGTAGATTTGATTGCAGGTATGCCAAATTACGCTAAATTCATCAAGGAATTGGTCACAAACAAAGGAAAGCCATCGAAGGAGCAAGCCGCATTCCTAAACACAGAATGTTCAGCCTTGGTGAAGAACACGATACCACCCAAGTTGGATGATCCAGGGAGCTTTCTGATTCAGTGCAACTTCAGTAATACCTACAGTTGCAGCGCTTTAGCAGACTTAGGAGCTAGCATAAACCTGATGCCGTATTCACTATATGCTAAACTCGCCATTGGAGTGTTAAAACCAACCAGGATGAGCATTCGACTAGCGGACAGATCATTTCAGTACCCATTAGGAATTGCTGAGAACATGCTAGTGAACGTGGGAAAATTCACCTTTCCGGTTGATTTCGTGATTTTAGAGATGGATGAGGATGTCTCCGTTCCACTAATCCTTGGACGACCATTCCTAAACACCGCTGACGCAATTATTCGGGTTAAAAATGGGCAAATTTCATTAGGGGTTGGGAATGAAAGAATTGTTTTTAACTTAGATAGAGCTATGACTCATTCCTATTCTACTGATGAAACCTGTTTTCGGATTGATGTGTTTGATGAATTAGATTGGCAGGAAATTCTCGAGATAGAAACTAGCTTGGAGGAGGAGTTGAAAGACGAGAAGATCGATGAAGTGGAGGTTGAAGTTAAGGAAGAACTGAAGTTGGACCAAAGCATGAGAATCAAATCTTCAATCGAGTCACCACCAACCGACTTGGAGCTAAAACAATTACCGGTACATTTAGAATATGCTTTTCTTGAAGGTACTAATTTATTACCGGTTGTTATTTCGTCATCACTTTCGGGTGACGAAAAAGCTCGATTATTGACAGTCCTTAAGGGTCATAAAAAGGCCTTTGCTTGGCGCGTATCTGACATACCCGGAATTAGCCCCGATTTTTGCAAACATAAAATAAACTTTAATGATAATGTAAAACCCGTTGTTCAAAGACAACGGCGGCTAAATCCGAATATGACAGATGTCGTTAAAAAGGAAGTTGTGAAGTTGTTGGATGCAGGTATTATCTACCCTATTTCAGATAGCCCATGGGTTAGCCCCATTCACTGTGTGCCGAAAAAGGGAGGTATGACCGTGGTGATGAACGAGAAGAACGAGCTCGTGCCAACAAGGACAGTTACCGGATGGAGAGTTTGCATTGACTACCGCAAGCTGAACGAGGCCACCAGGAAGGACCATTTTCCACTACCGTTCATGGACGAGAGACTAGCAGGAAATGAGTTCTACTGCTTCTTGGATGGGTTCTCAGGATACTTTCAGATCCCCATCGATCCCGAAGATCAAGAAAAGAGCACATTCACATGCCCGTTCGGAACCTACGCATATCGGAGGATGCCATTTGGTCTATGCAACGCACCCGCCACTTTTCAACGGTGTATGCTAGACATTTTTCAGGATATGGTGGAGAAGACAATGGAAGTGTTTATGGACGACTTTTCAGTTTTCGGAGATTCTTTCGACAACTGTTTGAAGAATTTAGATCAGATTTTGGGAAGATGCGAAGAAGCACACCTGGTCCTCAACTGGGAGAAATGCCACTTCATGGTTCGAGAGGGAATCGTATTGGGACACAAGATCTCAAAAGCTGGGATAGAGGTAGACAAAGCGAAGATCGAGGTCATTGCCAAACTACCACAACCAACGAACGAGAAGGGAATTCGGAGTTTTTTGGGACATGCCGGATTCTACCGAAGATTTATCAAGGATTTCTCCAAGATTACTCGTCCTATGACGAAACTCTTAGAGAAGGAGGTAGCTTTCAACTTTTCGGAGGATTGTTTACAAGCTTTCGAGATACTCAAGGACCGGATCACCAATACACCTATTTTGGTAGCACCGGATTGGTCTCAACCTTTCAAGCTAATGTGTGACGCCAGTAATTTCGCAGTAGGAGCTGTTTTGGGGCAACGGATCGATAAACATTTTCGACCTATCTACTTCGCCAGTAAAACACTGAACGAAGCCCAACAGAATTATACCACTACGGAAAAGGAACTTTTGGCTGTTGTTTTTGCCTTTGATAAATTCCGCTCATATTTAGTGATGAGCAAGACAATTGTTTTCACGGATCATTCTGCGTTAAAATTCTTATTTGCTAAATTAGATGCTAAACCAAGACTAATTCGTTGGATCTTATTGTTGCAGGAATTTGACATCGAAATCAAGGACAAGAAAGGGGCTGAAAATGTCGCTGCGGACCATTTGAGCCGATTGGAGAACCCAAGTTTGGGGGAGTTGAAGGAAGAGGACATAGATGACGCTTTTCCGGGGGAAATGCAGGCCTATATCAGTAACACGGACAGCTACATCCCATGGTTCGCGGACATTGCTAACTATATAGTCGGAAAAGTCATCAACAAAGACCTAACCTATCAACAGAGGAAGAAACTTATTTCGGATTCAAAGTACTACTACTGGGACTCGCCATACTTGTTCCGTAGATGTGCTGATGGAATGGTTCGCAGATGTGTACACGGAGAAGAAACTCGTAAAATTTTGAACGAATGCCATCATGGACCCACCGGAGGACATTACGGACCAACGGTAACTGGGAAAAAGGTCTATGATGCAGGATTCTATTGGCCAACAATTTTCAAGGAGGCCTATACTCTCGTAAACACTTGTGACGCATGCCAACGCCAAGGGAATATCACGAAGCGGGACGAAATGCCACAGCAAGGGATCCAAGTTTGTGAAGTTTTCGATATCTGGGGAATCGACTTTATGGGCCCTTTCAAACCCTTAAATAGAAATATTTACATTCTAGTTGCTGTAGATTATGTTTCTAAATGGGTTGAAGCTAAAGCATTACCGACTAACAACGCTAACGTGGTTGTTGATTTTCTTAAAAGTTTATTTTGCAGGTTTGGAGTGCCAAAGGCTTTAATCAGTGATCGAGGAAGCCACTTCGCCAACGCTCAGCTTGCAAAAGCTTTGAAAAGATATGGAGTAAATCACCGGTTTGCAACTTCGTATCATCCTCAAACTAGCGGGCAAGTGGAAATTACAAACCGCGCAATCAAGAGAATTTTGGAAAAGACGGTCAACAATAATCCCAAAATATGGTCAAGGAAGCTGGAGGACGCATTGTGGGCATTCAGAACGGCGTATAAAACACCAATTGGAACCACCCCGTATCGACTACTCTACGGGAAAACATGTCATCTTCCGGTGGAAATCGAGCATAAGGAGTACTGGGCATTGAAGCTCTGCGATATTGACATAGATTTAGCAAAAGACTTACGGTTCTTACAACTTCACGAGATGGATGAATTACGGTTACAGGCCTACGAAAGTTCCTGCCTTTACAAGGAAAGAACTAAGGAATTCCACGACCGTAAAATTCGTCGTAAAGAATTCAAGGAGGGCGATAAAGTACTCTTATTTCAATCAAAGTACAAATTCAAGGCTCCTAAATTACGCTCGAAGTGGACAGGACCGTACACCGTCAAACAGGCTTATGCCTCCGGCTATGTAGAGTTGTGGAGAGAAGGCGGACAACCATTCATCGTTTCTGGGCAACGAGTCAAGCTATACCATGAAGAAGATAATGAAAACGGACTGATGATTGAGGATGGATTCTATTCCGTCAACACCTAATAAAGAGGCATATCGAGTCAAGCTAACGACTCAGTCGAAAAATTAGCGCTTCTCGGGAGGCAACCCGAGTTTGTTTATTTTCTCTTCTTAGTTTTTATTTTGATTTTTTAGGAACTTTTAACGTTTTTTTTGCAGTTTTTTAGTTAGGTACCGAGAAAACCAGAAAATACAAAAAAAAATCGAAAAACGAAAAAATCCAAAAAAATTGCTTCGGTGCGCAGCACCCCCATCGGTGCTGCGCACCGCGGTCCTGTTCAGGTTATATTACTTGTTTTTTTTAAAACACACAGCACACACAAAACACATTTACAACAACAGCCGCCGAGAATAAGCACACACACTAAATCTTAAATTTACTCGTTTTTTTTGTTTAACTACTGAATATGTCGGGTATGTTTTCTCCTAACTCTTTAATTCTTTCGATTTTGTTAATTAGGTTAAATTGATTGGGGAAAATCTAGGTTTTCTTAATCGTCCTAAAACATGAATTGATTGCATAATAGGGTTAGGAATGTTGAATTAAGCAGGTTTGAGGTGATTACTATGGATTCCGACCAGTTTTGGCCGGATTTTGGCCGGAAACCGCCGCCGGTGCGCAGCACCCCGCTGTGCGCGGCCCGGCCTGTTGGCTGCTGGTCGTTTCTTTCGTGTTTCTCACGTGTTACTTGCTGTTTGTTTTGTTGATTTTGTGTTGTGCAGGGAAAAAGGGCAGCAGTACAAGAGGAAGGAGAGGGTAGCCGTAGAGCTCGGCCACAATCTCACGCTTCCCTAAATGCGGCGATTATGGCGCCCGAGCGCCACCCATGGTTACTTTGGCCGGGATGCTCAGCTGACAGAAGGATAAAACTCAACAACAAACTTGCGTCATTACGAGGTCGTTCAGTTGCTGCACCTCGCACCGTGGATTGGAATTTCTTGCGAGAAATTCCTGCGGATTTGAGAGAGTATATGACTACACACAGCCGCGCTGCCCAGCGTCACATTCCGATCTGGGGCCGAGCCTGGAAAACCGAGGAGCCAGTGTTCAGAGAGTGGGTACTCGAGTTCTATTGTTCTCTTGAGATCTCGAAGGAGTTCACCGACGAGACCTTCCTGACCGCACCTCTAATATCCTTCCGCTTAGGCGGAGAGGAACACCAGGTATCAGTTATTGATTTTGGTCGACTGACAGGTTTGTTGACTGCTAGTGAGGCAGGTAACGAGGCTTTGATGGTAGCCTATTTCTCGGATGCGGAGCGAGATATCCTGGGTTTTGATGCCGATGCGGCATGGTTAGCTTTATCGGGGTTAGAGGGATATCACCCCAGATCCAGCCGCGCTAAGGATGTGCAGGACCCCATACTACGGCTTCTGCATAAGATGATTTCTTACTCTTTCTTCCACCGTGATACACACCACGACAAGTGTTACACGGAGGATTTGTGGGTTTTACATACTTTCAGTGCTAGGGATCCCACCCGGTTTATTAACGTCCCATGGGCGTTAGCGAGGCATATGGCAGAAAAGGGAGAGGGGCAGACGGATTCAAGCAAGATGCTTTGCGGGCATTTTCATTACCGCATTGCACCGAGAGTTAGGGGTGGCCACAGCGGCCAACATCCAGATGTGCTCACCAGCGGTTCACTGCAAGGCCTACGGGCTTCTTCACCCCATCCGGCAAGCGTTTGGCTGCTTTTGGTCGAGTTGATGATGTTCTAGCTCCAGCTGCGGCCCCGAGGCGACGGGCTCTATCACAGGTGGACTTTCAGGATCAGGTTCTGGCTGGGTTGCACCGACTTCAGTTCAATCATGAGCAGTCGGACCGACGATGGGATCATTACCAGCAGCGAGAGCAGTACTTTCAGGACAGATACCAGCCATCCTTGGAGTATATATACCAGCAGCAGCATCCAGCCCCATACCCTCCGTTTGCTCCGCCCACCTACTATTCCGGAGCCATATCCCGGGTACCATCCAGCACCACCACAGGAGGATCAGCCAGACAGTGACGATGAGTGATTTGTATTCTCTTTATGTATTGTGATTTTATGAACTTATTATGTACCGTATCCTATTTCTTATTAGAAGAAATAGTAAGACTATTTTATATTCGTCGTAACTTGTACTCTTATTATTTTTCTTTTTATTTCTTTTCTAACATGTGTGGTTGATATTTTTTTTAGTTTTTTCTAAGACTGGCAGTAAGTTCAGCACCCGCTCATAAGCCTGGCATTCAGTTCAGCAAACCGCATTCCACCGCCATATTTTCACACTACACCAACGGGTTCTATTCTTTCTACATTTCTTTTATTTTTGTATTTTTATTTTATTTTTTTTAGAATAGTTTTTTGTAAATTTCCCTTAGTTTTGAGTCGTACACACATTCGGGACAATGTGTTACTTAAGTTTGGGGGGGTCATCGGGAAATTTTACCTTTTATTTTTCGACCTTTAGCTTAGTTTCCATCGTGTTGAAATGTGTTGTTGTTGTACATGTTTGAGTCAGAAAAAAACAGAAAATCCAAAAAAAAATTGAAAAATTGAAAAAATCCAAAAAAATATAACGTGTCTAGTCGGTAAATACCTTAAACTGTAAGCATAACCAGACGCATTTTTACCCCACTCAGAAAAATAGTGAGATTTTTTGAGCCTTTGAAAGCATTCATTTTTCGTTTCTTTGAGTGTGCCGATGGTTGATGACTTTAGAACTTGACATTGTTATACATTTCGAGACCACATATGAGCAATTACATTAGGGTAACTTAGTGTGATTTTGGTACAACTTAGGGGCAAATTAGGATTAACCCATTTGCTAGCCTTTTCGTTTCTTTTTATATTTTTATATATTTTCCGTCTAACCTTTGTAACACTTATTTTTAGTGTTAGAAACTCTAGTAAACCAATTTGCGCCTAAACCGTTTCGTTTCTAAACACTACTATATTATTTTGTACACTCGCCTTAATTTCGTTTCTTTTTAGATTAGTTCCGAACTAAGTTATTTGATTGCTATATATGAAGTTAAGTTGAAGTTTATTAAGGCATAAAAGAAAAGTCGATTATTATTGCCTTGTATTATCTTGTATTTGGAGAAATAGTAGAAAAAAATATATGTATTTGAAGAAATAGTTGATTACTAGCCTTTTGAGCATGTGTACTTACCACGAGAAAAGATTATTTTGTAAGGCATGTACTAGGCTAAACAAAAAAAAAAAAGAAGAAAAAAGAGAAAAAGTGAAGAAAAAAAAATCGAAAAAAAAAACAGAAAAGAAAAAAATTTAGTTGTGGATTTTAAGCGAAGTAGTGTATTATGAGTCGTGTATTATTTAAGATACATGTATATTTGGAGGAAAAGAAGAAGAAAAAAAGTATAAGTCGAAGAAATTAAGCAATCCCGTAAGTTAGAGATTTTATTTAGTTCGGACTTAATCTAAGTTTGTATTATTTTATTTAACCCGTTTACACTCCAGTATATATTTATTCACATGCCTTTACCTGTATATTACAACCCGAATAAAAGTCCCCGTTTAGTTGTACCTAGACTCTAGTGGTGGAGATTTGATACTTTATCAAGCCTATGATAGAATATTCACCATGACTGAACAATTGAGCGATTCTACAGAATACGTTACACACCTTTTAGATTAGTTTGAGAGTTTGTGTGATTTTACTTCCAATTTGGTTATGTTTATTTTTTGGCTTTGATAATTAATTCGAAAACAGTTTTTGCTTGAGGGCAAGCAAAAAGGCAAGTTTGGGGGGATTTGATATCGCATATTTATATAGATATTTATATGCAATATTGTGTCGATTATCATAGTAAACATGATGGATAGGATAGGTTTTTACATTTAATCGTGTGGAAAAGTGTTTTTGTCCATTTTACAGGTTTACATGATCGGGAAGCGGAAAGAAGTGAAGAAATGAGCTTAAATGACATATTAAAGACGAGAAGTGAAGAGGTGCTGCGCACCATGGGTATGGGTGCTGCGCACCGAGAGTTTTAACTGGATTTGGACACGGAAATTTGCCCGGTGCTGCGCACCAGGTGATGGGTGCGGCGCACCTGTCTGGATAAGCACAAGTTATTCGTATTTGAGTCGAAGACGATTTCCACCTTGAGTTTGCCTATAAATACAACATCAAATCCGTCCAGAAAATCATTCAGTATTATTCATTTCTGGAGCTGTTATTAAGTTTGGAAGCAAGTTTTCAAGGCAAGGAAGATCATAATTTCGGCAATCGGCGATCACGACACTTTCGGCGATTTCCCCGTTTGTTCTTTCTTTGTTTGCATTATTTTTCCAGCATGATTTCTAACACTTTTATTACTTTTCAGACTACGTTATGAGTAGCTAAACACTCTTTACGCTTGTTTGATTAACGGATCCTGTTCGATGTTATTTTAACGTTTTCGGTTGTTTTATGTTTTTGTGTTTAACCGTCGATCCTTATTTGCTTAAATTTTAATATATTATCATAGTTGTTTATATTTAATTTGTTTGATCAACATTCTAGGTATTCGGAAGGAATCTAGATAGGTTAGATAAGTTTTATGAAATAATCGTTCGGTCTATAATCGATTTAAAATTATTAAGATTCGGAAGGACTTAGTAATAACAACTTAGGTAATTAAATTTAAGTGAGTAGGTCTAAGTATTAAGATTCGGAAGGACTTGATAGTTAGAGGAGTTATTCGGAAGGAAACTCTATAAGGTTAAATCACTAAAAACAGGCTTGACACTTATTGCTTAATTATTAATATTTATTAACTGTATTCGGAAGGAACGGTGTAAGTAGCAATAATTAAAGTTAGTAAAAGATTCGGAAGGACTTTTAGTATATATTAGAAGTTGAAACAACAATCGATCTTGTAAAATTAACGGAAAATAGGTGAAGTATCAAACAAGTGTAATCTCTCTTTATTTGATTTAAACCATAAATCTTTCGCTCGATTTTAATTAAGCACTTTTATTCAATTACTTGCAATTTTAGTTACGATAAAAAACCCCCAAATACTCTTAGTATTATTTATTCGAATATAAAAACAAATTAGTCCCTGCGAACGAACCTATACTTACTATTAAACTATATTACATACGAATAGGTCCACTGCCTAGAGGTGTGTAATTGCGTGAAAAAGTAGGTTTAATTTAAGACTCGATTTTACACATCAGTCACATGGACCATAGAACCAGAGTCACCCCACCATGTATTAAATGGAACATTAGTAGTAAAGGAATCAAATATTACGTAAAGAATGTTACCTTTCTTAGCTAGCCATTCCTTGAATTTAGAGCAATCTTTCTGTCTGTGCCCTTTGGAGCGACAGAATGGGCAGTTAGTATTGCTTGTCGAGGATTTAGGGCCAGAGGTAGAAGCACCATGATTTTGGACTTTATTTTCAGTCTTGTTACTGTAGTTACCTTTCCTCTTCTTGGGGTTTGAAGTGGTAGTAAGGTGAACAGCAGCTTCAGGTTGAATGTGCTTAAGACGATCTTCCTCTTGAACGCACATAGCAATCAGTTCACTTATCGACCATTTATCTTTCATTGCGTTATAATTCACTTTGAAAGTGTCGAACCGAGCAGGCAAGGAAGTCATTATGAAGTGCACAAGAAAATTATCTGAGACTTCCATTTTCAAATCCTTAAGCTTGTGAGACATGTCAACCATCTTCATTATGTGTTCACGGACACCATTAGAACCCTCATATTTAAGAGTCAGCATCTGTAGCATTAAAATACTCGCAGTTGCCTTAGACGATCCCTTAAAGTGATCCTCAATAGATGTGAGGTAAGTTTTCACTTTGTCATTATCAGGGATAGCTCCTCGGATGCTGGAATGAATTGAGTTCTTGACCATCATTAGTGACAGCCGATTCGCCCTTTCCCACTTCTCAAAGTCCGCTTTCTGTGTCGCAGTAGACTCAGCAGTAATAGCGGCGGGTTCATCATGGCGAATAGCATAGTCCATGTCGAGCATTCCAAGAGTTAAGTAAAGTTGCTCCTTCAAAGAAGTGAAATTAGCACCAGTAAGTGCCTCAATGCCGAAGTTTGGTACTGTAGTGGAGAATAAGGAGGATTTAGATTTATGATACGATTTATAGAAGATTTTAGAGTGACAGAGTTAGCTATATAAGGCAGACTAAGTAATGTCTCTTAAGGTAATAGAACTAGAGTAATGTCTAAAATAAGTAGACCTAATAGTAATGTTCCTGAGACTAAGACCATATAAGTAATGAAGCTAGTGATAGGTAAGCCTATTAAAAAACACCAAAATAATAAGCTAAAGTAAGGCTCTACTTAGATGTTACATCACCTTTGGGCATAAATAACTAATATCTAAGTAAAATTATGAGCATAAGGTTTATGCAACACAACGTTTGTCTTTTGACCTTTGGGCAACAAAATAGAACATCGTGTTTTAAGGCATAATAAGAATCCTTTCAAGCACACAAGTATATTAAATCACCTTTGGGCAGAATTAATATCCTACGTGTTTATTATGCTAAAGGAAAAATGAAATCATAGGAATCACCTTTGACCTTTGGGCAACAAAAGATGAAAACATGAATATTAGTGCATAAGTATAATAAGGTCACATATAAATAAGGTGACTAAATAAGGTGACCACGACAGTAAAGCAGGGGTCAAGGGGGCTGCGCTCCCTTGCGGGGTTAAGGGGCAGCGCCCCTAAACGATTTTTACAAATAAGGCAACCAGTAAGACTTTAAAAAATCAACCAAATTAGGGTCTGTAGTCATCCGTACGGATTCGTACGGATGTAAGTCCAGGTTCGTGCGGATGTAAGCCTAGGTTCGCACGGATGTAAGGTTTAAGTTCGTACGAATGTAAGCCTAGGTTCGCACGTGTTTAGCCCAGATTCGTACGGATCAACAGTTAGGTTCGTGCGTATGAACAAATCAGATTCGTACTAATGAACAAGTCAGGTTCGTACGTATAGGGCTTCATCCGTACGTACGAACAAATCAGGTTCGTACGGATGAGCCAATCAGATTCGTACTAATGAACAAGTCAGGTCCGTACGTATAAGGCTTCATCCGTACGTACGAACAAATCAGGTTCGTACGGATGAGCCTTCATTCGCACGGACGAAGTTCGTCGAAATTAGGGTTGCAGTCCAGCCGCCACAGGTCCAAAAAATCCAATTTTTCACCCAAAAAACAATTTCTGCCGGCCAGATAATTTGCATAACATTAATTGCAATAGCCAGGCAATAAATAAACATGAACCAATGGATAATCACGAGCCATTGGCTCTGATACCACATGTTGGATTAAATTAGATTGGTTCATGTAGATTTAACATACCTGCAGATGATCCGGGCATGTTATTGAATAGATTAGCCATTGATGATTCCCAAATTGAGATGATCGTGTTAGGATGGTATTAAGGTTATATTAGAACCTTATTAGAGAGGACACACTTATGTGTGTGTTGGGATAAAAGAGATGGTGATGATAAAATGAGCCAACCCTACTAAAGGTTTATCACATCCCTTTATATACACACGCAAATTAGGAGTGTGTATTATTTAGTCCCGTGGTGTTTAATAAGTGTTTACATTAAGCTCTCATAGTTCCGATCACCTAATGGGAAATCTATAGTGTCGTTAAGGTAAATACGTCCATCAAATATTTACTAGACACAGATTTCAGTTAGTGTCAGTCATCATATCAGTAAGGACAAATGATCAATGAGGGTCACAAATAATATGGGTCCAACATTATTTACCTATATCTTAAGTTTCTCCAAAGTTATGGGAGTATTAATAATAAGAAAAAGTATATTGTCGAGGAAAAAACACTTTGACTAAATGTAAGTGTTTGAGGTGGACGTGGAAGCTCTCTTGGAACCACCTCTTGACAAAATGTTTCCTCGATGATCAAAATGGAAACAAACAAATGTTCAATCATAGATAAACACTCGAAGAGTTCCGAAAGGTGGGATTGTCATTATTAGGAATGAGAAGACACTCTCCCTATATAAGATGCATAAAATTATAAATAAATAATATTACTAATAAATGGCGTATGATCAAATAAAAAGACCAACATTTGTATAAAGTGTCAGATAAAGTTTTTTCATCACAATTTTTGTACATCATGTCACATGTGCATGCTACGCCACGTGACACACCACATGATACATATAAACTATCCACATAGGTATGTCACGTCATATGATGCACAATGACATGACAGGTGAAGTGTCATGCCACGTAGCATGATGCACATAAGGGGTGGCAGGGTCAAGCCACATGTCATCATCACAACCCTTCTCACATTTTTTTTTCATATGTATACTTTTGTACAAGATCTCTACCCGAATAAGGTATGAATAAAAGAATATCCATATATATATCTTAGATAGAACTTTAAACTTACGAGAGTGAAGTTCTTAAGTAATGGGCACTTAGATATCATTATGTAAAAGTGTTTTCGTAGTGGTTCTCACACCCTCCACATATTTGCTAGTAAGGTTACCAAACTAAACTTTGGTTCAGGTCGGTTAACTGATGCAGCGAGAAGAAGGATAAGGATAGCCTATAAGCATGACCAAAGTCACAGGAAACGCTGACTCGGCCGCGTTTCGTGTTTCGGATCGTTCGTACCGAAACGCGGTACGATCGCGTTTCGAATCGCTCCGAAACGCGATTTGGATCGCTATATTCGGCGTTTCCGAGCAACATCAATCAGCGTACCGAATTCAGTTGGATCGGCGTACCAAACTGAAGCGGTACGGTGTACCAAACTGAAGCGGTACGATGTACCAAAGAGATCCGGTACACTTAATTAATTTTTAGAGCAAATTCAAACCTGGAACTGTTAAAAGTGGCTAAAACCCGATTTGCCTCCCATTACATCTTGTTGAAAAGACTTAAGGAATGTAGGGAAGCTCTTGCGACAACTATTGTTTTTAATTATTGGAGGGATTGGGCTAAAAAAGGGGGATGAGAACACTAGAAAAATAGGACAAACTGTTTGTGAAACTATTAGGAGTGATGAGTTTTGGGAGGACGTTGATCGTATCCTTGCAATTACTAAACCGATATATTTGTTGATTAAATTTTGTGATGGGGAGGGTGCGAAAATGGGAGAAGTGTATGAAAGGATGTGTATTCGAAGTACTTCACAAATCTAATATAAACAATCTATCTTTTGATATATTTTGACTATTGATAGTTTATGTAGGTATTTGGCTTATATGTATGTAGAAATATATTATTATTATTGATATGGAATATCGTACCGAATCGGGTACACCGTACCAAACGTTCCGGAATGAGCCTACCCCCATCGTACCAAATTTAAGGGACCTAGCGAACCGCGTTCCTGTTTCTCGTTCCCGTACCGAAGCGTACCGCGTTCCGTGTGACTTTGAGCATGACACAAGTTGAGCGACAATTTATTGAGAGTACTGTTCCTTGACAAATGAGTTATAACTTGGTCAATTTGGTCAATTTCAATGTAGGTATGGAACTTTATTCTATTTTTGTTTTATGGTCATAAACAAGTAAATGTATGGAACTATTGCCAAGTAACTATTGTATGTATGGCAATATGAAGTTAATACAGCAAACCATTAAATCGCTACAAATGTATCATCTAAATGACTCGAATCGGTGTTGTTCCTGATGTAGCAGTGGAAGGGGTGAGCATGGTTGGGTGGGGTCGTTTTTAGCCTAAACCTGAACCCAACGAAATTACGGTTTTTGGAACTAGAGAAACCAAATCGGTTCAGTTTTTTAATGGTTAGGTTTTTCGTTTTTTGGTTCGCTCACCCCTTTCCTACTACTTACTGTTATATTACTAATCAAAGTAAATATACACATTTGGGGATATATGAGATTTTTGTCAAGTTTTTGTCTTGCGTTTCCAATAACCAAATCTTGTCGGTCTAATATATGGCTTTTAGCATTTTTTTTTTTTTTGTGGCTAATTCAATGAAGTGGTTTTTCTACCGGGCAACATTCTTTTGACCATTTTTGAAATGTTTGGATGTATTTTCTAGTATGAAGTTTGTTCCGTAGTATGAACTTTTTCTTTTCTTCGAAAGTCAATTGCCTTAATTACATGTTGAGCTAAGAGGTCTAATATAGTCAAATGTAGTAGTTCTCAAGTTTGGTTCGTATGTTCTTTGGTCCAGTTCTATTAGCGTTCAAAGAATAGGTCTGAATAAGCTTTACGTGAAAATTCTGAGCAATGAATAATTATAGCTCTAAATGACGAGCATAGTCTTTAGTCGTCAAACTTACCGTGTAAATGATATTGGTCTATTTGGTGTTCTGTTATAGGGACTAAAGAGCATTTGGTTTCTAAAATTGTTTATTTATTTCCAGTAAAGACGTAACGTATACAAGTTTACATTATTCACCATATTATTGTTGTATTTTGTTAGAACATGTGATTTAGCGCGTTCTTGAGTCTTATTTCTTTTTAATAACTTTTGGGCTGAAAAAACTCCGAAGATAATTAAAAAAAAAAGACGAGAACAAATCACTCAGCAAAAGTAAATGATCAAAACCAATTACAATAAGGATCAAATGGTCTAGATTCTAAGCCGATTACAAGTTTAAGGCACAGATTCAAACCATTCATTGTTCCACTTCACAACAATGATTTCTACGAGAGGTGATGCATGTGGGGATTGTAAGAGAATACTTAATATTCCATCATCCTTAACAACCTCGTCTAGGAGCAAAACGCTTACCTTCTTCAACACGGGTGACTTAGCTAAGATAAGCTTCACAAACTCCAATTCATACTCTGCGTTAATAAAATCTCTAATAACAAATTCATTCAGATGCTCCAACCATATATCCGAATAATCTTTGAATGAAACGGATTCTATCTCAGATTCCTCAAGAGATTGATCATGGTCTATCTACATGAAGTGTCAGTATTTTTCATGTGTCAGATTATTTTGGAATAAGATTTAAAGTAAATACGACAGATGATAGGTTTATGATATCTACCGATACAAAAAGTATCTCCAAGTTTGGAGAGCTTCTGAGTACAAGACCAAGAAAGGGTAACCCATATCCTTCATAGAAACACAAACCCTCTAAGAAGAATTCTTTGAGGTGCACTAATTTGGTCGGAAGCACTTGTGGAACTCCGTCTTGAGCAAAGCACTTGAACCATAATCAAAACAAAAGATTAAGAACAAAATGTTTATTTATTCTCCAAGTTTAATCAACTATAAATACCATGTGGATAATATTACCTCAATTATTCCTTCCCACATACACAGATTTTCAATCATCGGTAAACACTTGAATAGCTCAACAGCTGAGCAATTGTCATTACCGAGAACACATTCCGAGTCTATAAGCTACAACAACATGAAATATTCATATAAGTTATGAAATTCCACAAGGATTGATATGTATATATATATTAGTTAGAACTTACCATTTCAAAATCCTTAAGTAATGGACAATTGGATAGGAGATGTAGAAGCGTTTTTGTAGAGATTTTTACACATCTCAAGAATAAGCTCGTAAGGTTACCAAATCCATTAAATATTGGTTGATGGACAAGATGACACATATGAAGATATAGGTGTGTTAAGTGATGCAAAGAGAAGATGGATAAGGGTAACCTATACACACCATCGGGATTAAAGACAAGCTTAAGTTTCTGAAGAGTATTCTTCTTGGCCAAATGACGTATTATTTGGTCGATTTCAACACATGAGTCATCTGCCTTCACGTAAAGGGAGAAGTCATGTATTGGACCCTCGTGAAATAAGAGAACTTGGAATATAGCATTAAAAAGTTTACACCTCGTGGAGAAGCATTTCCTTTCACTTGGATTATGAAAGGATTGCTCCAGACTCTCATCAGTTGATACTTCAAATGTATCGTTTTCAAACGAAAGTATAGGAATTTGGGTCCAATTGTACCTCCATTCCTTGGAGAGGATACTTGTCCTGACAGCCTCTTCAATCGGTATAAGACATAGGATTTTTTCAATGATATTTGGAGGAAGGGTGTTGATTATATCCAAAGACACATGTTCAGCTTTCATACTGCTGCACAATATAAATAAGTTGAAGAATTTACTGCTATTCAGTTTTTATTATCAAAGGAAAGGGCGGAGCCAATTTTCTGTACGTAGGGGCAAAGTTCGTGTGGAGGGCAAAATGAGGGCGGAAAATATTCTATTTTTAGATGACCAAAATATCAATAACTTAAATATATCTAATTTTCAGTATGACAAAATTACAGCGGGAGCAACTACCTAACTACCTATTCAGCCCCGTCTTGGCTTCGCCCCTAATAAAATCAAAGCTATTTATTTTATTGGTACATTGACTATATTTTGATCAAACATGAACACCATAGCTTACTTCGAGTGTTTGGATACGTTTGCATTAGCTTATGATGGTAAAATGACCAAAAAAGACATGTTTGAAACTTTGAATAAGCTAAGTGTAAAATCGTCTTCTTAATTTTCTAAGAACTGAAAATAAGCCTAATCGATCATTTCCAAATAAGCCATTTTCAAATAAACATAAATAACCTAATCCAAACTCTAAGCTAATAAGTCCTAAAAATAAGATAAAAAAAGGGACCAAATCATAGTTTTCAATGCAGAGAAAATAAGAAATCTGCAAACCTGATAATCTTGAAATCGAAGAAATGGATTAATACCCAAAACGGCCCTTGCCTTCCTGACTCGATTGTAATCTTGTTTGAGGGAAAATAAGCGGGGAATCAAATTTAGGGTCGTATAACTTGGTGTAATTTGTACATATAATGAGACAAAAATGTTAAAAAGGGCTACAAGTTATTTTTATATCATAGGACTAGTTATATTTTTATGGTTTTTGTTAAGTTAGTTAGACATATATATACATATTCGGTCTATTGGATTATATGTAGTGGCACATCTGCATATATTTCGAGTCGGCCCTGACTATAGTTATAGGTTAAAAGTTGAAACTTTTATTTTTCTAAATGTTTAAAACTCTTTAAAAAGGTTATTTATATAATAAATTTATTTTATATTAAAAGTTTAAAGTTTTCTATAACAAACATATATTTTATATTTAGAAACTTTTATTTTTAAATTTAAAAGTTAAAAACTCCTAAAATTCCTATAAATGCCAAGACCAAGCATACTAATAAATTAAACATGATAATGTTTATTCGTATTTAGGGGATGTTTGTTTCGGCTTATACAACCGGCTTATGAGCTTATGTAGTTTTTCATAAGCTCATAAACCCATTTTTTTTCGGCTTATGAGCTTATCAAGTTGAGCTATGACTTTAAATAAGCCATAAGCTCAGCTTCATAAGCTCATAAGCCGGAAAAAATGAGCTTATGAGCTTATAAAAAATTACATAAACTCATAAACCCGTTTAATTAGCTAAAGCAAACACCCCTTAGAATTAACGTGTCCTACAAGTTATAAAATATATTTGTTAGAATAAACGACCCTTATGTTTAACTTTAGAATTAGAAAAACAATCCTAATTCTATAATAAAGGATCGTTTATGACTCCAAGCAATGTGTGACTAATATACATCATAATTTGTTATCAGGAATCCTCATTTAAAATGAGGCCTTTGTAAGAAAAATAAAATAAAGACCTATCGGGTTAATATTATACAAATTTGACTCAAAAACTTATAAAAGAAGGTAACTTATGTGTCCCTTTCGCATGGAAAGGCTAGTATCCGAAATTTGAGATACTAAATATTTGAAGATTAAGTCGGCCATCCTCGCCCATCCTAAGGATGGCCTAAAGACGAAATAACAAAAGAAAAATCAAGTATAATTATATTTAATGTTTAATACCAACTCTATCCGACCAAAGAATTGCAGAGTGATCCCAACAATTCAATATTAACTTCCAACAAACCAAGTGATCGAGGAACATTTGGTGTAAACAAAAACTCTTGACTTGATGCCCAAAACGAAACCATTTTGAGATTTAAAGCCAAAACTCGATCAGAAGTTAATCTAATAACAAAGACATTGAATATAACCAACTCAACAACATTATCCACCGTAACATCATACTAATTCAGCAGAAGATTATCATAATCAATCCCAACTATTATTCAGAGGTCTATAGTTAACCAAATCATTCAAACACAAGTAGCAACGCAACGGTTACACTTGTAAAAAAGTCGAGTGATCTAAAGTGATTTGAAACCAATTGCATCTTTAAGGCATATATTTAAAATCAACGATCAACAAAGATATTTACTTCAGGTAACCATCTTTTCAATCATAGGTAAACACTTGAATAGCTCAATAATGGTGAAATACTCATTACCGAGAATATCATCTTCACCTATAAACTTCGGTAACATACAATATTTATTCAGATAAGTAATAAAAGCATATGAAGATGAATATTATAGTAAAGAACTTACGAGATTGACGTCTTAAGTAATGGACAATTGGACAAAAGATGTAAAAGAGTCTTTGCAGAGATCTTTACTTGTCTCAAGAATAAGTTTTTAAGGCAACCAAATCCGTTAAATGTTGGTTGAAAGTCTAGTGCACACTCATAGAGACGCAGGTCTGTTAGCTGGTGCAACGAGAAGATAGATAAGGGTAACTTATACCCAAAGGAATAATTCAAGTAGATCTTAAATTTCTTGACCGTATTCTTTCTAGACAAATGAGTTATTATTTGGCCAATTTCAGCACATGTATCATCTGCCATGTCCATGGAAAGGATGAACTCGTGTAATGGACCCTGATGCAATAACAGAACTTGGAATATAGCATAGAACAGATTACATCTCCTGTCATCCATTTTCCGTCACTTGGAAAGTTAAACATTTGCGCGAGAATGGACAGCTGATTCTTACCGATTGATACTTTGAACGTATCCTCATTAAACACAAGTCTGGGAATTTTAGTCCATTTGTACCTCCAATCTTTCGAAAGAATACTTGTCCTTGCAGCCTCTTGAATTGGTATAAGACATAGGATGTTTTCTAGTATGTTTTCAGGAAGGGTCTTAATCATATCCGAAGACAAACGCTGAGATTTCATATCAGGGTGTCCTTGCTGAATTGATGCCAAATAATGCAACAAAAATCAGTTCGGTATAAGCTTAAGTTCAATAACTAAATGCATTTCAGTTTTAGCATACATAAAATCGCCTAAAACAACACTTAACAAAAAAAATTAGCAAATCTTAACGTCGAGTCATTTCTCATTCAACCCAATATTGAGGGGGCTTATGAATGTGCGTTTTGAAAGTCATTAATTAATAACATATTACCACACATATATTGACGTAACAGCCAATTGGAACGGATAAGAAAATATTTCATGGACACATAACATCTAATATATCCCGAGTACACGTCAAGCTAACAACCGAAAAGAACTCAAAAGGTTAACCAAAGAAAATACACGAAACAAGTAGCAACACAATATTAATTAGATAATCATAGTCAATCCCACAGCATGAAGTCAAGTGCATGAACAAGGCACATATTTTACCTCAGCTTCCTTTTTCATCTTCAGAATGACACCCACGAACCACTTCTACCACTCAACACTGATTTCTACCTCGCGTGATTGGCGTGGGGAGCGTAACAGGGTTGTTAATAACACCATCTCATCATCATAAGTAACCTCCCAGTGGAGGAATATGTTCACTTTCTTCAGTACCGGTGACTTGGCCAAGATCAGCTTCACAAACTCCAACTCATTCTTCGAGTTGGAAAAATCTTTAATCTCCAATTCGTTAAGATGCTCCAAACAAATATCTGAATAATCTTCCATTCTAACAGGGTCTACATAATCAGCTCCAAGAATCTTCAGGAAGTTTAAATATTTCTTTGTCTCGGTGTATTTCGGCATAAGAACTAAAAACATATACGTAATACATTAATACAAGATAAATCTAAGATATTTACCTGTAGCTTAGTTTTCTCCAAGTACGGGGAGCTTCTAATCAAAAGAAAAATAAAAGGTATCTCAAATCCGTTATTGTCGAATGTCATTTCGCTTAGATAGAAGTATTTGAGGTGGATTAATGTCTTTGGTAACTTTTTTGGAACCGCGCAATTAAAAAACCACTTGAACCATAGACAAAACAAAAGTTAAAAATCAAAAAATGTTTTGGAAGGTGAACAAATTATATATCCCAAAGATAAATATTACCTGATAGATAGCAATACAAAGAGTCAGATGTTCAATCGAAGGTAAACAGTCAAATAGCTTTACAATAGCAAAATCATCCTTAGTATAGCCGATAAGATTTTCCACTTGTAAAAACTGTAGGCACTCGCAATATTAAGATAAGTTATAAAAGCCTATAAGAAAAGATATTGGTGTAAGAGCTTACCAGACTAACGCTCTTAAGTAAGGGAGAAGTGGATATAAGATGCAAAAGCGTTTTTTGAGAGATGTCTACGTTGTCCAAATATAAGCTTGTAAGGCTACGACATCCACCGAATGTTGGTTTAAAGTCAAGATCACAACCACTGAGATATAAGTCAGTTAAGTGAGTCCATGAGAAGACAGATAAGGGTAACCTATAATAACAATCATGGAAATCATGATTGAAAAAAGGAAAATCTAGCGAGAACTTCTTGAGAGTATTATGTGTCGACAAAGAAGTTATTATTTGGTCAAGTTCTGCATAGGTTGATAACTTGACCAAGTCCATGGAAAGGGAGAAGTCGACAATCGGACCCTGGTACGTTAACATAACTTGTCGTAGAGAAGATGGGTGACTTTCATTAAACATATCTTTTTCATTAAAGACAAGTTTAGGGATTTTGGCCCAGTTGTATCTCCATTTCTTGGAAAGGATACTCGTTCTCACTGCATCTTGTATCGGTACAAGACACAAGATGGTTTCCATTATGGATGATGGAAGGTTGGTTATTTCATCTTCAGACAAACGTTTACATTCCATCTCAGGGTGGTGCTGTTGAAAAGTACTAAATAACGCTGCAAAAACTGTTAGGGAATATAAATGCGTAATATAACTTGTATTATACGGAATCGTATATTACAATCACCAGATTGAGGCTTGCAACAATATGCAATGTCCTTAAACAGAAATTCGTCCCTAGTACGAACTGTTTAGAGGATACAACAATCAAAATCAAGATAAACTTGATTCTATCGAATCTAATAAAGTTTATGATGGATATATAAAGAGAATTGATGTATGTGTAGATTATTTTATGTGTGTTTTATGATGATGTAAAACGTTGGAAATACTTCTCTATTTATAGAGAAACTTGTGCCTTTTCAAAAGGTCATAATGGTTCACTAACAGATGCAGTTAGCGACGGTTTAGCGACAGAAAGGTCACAATGGTTCACTAACAGATGCAATTAGCGACGCTTTAGCGACAGAAAGTCACAATGGTTCACTGACAGATGCAATTAGCGACGGTTATAACTGTCGCTAATTTTGTTTTCCTTTATATGTTCCAACAATACCCCACATTTTCTATTCAAACACCAATAATACCCCACATTTGAATAGAAAATAAGATAATATAAAGTTACTTATTCTTCTATATCCATCAAATGTAATATGATATGCATCTGATAAGGTGTCTTTTGGACTTGAACCTTTCTTAGTGAGTACTTATCGGATCTACTTTGTGGGTAGTGAACATTAGTCTTTGAACTAACCGCGTTTTGTAGTAAATCGAGACAATAAGTATCACACATATCATATCTATGCAATAATAGATTCTTACCGTTGTGTTCATTTCGGTCGTGAACGTATCCTTATTCATGAGAATTTTAGAGAACTTGGCCATCTGGTTCTCAAAGATGCGACCACACATCAATCTCGTATAGGTAATGCTAATCAAGAATATTCCGTAGTATTCTGCTATAAAAGCCATTAACATTATTAAGAATTAAAATTCAGCCCTCAATCATCAACGGAAAACACACAACATTTCATCATAGGAAGGGCATACTCGTGTGTTTGTACACTGAGTGTTACTCAAATAGTTTGCCTATTGAACCTAGACCATGGGATCTCCAATTTTGCTAGGTTAGGTTTCCTCCGAGTATTTACTCATTGTATTGGCTTTAAGCCCATACCCCTCGATGAGAAAATGACTTGTTCTCTACAAAGGCCTTTTGTCAAAGGATCAGCAATATTTTCTTTTGACTTCACGTAGTCTATGGAAATGATTCCATTTCTCAACAAGTCTTTTATTGTATTGTGGCGACGTCTTATATGTCTTGACCTGCCGTTATAGATGTGATTCTTTGCTCTAGTAATAGCAGACATACTATCACAATGTATACACACAGCAGTCACAGGTTTTGGCCACAAAGGAATACCCTCTAGAAAGCCTCTTAGCCATTCTGCTTCTTCAGCAACTATATCTAGGGCTACAAATTCTGCTTCCATAGTTGATTTGGTATTCACAGTTTGTTTAGATGATTTCCATGATATAGCGGCCCCTCCAAGTGTAAATACATAGCCACTTGTAGACTTGCCTTCATTATGGTTGGAAATCCAATTAGCATCACAATATCCTTCTAACACTGGAGGATATTTCGAGTAATGTAACCCATAAGGTATTGTATGCTTAAGATATTGAAGCACTCTAACTAGTGCATCCCAATGATCTCTACCAGGGTTGTGTGAGTATCGACTGAGTCGACTCACGCTATATGCTAAATCTGGACGTGTACAATTCATTATATACATCAAACTTCCCAATACTTGTGTATATTGTAATTGTGCAACACTTTGTCCTTTGTTCTTCTTCAGTTGAATCTTGGGATCGATCGGGGTTACAACTGGTCTATCATCATAGTGCCCAAATTTCTTTAGGGTCTTCTCAATGTAATGAGATTGGGTAAGGATGTATCCGCTAGAATTTCTTTGAATTTTAATACCAAGAATGACATCTGCTTCTCTCATATCTTTCATGTCAAATGAAGAATGAAGCATTTTCTTGGTTTGGTTTATAACATCCAAATTTGTTCCCATAATCAGCATATCATCAACATATAAACAAATGATGACAAATTCATTTTTGTATTGTTTGACATAAACACATTTATCACATTCGTTTATTTGAAATCTGTTTGATAATAAAGTGTTATCAAACTTCTCATGCCATTGTTTCGGAGCCTGTTTAAGGCCGTAAAGAGATTTAATCAATTTACAAACCTTATGCTCTTGTCCTTTTATAACAAACCCTTCAGGTTGTTGCATATAAATTTCTTCATCTAATTCACCATTTAAGAAAGCAGTTTTCACATCCATTTGATGTATAATCAAGTTGTGAATTGATGCTATCGCGATTAACGTTCTTATAGACGTTATCCTTGTCACAGGTGAATAAGTATCAAAGAAATCTTGACCTTCTTTTTGTCGGTATCCTTTGGCTACCAAACGAGCCTTATACTTCTCTATGGTACCATCAGGTCTTAGTTTCTTTTTGAAGATCCACTTATGACCTATTGGTTTATGTCCTGAAGGCAAATCAACCAATTTCCATGTGTTATTATGCATAATTGAGTCTATTTCACTTTGAATAGCCTCTTGCCAATAAGGTGCTTCTGATGATTCCATAGCATCCTTATAGGTTTGTGGTTCTTCATTCACAATATATGTCATATAATCAGGCCCAAAGTCCTTTAAGACTTTAGCGCGCTTACTTCTTCTTGGTTCAACATCCTGATGTGAAATTTCAGAATTGTTATCTCTCTCAATATGAGATAAGTGATCATGTAAATATCTTTTTCTCGGATTCGAGATTTGTTTCTCTTTTTCCTTAAAAGGAAAGATAGTCTCAAAGAAATCTGCTTCGGCAGATTCTATAATAGTGTTGTTGCTTATGTCTTGTACATCTGATTTGTATACCAGAAATCTATAAGCGACACTATTTTTTGCTGGACCAAGATAAACACAATCAACTGTTTTGGGTCCAAGTTTGGTTCTTTTTGGTAAAGGTATTTGAACCTTTGCCAAACAACCCAACACTTTCATCCTTTTATAAGAAGGTTGTTTTTCTTTCCATAATTGATATGGAGATTTGTCACTCTTCTTATGAGGAATTTTATTTAAGATTGTGTTGGCAGTCAGACATGCCTCAGCCCATAAACTGTGAGGAGCCCCTGATGTAATTAACATTGAATTTATCATGTTTTTCAATGTTCTATTCTTACGTTCAGCCACTCCATTTTGTTGTGGAGTATATGGGGCTGTTGTTTGGTGTATAATACCAAAGGTTGAACAAAATTCAGCAAAGTCATTGGATTCGTATTCTCCTCCTCTATCAGACCTTAGAATTTTGATCTTTTTGTCAAGTTGATTTTCAACTTCTGCCTTATATGTCTTAAACATATTCAAAGCCTCATCTTTGGTATTTAGTAAGTACACATAACAAAATTTACTGCAATCATCAATAAAGGTAATATAATAATTCTTTCCTCCTCTTGATGGTGTTGCCTTAAAATCACATAAATCAGTATGGATTAAACCAAGTATTTCATTGGATTTTTCCACAGATTTGTGTGAATGACTTGTGTACTTAGATTCTATACAGATTTCACACTTGGATTGTTTATCCATAGAACATTTAGGCAATATGCCCAAGTTTATCATTCTTTGCAAGGAACGGAAATTAATATGGCCTAATCTAGAATGCCATAAGGAAGAAGGATCAATCATATACACAGAAGCGGTGCAAGTGCCCGCGTTATTATTATTAATAACATTGTCATTGGTTACAATACTTAATTTGAAGAGTCCCTCATCGAGGTAACCCTTTCCAACATACACACCACCCTTAGTGATTACAAATTTGTCTGATTCAATTACAAATTTAAATCCCTTATTACTAAGAATAGGGCCAGAAATCAGATTCTTGGTGATGGTTGGCACATGCAGCACGTTTGTGAGTAAGAGATCCTTGCCAGAAGTCATCTTCAATATGACCTTTCCTTTTCCTTCAATCTTTGAAGCAGTTCCATTTCCTACGAACATTGCTTCACTTTCGTTCAGTTTTTCATATGATGCAAACATCTTTCTTGAATTGCAGATGTGTTTTGTTGCACCCGTATCATACCACCAATCAGCAACATTAGTAGTCAGAAAAGCCATCGAGGTATCAATCATTCCAACGAATTCTTTTGGAGATTCAACATAGTTTGCTTGGTTCGAATTTCCGCCAAAACTTCCTCCTCCATGCTCTTTCTTGTGGCGACAATCCTTGGCCTTGTGACCAGGTTTCCCACACACCCAACAATGATGAGTTTTCTTGAAGTTGTTGTTCTTCGGTTGGGTATAGTCCTTCTTTCTTGCCTTAGAAGAATCACTAGCATTTTTGTTTTTGTTTTTGTTGTAGGATTTGTGTTTGGAAGAACTTTCTCCAATCATATTTGCGTTTGGTTCAATTGAAACTACTTCAGCCTTTTCCTGCATCATGTTATCCTCTTCGACACGAATTTTGAGAACAAGTTGCTCAAAACTCATATCGTCAGTCAAATGTTTAAGATATAATTTAAAATTTTTCCATGATGGAGGCAATTTTTCTATAGGGATAAGTGCATGAGAATGTAATAAACTTTGTTCGATTTGCTATTGTATGTATCCAACTCTCAAAACTTCTATTGTGTGTATTGAACTTTTATTTTTTAACAAATGATGTAAGAACCGGATTTTTTTGAGAAATATTAAATTTAAAAAACCGGTTACACGTCAGCAAAAATGCGGTCCGTCACATCATTTGTGAAAAAATAAGAGTTGAATACATACAATAGAGATTTTGAGAGTTGGATACATACAATAGCAAATCGCACAAAGTTTGTTACATTCTCATGCACTTAGCCCTTTTCTATAATAGAACCAACAAGAAAGTTAGAGTTTATACCCATACCTTCTACTTCCAATTCGTGAACAATGATTTGGAGTTCTTCCAATTGTTTCACTACAGGCTTTGCATCGCTCATCTTAAAGTTCAGAAATTTACCCACAACAAATTTCTTGGAGCATGCAACTTGAGTCCTGTATTTCCTTTCTAATGATTCCCAAATCTCCCTTGCAGATGTAAAGGAAGAATAAATATCATAGAGAGGATCATCAAGAGCATTCAGAATATAATTTCTGCAATTATACTCATTATGATTCCATTTTGAGATGGCCGTTTCATAGTCTGCCATTTGTTCCTGAGTAGGAACATTTTGATTCACCGTATACGGATCTATTGGTTCGGAATCCGTAAGAACATACGAGACATGCAAAGATGTTAAGTAAAATAACATCTTTTGTTGCCAACGACGAAAATCAGAGCCCTTAAATTTATCAGGTTTTTCAACATGTGATTTCAACATGGTTTGATCCATCTTGAAATTTCTGTTTAAGATTGTTAGGGAATATAAATGCGTAATATAACTTGTATTATACGGAATCGTATATTACAATCACCAGATTGAGCCTTGCAACAATATGCAATGTCCTTAAACAGAAATTCGTCCCTAGTACGAACTGTTTAGAGTATACAACAATCAAAATCAAGATAAACTTGATTCTATCGAATCTAATAAAGTTTATGATGGATATATAAAGAGAATTGATGTATGTGTAGATTATTTTCTGTGTGTTTTATGATGATGTAAAACGTTGGAAATACTTCTCTATTTATAGAGAAACTTGTGCCTTTTCAAAAGGTCACAATGGTTCACTAACAGATGCAGTTAGCGACGGTTTAGCGATAGAAAGGTCACAATGGTTCACTAACAGATGCAATTAGCGACGGTTTAGCGATAGAAAGTCACAATGGTTCACTAACAGATGCAATTAGCGACGGTTATAACTGTCGCTAATTTTGTTTTCCTTTATATGTTCCAACGAAAACAAGTTACTGTAATAAGTTTTATAGTCTTCCCATTTAGTGATTTAACTCATTCAACTATAAATTTGAGTAAATTATTATTATTCATAACATCCAAACACCCTTTGTTATACATTCACCAATCAATTACTAAACCGTTGAATTCACATCGAGTCCAAATTGTCACACAATTACATGCAGCGGATACTAAATAATAAATCGGGTATAAAGTGTGTACCTTATTGAGCAAGCAAAATAGTGAAAACCTAACGTAAGGACGTAAGGTACCACGGTTACGCGACACCCTCTTAACAGTATGTAGTACTTGTTTAAAATTGCGGATCGGCTTTGTTGATTTTTTTTTAGTAATTAGGTTTATTTTTATTTATAGATTTTCAAATCTTAAAGTTTGAGTTATATTAGAATAAGGAAACCTCTTATTTATATAATAAACCCTCAATTTAATAAACATTAACTTAACCCTCTAAGTAATATTTACTAAATATGTTAAACTAGTAGTCGTGTCTAAATGTCGATTGTGTGCGCTCCCGTAATCTCACACATTTACAGTCACATGTTTATTCGACACTATTCAAATACCTACATGACCTTCAATTAAGGAAATGAATGAAAAAAGGACCCTAAAATCAAGAGAAAATGAACACAAATTGCATTAAAATAAAATAAAATAAAAATTATTCTAATCAAATAGGGAGATATAGAGATACCTGACGAGTGAGTTCAAACATAAAACAACCATAACTTATCATACTAATCATCTAAAATAAGGTGGTTTTTATTAACCGGTTAGAGCAATTGGTATGGCCATCGTTGTGGGTTTCGTATCATTGTTTAGAAAACGGTCGGTATTTTTTTCTTTTTCTTTTTGTAACGATCGGATAATTAAAAAAAAAAATTATTTTAACCCTAACGGTCAAAAATCAAAACGTTAGATATATGATTTTTTTTTTTTTTTTTAATTAAACACCATTTCACCTATAAATACTTTTCCATTTTAACCAAAAAATCACACCATTTCTCAAACTCATTCTATCTTTATATACATTACATCTATAATCTCAATGTCATACATTTTTCAATCGTAAAAATGTCTTCATCGTCTTCAAACGCTCCCCAAACAAACGCAAACACACATTCGACGCCACAATCACAAACACGCTCCGTTTTCTCAAACTACCATAATTTATCAAACCCACTATTAGCACCCAAATACCAAATTTTAACCAACAACAACAACAACAAATTTTAAACATCTTTTTTCGCAACAATCACAACAACAACCCCAAGCCATGTTCAACCCCGATCAATTTTTTATGCATCAACAACTTTTGTTGCAACAACAATAACAATTTTTACCGTAACAATCCCAATTTTTACCCCCACCAATCCCAATTTTTACCACACCAGCCACAATTTCCACCTCAACAATCACAAAGCCACGTTCAAGAAACCCAAAAACTTTTACGTGTAACAAGTAACGACCCACATTCTCTTTTCTCTTTTATCAAACATACACGTACTTTGAAAAAAAAAAAAAAGTTAGAAAGTTGAGGGTTAATAGAGTCAATTAATTGTTTTATTTGCAATAGACAAGTTTAACATTTTTACACACATCCTTCACTAACTGAGTGTGGAGTGTGGGGATCTTTGGTCATTCTGTACAACGCAGGTATTTCCCCTTTTTGATGATTTTGTTTCATGTTTCTTGACTCTTGTCTTATTTTCAATAATAATAATAATAATGTTTTTCAATTGTTTTAATTTTACACATTGGTGGTTTTAGGGTTCCAACTGTCAAAACTATTTTGAAATTTGAATCTGTATTTCCTGTTTGATTAATTGATAAATATTGTGAGAAATGTCACACAAGGGTAAACTATATTTACTGTGTCATTTTTAGAAATCATTTTTTTTTTTTTTTTTTGTAGCTAGTTCGTATTTAACTCGTGATTTACGGTTTATAAGTTAATCATACAGCAAACCCTCACCATACTCTGAAACTTTTCTTTGAATTGTCGGATTAGTGTGCTCGATATATTCTCCAACTGTGTCTTGTAAACAGATCTTATCTTGAATCGATTTTTATACTAACTGTTTTTTGCAACATCATTAGTTAGTATCGGTACAACAAAATACGCGCAGAGATGAAAGCTAAACGTGTGTCTAAATCCAAACGTTTGTCTAAAGCTCAAAGTTTGTGTTTAGATAGAATCAGCACCCTTCCTCAAAATATTATAGAAACCGTCCTATGTCTTGTACCAATTCAAGAGGCAGTAAGAACGAGTATCCTCTCAAAGGAATGGAGATACATTTGGACCAAAATCCCTAAACTTGTGTTTGACGAGGAAAAAATGTTTAAAAGATCAACTGAGCCGTCTGTTTCGAAACAAACAAATGATGTGGCGAGTCAAAGGAAAAAAATGGGGTTGAGTTGTAAAGTTTTCTATGCTATATACCAATTTTTGTTACTGCATCAGGGTCCAATACTAGAGTTCACCCTTTCCATGGGCGTAGATAACACTTGTGTTGAAATTGATCAAATAATAACTTATTTGACGAGGAACAATACTAGTACTCTAAAGAAACTTACACTTGATTTATCGTATGAGGTGCCCCGATACAGAGTACCCCTTTCTTTCTTCTCGTTACATCAGCTAACGGACCTGTATCTCTATGAGTGTGATCTTCACTTTCAACCAACATTCAATGGATTTGGTAGTCTTACAAGCTTATACTTGAAGGATGTAGGCATCTCTACAAAAACTCTTTTGAGTCTCATGTCAAATTCTCCGTTACTTAAGAGTTTAACTGTGGTAAGTTCTTCATAGAATATAGATTCTCATGGGATCCTCCCGGGATTTTACAATCTTTCTTAACATTGTAAGTTATTGCAGCTTATAGATGAATCCGATATTATCGGTAATGACAAGTCCACCATGATTAAGCTATTCGAGTGTTTACCTTCGGTTGAACATTTGACTATTTCTATATCTATAATTAAGGTAACATTTATTCATTTAATATATCTAGTCATTGATTAAAGTTGCAAAGAAAAACTTTGTTTGTTAATCTTTACGTGGTCTGTGGTTCAAGAATTTTGTTCTAGACTCAGTTCCACAAGAGCTTCCAACCTCCCTAATCCCCCTCAAATGCTTGCGTTTCGAAGGCGTATGTTTCGTTGACAACTATTGGTTACCTTTTCTTGCCCTTTTGATCAAATGTTCTCCGAACTTGGAGAAAATGAAGCTAGAGGTAAATAATGTTAGTCTAGCTTGTATCATATTTATCATGATTCTCATACCAGATACACTGACACAGAAATAACGATTCTTCGTGTAGATTTATCTAGAAAGCTTCGAGGGTGAGATAGACTTCCATATATTAGAATGTTTTTCAGAATATTTCCCGGATATGTGGTTGGAGCATCTGAGTGAATTGGAGATTGAAAATTTCGGCAATAAAAAGCCCGAGCTAGAGTTTGTAATGCTTATATTGGCCAAGTCACCAATGCTGAAGGAGGTCAGTATATCGCTTCATAATGGGGTTACCAAGGACGAAGAGGTAAAAGTGTTGGGAATTCTCTTACGCTCCCATCGCGCATCGCCCATAGTAGATATCATTGTCGATCGTTATAACTGAATATGTGTCTTGTACATTCAGCCCGTTTCAGCTTACTTTTGATCACTCGACTTTCTCGAGTGTAACTGTTAAGATTAAAAATGATAATCTATTGTTCTTGAGTTTTACTACTTGTTAATTATTGTCGATTGTGTTTTTTTTTCTGGTTGTTGGTTTTCACACAATTGCTGTAGATAGGAGTTTTTCTACTGTGTTGGTGTGGCTATAATTTTAGCTATTGTTTGTGACAATAAAATGTGGTGTCATTGGTCTTGTTTTTACATAAATTGACCAAATAATCGTTACTTGTTGAAGAACAACAGTCTCGAGAAACTTATAAATTCACCAATACAAAAACACGGGTACATAACCTATCCAAATCTCCATTAGTTTAGAGTTGAGAGTTATCTAGCTACATTATCAATCCTTGTTGTCTAGTTTCTGCAGATTATTTTGACTTGAGAAATACCGACAGATGCTCCCTGAATATTGAGAACTATAACCGCATTCAAACTATCAAATATTCGGTCGGATCACTTGAATGAATTAACTAAAGTTTGGAAATTTCACCAACTTTAAACCGGAGTCGAAGTTTATGAAATTTACATTTGCAAAGAATGGGAGGCATTACAGTTGTTAGAAAAACTATAATATTTTAATTACAAATTTGATAAATATTTTTTGGAGAATTTAAGTGAGGTGGGCTGAAACAAAAAGGTAAGTGGATTAGTTTATTGTTAGCCCATATAGGCTAAAACTTCGATATATAGCATTTGCCAACTCCTAACTCTTCTGGCAGCCTTTTCTTTTTTTCTAATCTTTTAATAAAAACTTTTTAATAATTTTTGTTTCGGGTTGGTTTTTAGTTTAGACGGATAAAATAAAATATTGGTATTTATTTTTTAATAATTTCGTGTTTCCTGTTGGTTTTAGTTTGGATGTTTGGTTTAATAAAAGATATCAATTTTTTACTACGTTGTTATATAAACCATTCTATGTTTTTTACCAATTAAAGAGGCAACAAGGACAAGTATCCTCTCGAGCGAATGGAGATACAAATGGACAAAAATTCCTAAACTTGAGTTTATCGAGTGTTTGTTCCAAAGGTCAACCAATGACGAGAATCAGTTATCCGTTCTAGAACAGATACCAAATGAAAGGAAAAGGATGACCAAGAGGTGTCAATTTTTCTATGCTAGATACCAAGTTCTGTTACTACACCACGGTCCGTTACTTGAGTTTGTTGACGCAGAAGACATTAAGACTTGTGTTGAAATCGACCAAATACTACTTTATTTATCGAGGCAAAATACACTCAAGAAACTTTGCCTCATTTGTCAGTATACTTTACCCGCGTTCAATGTATTTGGTAGCCTTACAACCTTATACTTGGAAGATGTAGTTATCTCTCCAAAATCCCGAATACAACTCTTATCCAATTGTCCGTTACTTAAAGTCTTGGGTTTTGTAAGTTTTTACTACGTTGTTATATAATAACTGTTATTACTTATTAGTACATTGTAAGTTGTTGCAGTTTACAGAACTCGACAATATTATTGGTAATGACGATTCAACCATTATGGAGCTATTTGAGTGTTTACCTGTGATTATTGAACATTTACATATTTGGATTTGGTTCATTCAGGTAAATTATCATCCCACATGATATATTACTTATAAACTTACATATCAGTATGACTTTGTATTAACGTTTTGTTTATGTTCAAGTCTTTTGGTCCAGGAGTTGTTCCACGAGAGCTTCCAATCTCATTAGTCCGTCTCAAACAATTCTGTTCAGAGTTTCTGTGGTTCCTTCACGAATATGGGTTTTTTCTTATTCTTGTAATAAGATGCTCCACAAACTTGGAGAAGATTACTTTATGGGTAATTAACATAGATTTATCAGCCTTTCTTAAAAAACCATAATATATGTATTTATTCTTATCCCAAAAGACACTGACATAACAATCGAGAGCAGATGGTTTCCGAACTTGCAAAACACCTTTTGGATTCTGAGATAGACTCTGTTACACTTGAAGATTATTCAGATATTTGGTTGGAGAATCTAAATGAATTGGTGATTGAAGATATGAGTGATGTGAAGCCGGAGTTGGACTTTGTAAAGCTTATCTTGGCCAAGTCACCCGTACTGAAGAAGGTGCGCATAATAATTCACTTAGGGGTTTCTAAGGATTATGAGTTTAAGATGTTAAGGATTCTCTTACGCTCCCCTGGTGCATCACCCGATGTTGAAATCCTTGTTGGGCGTGATGAGACTTTTATGCTATGCTTTGTCGTAGCAACTGGCGTGATATCCTTCAATTCCTTGATAATAAATCTCGAAATAGATGATGATATCTTGTGTTATTGGATTAAATCGCTACTTGTGTATCGATGTTCAATTTCCTTAGACGTGTTACAGTTGTTGGTTTCCACACAATTGGTGTACTAAAACACTATTAACCGTCAAAAGTCCATCAGAAAGGTATATATTTATATGATATATACTAGTATATAGAAGAAGATGTTTTCTCAAGAAAACCCGAGACAATATAAAGTATAAACATCCAATGATCCAAACATGTTAAAACTTTCAAACTGACCAAAAAAAAAAACACCCAATAGTTGAAACTACTTCACTAGAATTGACAAGTCACATATTTAAACTCAGCTTCCTTTTTCATCTTCAGAATGACACCCAAGAATGATTTCTACAGCTCAACGCTTATTTCTACCTCACGTGATTGGCGTGGGGAGCGTAACAGGGTTGTTAATAACACCATCTCGTCATCATAAGTAACCTCATAGTCGAGGAATATGTTCACTTTCTTCAGTACCGGTGACTTGGCCAAGACAAGCTTCACAAAGTCCAACTCGTTCTTTGAGTTGAAGAAATCTCTAATCTCCAATTCATTAAGATGCTCCAGACAAATATCCGCATAATCTTCCATTCTAACAGGGTCCACCCCGTCAACTCCAAGAATCTGCAAGAAGTTTTAATATTTCTTTCTCACATTGTATTTGGCATGAAAACCAAAACATATAATACAAGATAGATTTAAGATATTTACCTGTAGCTTAATTTTCTCCAAGTTCGGGGCGCTTCTAATCAAAAGAAAATAAAAGGTATCTCAAATCCGTTATTGTCGAATGTCATTTCGCTTAGATAGAAGTATTTGAGGTGGATTAATGTCTTTGGTAACTCTTTTGGAAGCACGATTAAAGAACCACTTGAACCATAGACAAATCAAAAGTTAAAAACAAAAACTGTTTTGCAGTTATCAATTATATATCCATAAATATTACCTGAATGACACCAATACAAAGAGTCAGATGCTCAATCAAAGGCAAACACTCAAATAGCTTTACAATAGCGTAATCATCCTTAGTATAGCCGATAACATTTTCCACTTGTAAAAACTGTAGGCACTTCCAATATTAAGATAAGTTATAAAAGCCTATAAGGACGAATATTTGTGTGAGAGCTTACCAGACTAACGCTCTTAAGTAAGGGAGAAGTGGATATAAGATGCAGAAGCGTTTTTTGAGAGATGTCAACATTGTCGAGATATAAGCTTGTAAGGCTACCACATCCCTTGAATGTTGGTTTATAGTCAAGATTACAACCACTAAGATAAAGGTCAGTTAGCCGATTCCACGAGAAGACAGATAAGGGTAACCTATAATAACAATCATCGCAATCATGATTAAAAAAAGGAAAATCTAGCGAGAACTTCTTGAGAGTATTTTGTGTGGACAAATAAGTTATTATTTGTTCAATTTCTGCACAGGTTGATAGTTTTGCCAAATCCATGGTAAGGGAGAACTCTACAACCGGACCCTGGTACGTTAACATTATTTGTTCTAGAGCAGACAAAACTTTAAACCTCTTGGTCGTTCTGTTCAACTGCATCCTTTCTATATCTTCACTTTGATATTCCGTCATCCATTGCTCTAAACAAGACGGGTGATTTCATAAGTAATTTCTTAAGCATATCTTCTTCATTAAAGACAAGTTTAGGAATTTTGGCCCAATTGTATCTCCATTTCTTGGAAAGGATACTCGTTCTCACTGTATCTCGTATCGGTACAAGACACAAGATGGTTTCCATTATGGATGAAGGAAGGTTGGTTATATTATCTTCGGACAAACGTTTAGATTTCATCCCAGGGTGTTGTTGGATCGATACTAAATAATTCTGCAAAAACAAGTTGCTGTAAAATTTGATTTACGATAAACATTTTTTTCTTTAAGGGTATTTACGATAAACATTGTTGATACACAAACAGAAAATTAGGCAAATACAACACTCAAGAAATTTGAGGTAAACTTCTTTTTCCTAAGATTAAAGCATAACTTAAGGGTCAAATAATCAAGCTTAACACAAGCTACTAAGGGTGGCAATCGTGTCGTGTTTCGGTTATCATGGCGCAGGTTGGAGTGTTGGCGGGTTCAGATAACACACAACCCAAACCCAACCCTTTTAATAATCGTGTCAAAAAGAAGAAGCCAAACCCAAACTGTTTAATAAATGGTTTGTCGTGTCGAAATTTTCAATATTTTTAATACACACGTTAAATACAACACAAATATACACTACTTTAAATATAGAGATCAATATTAACGAATAAATATATAAAAAATATAATAATATCACAATTTTTGTGAGTGAAAAAATGAATTATTACTACATCTAACAATTGCCAACTTTTGGCACTAAGCCGCATGAGCCACGGCTCAGGCCGGCTCGGTCCAAATGAAAAATACAATCTTTTTAAATATTGTTTCGCTAACATACATTATTTTCTTACAAATTTTTTTTACTATGCTTAAAAAATATAGTTGTTTAAAGATTTGGTTCTTTCGTTTGGGTATGTTAGCCGCTCGGGGTGCACCTACTCGTTTATGATATTTAAGGTTTATCGTTAGCTTTTGATGGGCTGGCGGGTTGTAAATGGGTTTGAAAAGACATCCCAAACCCAACTCATTTATTAATCGTGTTAGTAATGTCAACCCATTTATGACCCAAGCCCATTTAACCCCAACCCAAACGTGCATATTTTCGTGTTGGGTTCATGTCGTGTCCGAAATTTTCACACCTCCAAGCTACTACAAAACTAATTATTTCTTAAAAGTCGATTATTAATTCCACCAACATCCAAACACCCCCTTGTTATACATTCACGCTTAACCATTCAATTGAAAAAAAAAAAAACTTTGTGGGTAATATAAATCTTCAATTAAGGAAATGGATGAGAAAATGAACACAAATTACAAAATTAATAAACAAATTTACTAAAACGAAATCATAATGCAATTAAAAGTGGGAATATAGAGATTACCTTGAAACACGAAAAAACCGTAACTTATTTTAACCTGATCTAAGGTGGTTTTTATTAATATTTCTATCGTAAAGCAAGTACATACTCATACTTGGTCCCTATAATTTGTTATAAGTTACTGTTTTTCTTTATTTTTGCTTCGTAAATAAATAGGTGATTTTGTAATATAAATACGTATACAATATGAAGGTGTAAGATACACCAATATCCATTTTCATAGTGATATTAAACTTTCTTCCATCTTTTTCTTTCTTTCTCAATCTTAAGATTACATATAATATTGTTATCAAACCATAATAAATAGGTGATTTATAACACGTTATCAATACGAAAATTCTATACTCTAATAAATGAAGGTTAAGCAATCATAAAGTATATCTTAACTTATCAAAGTATGCTTTTATTAAAATATACTAGCTTATTGACCCGCATAATATGCGAAGAATTATATCAAAAAATATATAATGTTAACTATGTTAACAAAGAACATATAACTTATATAAAAAGATTAATATAAAAATATTGGTCATGTAGAAAAAATGATTATGTTAGCAAATGTAAAGTTAAATAAAACTTTTACTGTGTAAGTCGGAAAAAACCTTATTAAAAATAAAATAATTATAATATATAAAAAAAACTAAAAATATTGCATAAAGAGGACGAAAAAAAACATAAGATTTTTTTTATATAATATGTTTTCCGTTTTTATGAAAACACTCGTAAACAATAAAATATATATTTTTCTTTTTATAATATATAGAAAAATTAAAATATTGGGTAAATAGGACAAAAAGAAAAAAAACATAATATTTTTTTATATAATATATGTTTTCCGTTTATATGCAAAACACCCGTAAAACAATAAAATAATTTTAGTTTCTACTAAAAATGTGTATGTGTTTGAAGAAAAAATATGTTTTGTATTTTTTAGAATTAATTTACAATACAAGTGTTAGATTATTTAAAGTACAAAAGTTAATTGGTTTTATTTAATTAATACTATTAAAAATAAGGATTAAATTATTTAAAGTAAAGGGGTTAAAATGAAATTATTAATGTTTACATCATCAAAATGATCTAATGGTTCAAATTAAAGTTGGATTTCCATCTAATGGTTAATAATTTGCCAAGTGGCATTTTAGGGCTATCTTTTATTATATATTAAGATACTTCATAAAATATATTAAAATATAACCACCATTAATATATATATTTAGACTAAACCATTTTTTATGTTATTATAACTCATAATTAATGGTGTTCTAAAAGCTTCTAATATAAATATTTTTAACTAATATTTGTTTATATGCTAATATACATATAACCTTATAAATATTCTATCCGGGTTTTTAAAATGGTGGTTAATTTCGGTAAGTGTTTCACTATTGTGCAACATTCTTTTGGTGAGTTTTATATTTCTAATATGAATGAATTAGTTTAAAAGGAGTATAATACAATTAGGAGATTATTGATGGAAGCATTTTTGATTGGTTAACTGAATAACAAACTATTTTTGTTGACCGTTGGAAAGTGGGTCTACTCTTCATACATTGCATTATACTTTTTTGTGGTTAATTCTAACACATTTGACATAAGAGGTCTACCAATTAGATACATCTATTTTTTTTTCTTTTCTTCACCATCTTTTGAATACATGTATTTATAAAACATTGTAAACGTAACATTTTTCTATTTTTTATGGTCAAAAATTTCCATTATGTTTCGTGTTACAAAGAAAGTCTATGTAAAACCGTAAAATGATACTTTGCGGATCACTTCAATACGAATAGACCGGCACCTAACTGAAAAAAATCTTTTCATGTTAATATCAAAGTGTAAAACAGAAAGTTGTTATAAAGTACAAGGACCAAATGTGTATAATTACAGTAGTAGCTGTAATAGACTTAATCACTTAGAGTGTACCTGTAAACTAGTAACAAAAATTCAGGGTTACTTCAACTCACTCAGGTGTGTCTGTATCTCTCCTTTTTTAATCCCTTAATTTTTGTCTTAATTATTATGTTATTTTACCTGTTTTGATGCTTTCTGTTTTCTAATTTGACTTAATTTGTCTTAATTTTGTTTGAGATTTTAGGGCTTCTTGTTTAATTCAAATTTTGAAATAATTAATTGACAATTTTTAAAGTTCATTATATACAATAATGACAATTCGATAAAAATTCGTATAAAGAAAAGTTCGTTACATTTGTGTGCAATTTTTAACTGAGTTTCAGTACTATTAGTTTTTTCTTTCTATCTTATATTGATTTTTTTGCATCGACTTATTTCTGCAGCATTATTTAGTTTCAGCGTATAAGAACTCGTGCTGATATGAAATCTAAAAGCTTATCTAATTCTCGACATTTGTCTGAGGATATAATCAGCACACTTCCTTCAAGCATTATAGAAACCATCTTATGTCTTGTACCGATTAGAGATGCAGTAAGAACTAGTATCCTCTCTAAGAACTGGAAATACAATTGGACCAAAATTCCTAAACTCGTGTTTAGTGAGTGGGATATGTTTGATAGATCAACTACTGGACAACTGTATTCTCGTCCGCAACTATGTTTTAATCTACTACCAAATGAAAGGTTACGGTTGACCAGGACATGTAAAGTTTTTTACGCTATATACCAAGTTTTGTTACTACACCAGGGTCCGATAATTGAATTCTCCCTTTCAATGTGGGCAGACAACACCAACGTTGAAATTGACCAAATAATACGTTATTTGTCCAGGCACAATACTCTCAAGAAGTTTTCGCTTAAGTTTAGTTATGCCGGGTGTCATATAAATAGGTATTTTATACCCTTATCCATCTTCACATTGCCTCAGTTAACAGAGCTATATCTCTATGCTTGTATTCTCGCACTTGAACCAACATTTATTGGATGTCGTAACCTTACTAGCTTAAACTTGGAGTATGTAACCATCTCTTCAAAGCACTTCTACTTCTCTTATCGGGTTGTCCATTACTCAAGAGTTTTACTATGGTAAGTTCTTACTACAATATCAATCCCTAAGCGATTTCATAACTTATCTAAATGTTGTAAGTTGTTGCAGATATTAGATTATGAAGAGGATAATTACGATAAAAATGTCACCATTGTTGATATATTCAAGTGTTTACCTATGATTGAACATCTTGCTATTTCTCGTGAAACCATTCAGGTATTATTAATTGATTCAACTTGAAGAAAAATATATTTGGGTGCTAATCTTTGTTTTGTCTATGGTTTAAGTTTTTTGATAAGGTCGAAGTTCCACGAGATCTCCAAATCGCATTAGTCCACCTCAAATACTTGAGTATAGAAAAGATGACATTCCCTGACGAATTTCAGTTATATTTTCGACTTATTTCTGCAGCATTATTTAGTATCAGCGTATAAGAACTCGTGCTGATATGAAATCTAAAAGCTTATCTAATTCTCGACATTTGTCTGAGGATATAATCAGCACACTTCCTTCAAGCATTATAGAAACCATCTTATGTCTTGTACCGATTAGAGATGCAGTAAGAACTAGTATCCTCTCTAAGAACTGGAAATACAATTGGACCAAAATTCCTAAACTCGTGTTTAGTGAGTGGGATATGTTTGATAGATCAACTACTGGACAACTGTATTCTCGTCCGCAACTATGAGTGGTGTCCTGCATGATCACCTTTAACGCTTTTTGTCGCATTTTTTCTTCAGCAGTATCAGCAAATGCCCCGAACTTTTCCCCAATATACTTCAGTGATTCTTCGGCCCCCGAAGAAGAAGCAGCGGCTTTGCCCTTTCCTTTGCGCGCTTTTGCCTTTGCTTGATCTCTACCAATCGGTCTTGGAAGGTCTTCCTCCAAGTGAAGATCATCATCATCATCGTTGAGATCGATTCCAGCAAAAGGCGATACCGGAGTGGCGGGAGTGGCGGGAGTGGAGGGGTTACTAGACTCCGATGTTCTACGCGCTTTTCGGGACCCTCCAGATATTGGGACATGTTGACAAACCGGGCTATTTCTCAATATTTTCCAAGACGCTAAATGTAGGAAACCCCCTTGCATTATGGTGCGGTAAGTCTGCAGAGCATGTTCGAGCAATTGTTCATCACTATGACCGCTTGGTCTAGTTTGTTGGGCTTGTCGATAAATCCCGTTGAATTTTTTGACCTTTCTTCGTAAGTCTCTCCACTTGCTCGAAAGAGAGTCTTCGGTACGAAAGTAAGAGGGATCATCTTTAAGCATCTTGGCGAAATATTTTGCACGAACACTTTCCCAGTAAAGTGCTGAATGTTGATCATTTCCCACCATGGGGTCCTCGGATGTCGACGACCACGCTGAAGCAAGTGCGATCTCCTCCGCTTCGGTCCACTTCTTTCTTTCGGTTTTGCCTCTTAGGGATTCGGTTTCTTTCTTCTTATGTTTCCTCTTCTCACGGGCCGGCATTTTTTGAGCTTGAGTTTCCGGAACCACCTCATCGTCTTCAGAATCGTGAACGTCAAATGGAGGCACTTGCGGAAAATTGGATAAATGGTCTTGGTTAAGCAATTGCGAGAACGACCCGCCTTGGTATAGCGGGTCTAGGGATGGTCGTTGTGGTGGTGGTGTTTGTTGGTAAAAATGGGGAAATTGGTTAGGGTTTGGAAGTTGGGTAAAGTTTTGAAATTGGTTTGGGTGTTGATATTGGTTAGGGTTTGGAAATTGGTTTAGGTTTTGATATTGGTTTGGGTTTTGATATTGGTTTGGGTTGAACCATTGGTTCCATTGGTTGGGGTTGGGGTTGTTTTGATTGTTGTTGTTGTTGGGATCCATTTGAGATTATTGAAAGATTGTATAAAAATAGAGAGATTGTTATAAAAATTGAGAGAGAAAGAGAGATTTTGTGTGGTTTTTGTTATAAAAATGAGTTGGTATTTATAGAAAAAGTTTAGGTTTTTTTAAAAATTGCCGTTGGTTTCTTTTGAAAATTCGAACGTTGCATCTTGATTTCTGTCCGTTGCTCCTCACCACTGCGTTGTTCAGACAACGCCCGAGCCATTTTTTTGCCTACAACGCCCCTACCGGTGTGGTAGGGGGCGTTGTGGAGCTGAGTTGGCCGGCGTTGTTGCTTGGTTAACGCCCCACACCCCACAGTCTAACAGCCTTCATTTATCTTTGCCTTTATTAAATTAAAATAACACATGAGACATTTGGTATGGAGTTATAAAATACTTTTAGAAAGCTATAAACTTTTAAAGTAATAATCTCTTTCCAAATACCAGCCTCCAAGGCTCCTAAGTCATTTGATCGACACTCTTTTACCATTTAGGTTCGCAGAATGTTTTTAAAAGATTTGGAATCTGATAAAAGAATTAGAATCTGAATTGATTAAAAGAATAAAAGTTATCCTGTTTGTTTGATAGAGTTTAACGAAATTCAGTTTTCAATTTTTCATAATTCTGTTTAATTTGTAAATTGACAGGTCTTGATCAGTCTCAAACTAACAACTAGGTGATTAGAATAACTAATATGTTGCGGAATAACGAATTAGTGATTGAGTTAACGAATTGAACAATTAATCAAAGTAAATTTAAGTAAAAGGAATATTTCATTCAAAAGCCAAAAATGGCAGGATAAACGGTTACAATCGGTATTTCACTCATTCAAGCGCTACCTAACATGTCACACTTCTCTCACTATTTATATGCTAACATTAACGCTACCTATTACATTATACATCCCTTATGTTCATTTAAGAACACTTTGAGTGAACAAAATACATTAAGTCATCATTAAACTATAACTCTGGTGAAGTTCAGTTAAGCCGGGTACACTACTTTGTTCACCCGAGTTAAAGTCTTCAATGAATAACTATCTAAGTTTTAGTTCGGGTGATGAACATTGTTCACCCGAACTAATTCCTCAGATACAAAACACTATAATCAACTTTTGGAAGCTTTAGTCATCACTCTACTTATGCTCCAACATAAATCTTTCAAACTAATTAGAATTTTGTAACGTATGTATGGCGAAAAACTTATGAGAGCTTGAGTTTTTGAATGAAGAAATTTTTTTGATTTAAAATTGTTTTTGGAAAAATGTATAAAATGATAAAATGTAAAGTAAATGAAGAAAGATGCATTATTATTTACATTAACTGATGTTGAAATCTTGTAAACAATAAAGTTGTATTAAAATGATATATATATATATATATATATATATATATATATATATATATATATATATATATATATATATATATATATATATTTATGTAAAATAACATATATTTTATCTAATAAAAAAAATTGTTTTTGTAGATAAAGAGATGTGACATTGATGACGATGAAAGAAAAGAAAAAAAATAGTGGTTACATTAAAATGATAGCATTTGTTTCAAAGACGTTTCTATAAACTGTGAATTCTTAGAAATCAATAATCTTGAATTCTTTCCGAAACTTGAAGAATTCTGAATTCTACAACGAAAAGAATCTGATGAATTTTAGCAGATTCCAATTCCTTCTGTTGTCCAACCAAACAAGATACACATGAATTGAAAATTCCAATTTCTTTCAATTTTCTCAGATTCGGGGAATCAAACGGGGCCTTACTTTATGCCTACACTTCAACAAAACTTGTTTTGTGAAAAGATTATAGCCAAAATGGTAAAATGGTTAGTATATTTTTTAAAGTTGATACTTATCTGAAAACAAATTAAAATAGTAAAGTGGTCACTTATTTTGGAATGAGAAAAGTAGTATATCTTTTATTTATAGATTTTCAAATCGTTTGACTTATATTACAATAAAGAAACCTCCTTATTTATATAACAAATACTCAATTTAACAAACATTAACTTAACCCTCTAAGTAATACATACTAAATATGTTAAACTAGTAGTCGTGTCTAAATGTCGATGCTAGTTTCACACATTTACAGTCACATATTTATTCGACACTATTCGAATACCTACACATGACCTTCAATCAAGGAAATGAATGAAAAAGGAACCTACAATCAAGAGAAAATGAACACAAATTGCATTAAAATAAAATAAAATAAATCTTATTCTAATCATTAGGGAGATATAGAGCTACCTAATGAGTGAGTTCAAACATAAAACAACCCTAACTTCATACTAATCATCTAAAATAAGGTGGTTTTTATTAACCGGTTAGAGCAATTGGTATGGCCCATCGTTGTGGGTTTGTATCCATTGTTTAGAAAACGGTCGGTATTTTTTTTCTTTTTCTTTTTGTAACGGTCGGATAATTATATAAAAAAATTATTTTAACCCTAAAGGTCAAAAATCAAACCGTTAGATATATAATTTTTTTTTCTTTTTAATTAAACATCATTTCACTTATAAATACTTTCCATTTTTAACCAAAAAATCACACCATTTCTCAAACTTATTCTATCTTTATATACATTACATCTATAATCTCAATCTCTTACATTTTTCAATCGTAAAAATGTCTTCATCGTCTTCAAACGCTCCCCAAACAAACGCAAACACACATTCGACGCCACTATCACAAACACGCTCCGGTTTCGCAAACTACCATAATTTATCAAACCCACTATTAGCACCCCAAATACCAAATTTTAACCAACAACAACAAATTTTAAACATCTTTTTTTCGCAACAATCACAACAACAACAACCCCAAGTCATGTTCAACCCCGATCAATTTTTTATGCATCAACAACTTTTGTTGCAACAACAATAACAATTTTTACCGTAACAATAACAATTTTTACCCAACAATCCCAATTTTACCACACCAACCATAATTTCCACCTCAACAATCACAAAACCAAGTTCAAGAAACCCAAGAAATTGATTAATTTGGCATATAAACTTTTACGTGTAACAAGTAACGACCCACATTCCCTTTTCTCTTTTATTAAACATACACGACACGTACTTTGAAAAAAAAGAAAGTTCAGAAAGTTAGAAAGTTAGACAGTGGGGTAATAGAGTCAATTAATTGTTCTATTTGCAATAAATCAAGTTACATATTTTACACACATCCTTCACTAATGAGTGTGGAGTCGTGGGGATCTTTGGTCACTTCTGTACAAACGCAGTATTTCCCTTTTTGCTGATTTTGTTTAATGTTTCTTTACTCTTGTCTTTCTTTTCAATAATAATAATAATACTATTTTTCAATTGTTTTGATTTTACACATTTGGTGTTTTTAGGGTTCCAGCTGTCAAAACATTTTGAAATTGATCGGTATTCCTGTTTGATTAATGATAACTAATGGAAAAATGTCCCACAGGCTAAACTATATTTAGTCTGTCATTTTAGAAATCATTTTTTTTTTTTTGTAGCTTGTTCGTATTTAACTCGTGATTTACGGTTTATAAGTTAATCATACAGCCAAACCCTCACCATACTCTGAACTTTTCTTTGAAATTGTCGGATTAGTGTGCTCGATATATTCTCCAACTGTGTCTTGTAAACAGATCTTATCTTGAATCGATTTTTATACTAACTGTTTTTTGCAACATCATTAGTTAGTATCGGTACAACAAAATACGCGCAGAGATGAAAGCTAAACGTGTGTCTAAATCCAAACGTTTGTCTAAAGCTCAAAGTTTGTGTTTAGATAGAATCAGCACCCTTCCTCAAAATATTATAGAAACCGTCCTATGTCTTGTACCAATTCAAGAGGCAGTAAGAACGAGTATCCTCTCAAAGGAATGGAGATACATTTGGACCAAAATCCCTAAACTTGTGTTTGACGAGGAAAAATGTTTAAAAGATCAACTGAGCCGTCTGTTTCGAAACAAACAAATGATGTGGCGAGTCAAAGGAAAAAATGGGGTTGAGTTGTAAAGTTTTCTATGCTATATACCAATTTTTGTTACTGCATCAGGGTCCAATACTAGAGTTCACCCTTTCCATGGGCGTTCGTGTTGAATTGATTCAAATAATAACTTATTTGACGAGGAACAATACTAGTACTCTAAAGAAACTTACACTTGATTTATCGTATGAGGTGCCCCCCGACTTACAGAGTACCCCTTTCTTCTTCTCGTTACATCAGCTAACGGACCTGTATCTCTATGAGTGTGATCTTCACTTTCAACCAACATTCAATGGATTTGGTAGTCTTACAAGCTTATACTTGAAGGATGTAGGCATTCTCTACAAAACTCTTTTGAGTCTCATGTCAAATTCTCCGTTACTTAGAGTTTAACTGTGGTAAGTTCTCATAGAATATAGATTTCATGGGATCCCCTCCGGGATTTTACAATCTTTCTTAAACATTGTAAGTTATTGCAGCTTATAGATGAATGCGATATTATCGGTAATGACAAGTCCACCAAGATTAAGCTCTATTCGAGTGTTACCTTCGGCTTGAACATTTGACTATTTCTATATCTTAATAAAGGTAACATTTATTCATTTAATATATCTAGTCATTGATTAAAGTTGCAAAGAAAAACTTTGTTTGTTAATCTTTACGTGGTCTGTGGTTCAAGAATTTTGTTCTAGACTCAGTTCCACAAGAGCTTCCAACCTCCCTAATCCCCCTCAAATGCTTGCGTTTCGAAGGCGTATGTTTCGTTGACAACTATTGGTTACCTTTTCTTGCCCTTTTGATCAAATGTTCTCCGAACTTGGAGAAAATGAAGCTAGAGGTAAATAATGTTAGTCTAGCTTGTATCATATTTATCATGATTCTCATACCAGATACACTGACACAGAAAATAACGATTCTTCGTGTAGATTTATCTAGAAAGCTTCGAGGGTGAGATAGACTTCCATATATTAGAATGTTTTTCAGAATATTTCCCGGATATGTGGTTGGAGCATCTGAGTGAATTGGAGATTGAAAATTTCGGCAATAAAAAGCCCGAGCTAGAGTTTGTAATGCTTATATTGGCCAAGTCACCAATGCTGAAGGAGGTCAGTATATCGCTTCATAATGGGGTTACCAAGGACGAAGAGGTAAAAGTGTTGGAATTCTCTTACGCTCCCATCGCGCATCGCCCATAGTAGATATCATTGTCGATCGTTATAACTGAATATGTGTCTTGTACATTCAGCCCGTTTCAGCTTACTTTTGATCACTCGACTTTCTCGAGTGTAACTGTTAAGATTAAAAATGATAATCTATTGTTCTTGAGTTTTACTACTTGTTAATTATTGTCGATTGTTTTTTTTTTTTGGTTGTTGGTTTTCACACAATTGCTGTAGATAGGAGTTTTTCTACTGTGTTGGTGTGGCTATAATTTTAGCTATTGTTTGTGACAATAAAATGTGGTGTCATTGGTCTTGTTTTACATAAATTGACCAAATAATCGTTACTTGTTGAAGAACAACAGTCTCGAGAAACTTATAAATTCACCAATACAAAAACACGGGTACATAACCTATCCAAATCTCCATTAGTTTAGAGTTGAGAGTTATCTAGCTACATTATCAATCCTTGTTGTCTAGTTTCTGCAGATTATTTTGACTTGAGAAATACCGACAGATGCTCCCTGAATATTGAGAACTATAACCGCATTCAAACTATCAAATATTCGGTCGGATCACTTGAATGAATTAACTAAAGTTTGGAAATTTCACCAACTTTAAACCGGAGTCGAAGTTTATGAAATTTACATTTGCAAAGAATGGGAGGCATTACAGTTGTTAGAAAAACTATAATATTTTAATTACAAATTTGAAATATTTTTGGAGAATTTAAGTGAGGTGGGCTGAAACAAAAAGCTAAGTGGATTAGTTTATTGTTAGCCCATATAGGCTAAAACTTCGATATATAGCATTTGCCAACTCCTAACTCTTCTGGCAGCCTTTTCTTTTTTTCTAATCTTTTAATAAAAACTTTTTAATAATTTTTGTTTCGGGTTGGTTTTTAGTTTAGACGGATAAAATAAAATATTGGTATTTATTTTTTAATAATTTCGTGTTTCCTGTTGGTTTTAGTTTGGATGTTTGGTTAATAAAAGATATCAATTTTTACTACGTTGTTATATAAACCATTCTATGTTTTTTACCAATTAAAGAGGCAACAAGGACAAGTATCCTCTCGAGCGAATGGAGATACAAATGGACAAAAATTCCTAAACTTGAGTTTATCGAGTGTTTGTTCCAAAGGTCAACCAATGACGAGAATCAGTTATCCGTTCTAGAACAGATACCAAATGAAAGGAAAAGGATGACCAAGAGGTGTCAATTTTTCTATGCTAGATACCAAGTTCTGTTACTACACCACGGTCCGTTACTTGAGTTTGTTGACGCAGAAGACATTAAGACTTGTGTTGAAATCGACCAATACTACTTTATTTATCGAGGCAAAATACACTCAAGAAACTTTGCCTCATTTGTCAGTATACTTTACCCGCGTTCAATGTATTTGGTAGCCTTACAACCTTATACTTGGAAGATGTAGTTATCTCTCCAAAATCCCGAATACAACTCTTATCCAATTGTCCGTTACTTAAAGTCTTGGGTTTTGTAAGTTTTTACTACGTTGTTATATAATAACTGTTATTACTTATTAGTACATTGTAAGTTGTTGCAGTTTACAGAACTCGACAATATTATTGGTAATGACGATTCAACCATTATGGAGCTATTTGAGTGTTTACCTGTGATTATTGAACATTTACATATTTGGATTTGGTTCATTCAGGTAAATTATCATCCCACATGATATATACTTAAACGTTACATATCAGTATGACTTTGTATTAACGTTTTGTTTATGTTCAAGTCTTTTGGTCCAGGAGTTGTTCCACGAGAGCTTCCAATCTCATTAGTCCGTCTCAAACAATTCTGTTCAAGTTTCTGTGGTTCCTTCACGAATAGGGTTTTTTCTATTCTTGTAATAAGATGCTCCACAACTTGAGAGATTACTTTATTGGTAATTAACATAAGATTTATCAGCCTTTCTTAAAAAACCATAAATATGTATTTATTCTTCCCCAAAAGACACTGACAATACAATCGAGAGCAGATGGTTTCCGACTCACTCAAGCAAAACACCTTTTGGATTCTGAGATAGACTCTGTTACACTTGAAGATTATTCAGATATTTGTTGGAGAATCTAAATGAATTGGTGATTGAAGATATGAGTGATGTGAAGCCGGAGTTGACTTTGAAAGCTTATCTTGGCCAAGTCACCCTACTGAAGAAGGTGCGCATAATAATTCACTTAGGGGTTTCTAAGGATTATGAGTTTAAGATGTTAAGGATTCTCTTACGCTCCCCTGGTGCATCACCCGATGTTGAAATCCTTGTTGGGCGTGATGAGACTTTTATGCATGCTTTGTCGTAGCAACTGGCGTGATATCCTTCAAATTCCTTGATAATAAATCTCGAAATAGATGATGATATCTGTGTTATTGGATTAAATCGCTACTTGTGTATCGATGTTCAATTTCCTTAGACGTGTTACAGTTGTTGGTTTCCACACAATTGGTGTACTAAAACACTATTAACCGTCAAAAGTCCATCAGAAAGGTATATATTTATATGATATATACTAGTATATAGAAGAAGATGTTTTCTCAAGAAAACCCGAGACAATATAAAGTATAAACATCCAATGATCCAAACATGTTAAAACTTTCAAACTGACCAAAAAAAAACACCCAATAGTTGAAACTACTTCACTAGAATTGACAAGTCACATATTTAAACTCAGCTTCCTTTTCATCTTCAGAATGACACCCAAGAATGATTTCTACAGCTCAACGCTTATTTCTACCTCACGTGATTGGCGTGGGGAGCGTAACAGGGTTGTTAATAACACCATCTCGTCATCATAAGTAACCTCATCGAGGAATATGTTCACTTTCTCAGTAGTACCGGTGACTGGCCAAGACAAGCTTCACAAAGTCCAACTCGTCTTTGAGTTGAAGAAATCTCTAATCTCCAATTCATTAAGCTCCAGACAAATATCCGCATAATCTTCCATTCTAACAGGGTCCACCCCGTCAACTCCAAGAATCTGCAAGAAGTTTTAATATTTCTTTCTCACATTGTATTTGGCATGAAAACCAAAACATATAATACAAGATAGATTTAAGATATTTACCTGTAGCTTAATTTTCTCCAAGTTCGGGGCGCTTCTAATCAAAAGAAAAATAAAAGGTATCTCAAATCCGTTATTGTCGAATGTCATTTCGCTTAGATAGAAGTATTTGAGGTGGATTAATGTCTTTGGTAACTCTTTTGGAACCGCACGATTAAAGAACCACTTGAACCATAGACAAATCAAAAGTTAAAACAAAAACTGTTTTGCAGTTATCAATTATATACCATAAATATTACCTGAATGACACCAATACAAAGAGTCAGATGCTCAATCAAAGGCAAACACTCAAATAGCTTTACAATAGCGTAATCATCCTTAGTATAGCCGATAACATTTTCCACTTGTAAAAACTGTAGGCACTTCCAATATTAAGATAAGTTATAAAAGCCTATAAGGACGAATATTTGTGTGAGAGCTTACCAGACTAACGCTCTTAAGTAAGGGAGAAGTGGATATAAGATGCAGAAGCGTTTTTTGAGAGATGTCAACATTGTCGAGATATAAGCTTGTAAGGCTACCACATCCCTTGAATGTTGGTTTATAGTCAAGATTACAACCACTAAGATAAAGGTCAGTTAGCCGATTCCACGAGAAGACAGATAAGGGTAACCTAATAACAATCATCGCAATCATGATTAAAAAAGGAAAATCTAGCGAGAACTTCTTGAGAGTATTTTGTGTGACAAATAAGTTATTATTGTTCAATTTCTGCACAGGTTGATAGTTTTGCCAAATCCATGGTAAGGGAGAACTCTACAACCGGACCCTGGTACGTTAACATTATTTGTTCTAGAGCAGACAAAACTTTAAACCTCTTGGTCGTTCTGTTCAACTGCATCCTTTCTATATCTCTCACTTTGATATTCCGTCATCCATTGCTCTAAACAAGACGGGTGATTTTCATAAGTAATTTCCTTAAGCATATCTTCTTCATTAAAGACAAGTTTAGGAATTTTGGCCCAATTGTATCTCCATTTCTTGGAAAGGATACTCGTTCTCACTGTATCTCGTATCGGTACAAGACACAAGATGGTTTCCATTATGGATGAAGGAAGGTTGGTTTATATTATCTTCGGACAAACGTTTAGATTTCATCCCAGGTGTTGTTGGATCGATACTAAATAATTCTGCAAAAACAAGTTGCTGTAAAATTTGATTTACGATAAACATTTTTTTCTTTAAGGGTATTTACGATAAACATTGTTGATACACAAACAGAAAATTAGGCAAATACAAACTCAAGAAATTTGAGTAAACTTCTTTTTCCTAAGATTAAAGCATAACTTAAGGGTCAAATAATCAAGCTTAACACAAGCTACTAAGGGTGGCAATCGTGTCGTGTTTCGGTTATCATGGCGCAGGTTGGAGTGTTGGCGGTTCAGATAACACACAACCCAAACCCAACCCTTTTAATAATCGTGTCAAAAAGAAGAAGCCAAACCCAAACTGTTTAATAAATGGGTTTGTCGTGTCGAAATTTTCAATATTTTTAATACACACGTTAAATAAACACAAATATACACTACTTTAATATAGAGATCAAATTAACGAATAAATATATAAAAAATAATAATATCACAATTTTTGTGAGTGAAAAAATGAATTATTACTACATCTAACAATTGCCAACTTTTGGCACTGTTCCTAAGCCGCATGAGCCACGGCTCAGGCCGGCTCGGTCCAAATGAAAAATACAATCTTTTTAAATATTGTTTTCGCTAACATACATTATTTTCTTACAAATTTTTTTTACTATGCTTAAAAAATATATGTTGTTTAAAGATTTGGTTCTTTCGTTTGGGTATGTTAGCCGCTCGGGGTGCACCTACTCGTTTATGATATTTAAGGTTTTATCGTTAGCTTTTGATGGGCTGGCGGGTTGTAAATGGGTTTGAAAAGACATCCCAAACCCAACTCATTTATTAATCGTGTTAGTAATGTCAACCCATTTATGACCCAAGCCCATTTAACCCCAACCCAAACGTGCATATTTTCGTGTTGTGTTCGTGTCGTGTCCGAAATTTTCACACCTCCAAGCTACTACAAAACTAATTATTTCTTAAAAGTCGATTATTAATTCCACCAACATCCAACACCCCTTGTTATACATTCACGCTTCACCATTCAATTGAAAAAAAAAACTTTGTGGGTAATATAAATCTTCAATTAAGGAAATGGATGAGAAAATGAACACAAATTACAAAATTAATAAACAAATTTACTAAAACGAAATCATAATGCAATTAAAAGTGGGAATATAGAGATTACCTTGAAACACGAAAAAACCGTAACTTATTTTAACCTGATCTAAGGTGGTTTTTATTAATATTTCTATCGTAAAGCAAGTACATACTCATACTTGGTCCCTATAATTTGTTATAAGTTACTGTTTTTCTTTATTTTTGCTTCGTAAATAAATAGGTGATTTTGTAATATAAATACGTATACAATATGAAGGTGTAAGATACACCAATATCCATTTTCATAAGTGATATTAAACTTTCTTCCATCTTTTTCTTTCTTTCTCAATCTTAAGATTACATATAATATTGTTAATCAAACCATAATAAATAGGTGATTTATAACACGTTATCAATACGAAAATTCTATACTCTAATAAATGAAGGTTAAGCAATCATAAAGTATATCTATCTTAAGGTAACTTATCAAAGTATGCTTTTATTAAAATATACTAGCTTATTGACCCGCATAATATGCGAAGAATTATATCAAAAAATATATAATGTTAACTATGTTAACAAAGAACATATAACTTATATAAAAAGATTAATATAAAAAATTGGTCATGTAGAAAAATGATTATGTTAGCAAATGTAAAGTTAAATAAAACTTTTACTGTGTAAGTCGGAAAAAACCTTATTAAAAATAAAATAATTATAATATATAAAAAAAACTAAAAATATTGCATAAAGAGGACGAAAAAAAACATAAGATTTTTTTTATATAATATGTTTTCCGTTTTATGAAAACACTCGTAAAACAATAAAATATATATTTTCTTTTTATAATATATAGAAAAATTAAAAATATTGGGTAAATAGGACAAAAAGAAAAAAAACATAATATTTTTTTATATAATATATGTTTCCGTTTATATGCAAAACACCCGTAAAACAATAAAATAATTTTAGTTTCTTTTTATACTAAAAATGTGTATGTTTGAAGAAAAATATGTTTTGTATTTTTTAGAATTAATTTACAATACAAGTGTTAGATTATTTAAAGTACAAAAGTTAATTGGTTTTATTTAATTAATACTATTAAAAATAAGGATTAAATTATTTAAAGTAAAGGGGTTAAAATGAAATTATTAATGTTTACATCATCAAAATGATCTAATGGTTCAAATTAAAGTTGGATTTCCATCTAATGGTTAATAATTTGCCAAGTGGCATTTTAGGGCTATCTTTTATTATATATTAAGATACTTCATAAAATATATTAAAATATAACCACCATTAATATATATTTAGACTAAACCATTTTTATGTTATATAACTCATAATTAATGGTGTTCTAAAAGCTTCTAATATAAATATTTTTAACTATATTTTTATATGCTAATATACATATACCTTATAAATATTCTATCCGGGTTTTTAAAATGGTGGTTAATTTCGGTAAAGTGTTTTCACTATTGTGCAACATTCTTTTGGTGAGTTTTATATTTCTAATATGAATGAATTAGTTTAAAAGGAGTATAATACAATTAGGAGATTATTGATGGAAGCATTTTTGATTGGTTAACTGAATAACAAACTATTTTTGTTGACCGTTGGAAAGTGGGTCTACTCTTCATACATTGCATTATACTTTTTTTGGTTAATTCTAACACATTTGACATAAGAGGTCTACCAATTAGATACATCTATTTTTTTTTCTTTTTCTTCACCATCTTTTGAATACATGTATTTATAAAACATTGTAAACGTAACATTTTTCTATTTTTTATGGTCAAAAATTTCCATTATGTTTCGTGTTACAAAGAAAGTCTATGTAAAACCGTAAAATGATACTTTGCGGATCACTTCAATACGAATAGACCGGCACCTAACTGAAAAAATCTTTTCATGTTAATATCAAAGTGTAAAACAGAAAGTTGTTATAAAGTACAAGGACCAAATGTGTATAATTACAGTAGTAGCTGTAATAGACTTAATCACTTAGAGTGTACCTGTAAACTAGTAACAAAAATTCAGGGTTACTTCAACTCACTCAGGTGTCTGTATCTCTCCTTTTTTAATCCCTTAATTTTTGTCTTAATTATTATGTTATTTTACCTGTTTTGATGCTTTCTGTTTTCTAATTTGACTTAATTTGTCTTAATTTTGTTTGAGATTTTAGGGCTTCTTGTTTAATTCAAATTTTGAAATAATTAATTGACAATTTTAAAGTTCATTATATACAATAATGACAATTCGATAAAAATTCGTATAAAGAAAAGTTCGTTACATTTGTGTGCAATTTTTAACTGAGTTTCAGTACTATTAGTTTTTTCTTTCTATCTTATATTGATTTTTTTGCATCGACTTATTTCTGCAGCATTATTTAGTTTCAGCGTATAAGAACTCGTGCTGATATGAAATCTAAAAGCTTATCTAATTCTCGACATTTGTCTGAGGATATAATCAGCACACTTCCTTCAAGCATTATAGAAACCATCTATGTCTTGTACCGATTAGAGATGCAGTAAGAACTAGTATCCTCTCTAAGAACTGGAAATACAATTGGACCAAAATTCCTAAACTCGTGTTTAGTGAGTGGGATATGTTTGATAGATCAACTACTGGACAACTGTATTCTCGTCCGCAACTATGTTTAATCTACTACCAAATGAAAGGTTACGGTTGACCAGGACATGTAAAGTTTTTTACGCTATATACCAAGTTTTGTTACTACACCAGGGTCCGATAATTGAATTCTCCCTTTCAATGTGGGCAGACAACACCAACGTTGAAATTGACCAAATAATACGTTATTTGTCCAGGCACAATACTCTCAAGAAGTTTTCGCTTAAGTTTAGTTATGCCGGTGTCATATAAATAGGTATTTTATACCCTTATCCATCTTCACATTGCCTCAGTTAACAGAGCTATATCTCTATGCTTGTATTCTCGCACTTGAACCAACATTTATGGATGTCGTAACCTTACTAGCTTAAACTTGGAGTATGTAACCATCTCTTCAAAAGCACTTCTACTTCTCTTATCGGGTTGTCCATTACTCAAGAGTTTTACTATGGTAAGTTCTTACTACAATATCAATCCCTAAGCGATTTCATAACTTATCTAAATGTTGTAAGTTGTTGCAGATATTAGATTATGAAGAGGATAATTACGATAAAAAGTCACCATTGTTGATATATTCAAGTGTTTACCTATGATTGAACATCTTGCTATTTCTCGTGAAACCATTCAGGTATTATTAATTGATTCAACTTGAAGAAAAATATATTTGGGTGCTAATCTTTGTTTTGTCTATGGTTTAAGTTTTTTGATAAGGTCGAAGTTCCACGAGATCTCCAAATCGCATTAGTCCACCTCAAATACTTGAGTATAGAAAAGATGACATTCCCTGACGAATTTCAGTTATATTTTCGACTTATTCTGCAGCTTATTTAGTATCAGCGTATAAGAACTCGTGCTGATATGAAATCTAAAAGCTTATCTAATTCTCGACATTTGTCTGAGGATATAATCAGCACACTTCCTTCAAGCATTATAGAAACCATCTTATGTCTTGTACCGATTAGAGATGCAGTAAGAACTAGTATCCTCTCTAAGAACTGGAAATACAATTGGACCAAAATTCCTAAACTCGTGTTTAGTGAGTGGGATATGTTTGATAGATCAACTACTGGACAACTGGTTCTCGTCCGCAACTATGAGTGGTGTCCTGCATGATCACCTTTAACGCTTTTTGTCGCATTTTTTCTTCAGCAGTATCAGCAAATGCCCCGAACTTTTCCCCAATATACTTCAGTGATTCTTCGGCCCCCGAAGAAGCAGCGGCTTTGCCCTTTCCTTTGCGCGCTTTTGCCTTTGCTTGATCTCTACCAATCGGTCTTGGAAGGTCTTCCTCCAAGTGAAGATCATCATCATCATCGTTGAGATCGATTCCAGCAAAAGGCGATACCGGAGTGGCGGGAGTGGCGGGAGTGGAGGGGTTACTAGACTCCGATGTTCTACGCGCTTTTCGGGACCCTCCAGATTGGGACATGTTGACAAACCGGGCTATTTCTCAATATTTCCAAGACGCTAAATGTAGGAAACCCCCTTGCATTATGGTGCGGTAAGTCTGCAGAGCATGTTCGAGCAATTGTTCATCACTATGACCGCTTGGTCTAGTTTGTTGGGCTTGTCGAAAATCCCGTTGAATTTTTTGACCTTTCTTCGTAAGTCTCTCCACTTGCTCGAAAGAGAGTCTTCGGTACGAAAGTAAGAGGGATCATCTTTAAGCATCTTGGCGAAATATTTTGCACGAACACTTTCCCAGTAAAGTGCTGAATGTTGATCATTTCCCACCATGGGGTCCTCGGATGTCGACGACCACGCTGAAGCAAGTGCGATCTCCTCCGCTTCGGTCCACTTCTTTCTTTCGGTTTTGCCTCTTAGGGATTCGGTTTCTTTTTCTTATGTTTCCTCTTCCCACGGGCCGGCATTTTTGAGCTTGAGTTTCCGGAACCACCTCATCGTCTTCAGAATCGAACGTCAAATGGAGGCACTTGCGGAAAATTGGATAAATGGTCTTGGTTAAGCAATTGCGAGAACGACCCGCCTTGGTATAGCGGGTCTAGGGATGGTCGTTGTGGTGGTGGTGTTTGTTGGTAAAAATGGGGAAATTGGTTAGGGTTTGGAAGTTGGGTAAAGTTTTGAAATTGGTTTGGGTGTTGATATTGGTTAGGGTTTGGAAATTGGTTTAGGTTTTGATATTGGTTTGGGTTTTGATATTGGTTTGGGTTGAACCATTGGTTCCATTGGTTGGGGTTGGGGTTGTTTTGATTGTTGTTGTTGTTGGGATCCATTTGAGATATTGAAAGATTGTATAAAAATAGAGAGATTGTTATAAAAATTGAGAGAGAAACGAAGAGTTTTGTGTGGTTTTTGTTATAAAAATGAGTTGGTATTTATAGAAAAAGTTTAGGTTTTTTAAAAATTGCCGTTGGTTTCTTTTGAAATTCGAACGTTGCATCTTGATTCTGTCCGTTGCTCCTCACCACTTGCGTTGGTTCAGACAACGCCCGAGCCATTTTTTGCCTACAACGCCCCTACCGGGTGTGGTAGGGGGCGTTGTGGAGCTGAGTTGGCCGGCGTTGTTGCTTGGTTAACGCCCACAACAACCCACCCACAGCTAACAGCCTCTCATTTATCTTTGCCTTTATTAAATTAAAATAACACATGAGACATTTGGTATGGAGTTATAAAATACTTTTAGAAAGCTATAACTTTTAAAGTAATAATCTCTTTCCAAATACCAGCCTCCAAGGCTCCTAAGTCATTTGATCGACACTCGTTATACCATTTAGGTTCGCAGAATGTTTTTAAAAGATTTGGAATCTGATAAAAGAATTAGAATCTGAAGTGATTAAAGAATAAAAGTTATCCTGTTGTTTGATAGAGTTTAACGAAATTCAGTTTCAATTTTTCATAATTCTGTTTAATTTGTAAATTGACAGGTCTTGATCAGTCTCAAACTAACACTAGGTGATTAGAATAACTAATATGTTGCGGAATAACGAATTAGTGATTGAGTTAACGAATTGAACAATTAATCAAAGTAAATTTAAGTAAAAGGAATATTTCATTCAAAGCCAAAAATGGCAGGATAAACGGTTACAATCTATTTCACTCATTCAAGCGCTACCTAACATTGTCACAATTCTCTCACTATTTATATGCTAACATTAACGCTACCTATTACATTATACATCCCTTATGTTCATTTAAGAACACTTTGAGTGAACAAAATACATTAAGGTCATCATTAAACTATAACTCTGGTGAAGTTCAGTTAAGCCGGGTACACTACTTTTGTTCACCCGAGTAAAGTCTTCAATGAATAACTATCTAAGTTTTAGGTCGGGTGATGAACATTGTTCACCCGAACTAATTCCTCAGATACAAAAACACTATAATCAACTTTGGAAGCTTTAGTCATCACTCTACTTATGCTCCCAACATAAATCTTTCAAACTAATTAGAATTTTGTAACGTATGTATGGCGAAAAAACTTATGAGAGCTTGAGTTTTTTGAATGAAGAAATTTTTTTGATTAAAATTGTTGTGGAAAATGTATAAAATGATAAAATGTAAAGTAAATGAAGAAAGATGCATTATTATTGATGTTGAAATCTTGTATAACAATAAAGGTGTATTAAAATGATATATATATATATATAGATATATAATTATATATATATTATATATATATAATATATATATATGTATATATATATATATATTTATGTAAAATAAATATATTTTATCTAATAAAAAAAAATTGTTTTTGTAGATAAAGAGATGTGACATTGATGACGATGAAAGAAAAGAAAAAAAATAGTGGTTACATTAAAATGATAGCATTTGTTTCAAAGACGTTTCTATAAACTGGTTTGAATTCTTAGAAATCAATAATCTTGATCTTTCCGAAACTTGAAGAATTCTGAATTCTACAACGAAAAGAATCTGATGAATTTTAGCAGATTCCAATTCCTTCTGTTGTCCAACCAAACAAGATACACATAATTGAAAATTCCAATTTCTTTCCATTTTCTCAGATTCGGGGAATCAAACGGGGCCTTACTTTATGCTACACTTCAACAAAACTTGTTTTGTGAAAAGATGGTAAAATGGTTAGTATAGTTTTTTAAAGTTGATACTTATCTGAAAACAAATTAAATAGTAAAGTGGTCACTTATTTTGGAATGAGAAAAGTAGTAATATCTTTTATGGTAGATTTTCAAATCGTTTGACTTATATTACAATAAAGAAACCTCCTTATTTATATAACAAATACTCAATTTAACAAACATTAACTTAACCCTCTAAGTAATACATACTAAATATGTTAAACTAGTAGTCGTGTCTAAATGTCGATGTGTGCGCTCCCCTAGTTTCACACATTTACAGTCACATATTTATTCGACACTATTCGAATACCTACACATGACCTTCAATCAAGGAAATGAATGAAAAAAGGACCCTACAATCAAGAGAAAATGAACACAAATTGCATTAAAATAAAATAAAATAAATATTATTCTAATCAATTAGGGAGATATAGAGATACCTAATGAGTGAGTTCAAACATAAAACAACCCTAACTTATCATACTAATCATCTAAAATAAGGTGGTTTTTATTAACCGGTTAGAGCAATTGGTATGGCCATCGTTGTGGGTTTCGTATCATTGTTTAGAAAACGGTCGGTATTTTTTTCTTTTTCTTTTTGTAACGGTCGGATAATTATATAAAAAAAATTATTTTAACCCTAAAGGTCAAAAATCAAACCGTTAGATATATAATTTTTTTTTCTTTTTAATTAAACATCATTTCACTTATAAATACTTTCCCATTTTAACCAAAAAATCACACCATTTCTCAAACTTATTCTATCTTTATATACATTACATCTATAATCTCAATCTCTTACATTTTTCAATCGTAAAAATGTCTTCATCGTCTTCAAACGCTCCCCAAACAAACGCAAACACACATTCGACGCCACTATCACAAACACGCTCCGGTTTCGCAAACTACCATAATTTATCAAACCCACTATTAGCACCCCAAATACCAAATTTTAACCAACAACAACAAATTTTAAACATCTTTTTTTCGCAACAATCACAACAACAACAACCCCAAGTCATGTTCAACCCCGATCAATTTTTTATGCATCAACAACTTTTGTTGCAAACAACAATAACAATTTTTACCGTAACAATAACAATTTTTACCCCAACAATCCCAATTTTTACCACACCAACCATAATTTCCACCTCAACAATCACAAAACCAAGTTCAAGAAACCCAAGAAATTGATTAATTTGGCATATAAACTTTTACGTGTAACAAGTAACGACCCACATTCCCTTTTCTCTTTTATTAAACATACACGTACTTTGAAAAAAAAAGAAAGTTAGAAAGTTAGAAAGTTAGAAAGTTGAGGGTTAATAGAGTCAATTAATTGTTCTATTTGCAATAAATCAAGTTTAACATTTTTACACACATCCTTCACTAACTGAGTGTGGAGTGTGGGGATCTTTGGTCATTCTGTACAACGCAGGTATTTCCCCTTTTTGATGATTTTGTTTAATGTTTCTTTACTCTTGTCTTTATTTTCAATAATAATAATAATAATATTTTTCAATTGTTTTGATTTTACACATTTGGTGGTTTTAGGGTTCCAGCTGTCAAAACTATTTTGAAATTTGAATCGGTATTTCCTGTTTGATTAATTGATAACTAATGTGAAAAATGTCACACAAGGCTAAACTATATTTAGTCTGTCATTTTTAGAAATCATTTTTTTTTTTTGTAGCTTGTTCGTATTTAACTCGTGATTTACGGTTTATAAGTTAATCATACAGCAAACCCTCACCATACTCTGAAACTTTTCTTTGAATTGTCGGATTAGTGTGCTCGATATATTCTCCAACTGTGTCTTGTAAACAGATCTTATCTTGAATCGATTTTTATACTAACTGTTTTTTTGCAACATCATTAGTTAGTATCGGTACAACAAAATACGCGCAGAGATGAAAGCTAAACGTGTGTCTAAATCCAAACGTTTGTCTAAAGCTCAAAGTTTGTGTTTAGATAGAATCAGCACCCTTCCTCAAAATATTATAGAACCCGTCCTATGTCTTGTACCAATTCAAGAGGCAGTAAGAACGAGTATCCTCTCAAGGAATGGAGATACATTTGGACCAAAATCCCTAAACTTGTGTTTGACGAGGAAAAAATGTTTAAAAGATCAACTGAGCCGTCTGTTTCGAAACAAACAAATGATGTGGCGAGTCAAAGGAAAAAAATGGGGTTGAGTTGTAAAGTTTTCTATGCTATATACCAATTTTTTGTTACTGCATCAGGGTCCAATACTAGAGTTCACCCTTTCCATGGGCGTAGATAACACTTGTGTTGAAATTGATCAAATAATAACTTATTTGACGAGGAACAATACTAGTACTCTAAAGAAACTTACACTTGATTTATCGTATGAGGTGCCCCGATACAGAGTACCCTTTCTTTCTTCTCGTTACATCAGCTAACGGACCCTGTATCTCTATGAGTGTGATCTTCACTTTCAACCAACATTCAATGGATTTGGTAGTCTTACAAGCTTATACTTGAAGGATGTAGGCATCTCTACAAAAACTCTTTTGAGTCTCATGTCAAATTCTCCGTTACTTAAGAGTTTAACTGTGGTAAGTTCTTCATAGAATATAGATTCTCATGGGATCCTCCCGGGATTTTACAATCTTTCTTAACATTGTAAGTTATTGCAGCTTATAGATGAATCCGATATTATCGGTAATGACAAGTCCACCATGATTAAGCTATTCGAGTGTTTACCTTCGGTTGAACATTTGACTATTTCTATATCTATAATTAAGGTAACATTTATTCATTTAATATATCTAGTCATTGATTAAAGTTGCAAAGAAAAACTTTGTTTGTTAATCTTTACGTGGTCTGTGGTTCAAGAATTTTGTTCTAGACTCAGTTCCACAAGAGCTTCCAACCTCCCTAATCCCCCTCAAATGCTTGCGTTTCGAAGGCGTATGTTTCGTTGACAACTATTGGTTACCTTTTCTTGCCCTTTTGATCAAATGTTCTCCGAACTTGGAGAAAATGAAGCTAGAGGTAAATAATGTTAGTCTAGCTTGTATCATATTTATCATGATTCTCATACCAGATACACTGACACAGAAAATAACGATTCTTCGTGTAGATTTATCTAGAAAGCTTCGAGGGTGAGATAGACTTCCATATATTAGAATGTTTTTCAGAATATTTCCCGGATATGTGGTTGGAGCATCTGAGTGAATTGGAGATTGAAAATTTCGGCAATAAAAAGCCCGAGCTAGAGTTTGTAATGCTTATATTGGCCAAGTCACCAATGCTGAAGGAGGTCAGTATATCGCTTCATAATGGGGTTACCAAGGACGAAGAGGTAAAAGTGTTGGGAATTCTCTTACGCTCCCATCGCGCATCGCCCATAGTAGATATCATTGTCGATCGTTATAACTGAATATGTGTCTTGTACATTCAGCCCGTTTCAGCTTACTTTTGATCACTCGACTTTCTCGAGTGTAACTGTTAAGATTAAAAATGATAATCTATTGTTCTTGAGTTTTACTACTTGTTAATTATGTCGATTGTGTTTTTTTTTCTGGTTGTTGGTTTTCACACAATTGCTGTAGATAGGAGTTTTTCTACTGTGTTGGTGTGGCTATAATTTTAGCTATTGTTTGTGACAATAAAATGTGGTGTCATTGGTCTTGTTTTTACATAAATTGACCAAATAATCGTTACTTGTTGAAGAACAACAGTCTCGAGAAACTTATAAATTCACCAATACAAAAACACGGGTACATAACCTATCCAAATCTCCATTAGTTTAGAGTTGAGAGTTATCTAGCTACATTATCAATCCTTGTTGTCTAGTTTCTGCAGATTATTTTGACTTGAGAAATACCGACAGATGCTCCCTGAATATTGAGAACTATAACCGCATTCAAACTATCAAATATTCGGTCGGATCACTTGAATGAATTAACTAAAGTTTGGAAATTTCACCAACTTTAAACCGGAGTCGAAGTTTATGAAATTTACATTTGCAAAGAATGGGAGGCATTACAGTTGTTAGAAAAACTATAATATTTTAATTACAAATTTGATAAATATTTTTTGGAGAATTTAAGTGAGGTGGGCTGAAACAAAAAGCTAAGTGGATTAGTTTATTGTTAGCCCATATAGGCTAAAACTTCGATATATAGCATTTGCCAACTCCTAACTCTTCTGGCAGCCTTTTCTTTTTTTCTAATCTTTTAATAAAAACTTTTTAATAATTTTTGTTTCGGGTTGGTTTTAGTTTAGACGGATAAAATAAAATATTGGTATTTATTTTTTAATAATTTCGTGTTTCCTGTTGGTTTTAGTTTGGATGTTTGGTTTAATAAAAGATATCAATTTTTTACTACGTTGTTATATAAACCATTCTATGTTTTTTACCAATTAAAGAGGCAACAAGGACAAGTATCCTCTCGAGCGAATGGAGATACAAATGGACAAAAAATTCCTAAACTTGAGTTTATCGAGTGTTTGTTCCAAAGGTCAACCAATGACGAGAATCAGTTATCCGTTCTAGAACAGATACCAAATGAAAGGAAAAGGATGACCAAGAGGTGTCAATTTTTCTATGCTAGATACCAAGTTCTGTTACTACACCACGGTCCGTTACTTGAGTTTGTTGACGCAGAAGACATTAAGACTTGTGTTGAAATCGACCAAATACTACTTTATTTATCGAGGCAAAATACACTCAAGAAACTTTGCCTCATTTGTCAGTATACTTTACCCGCGTTCAATGTATTTGGTAGCCTTACAACCTTATACTTGGAAGATGTAGTTATCTCTCCAAATCCCGAATACAACTCTTATCCAATTGTCCGTTACTTAAAGTCTTGGGTTTTGTAAGTTTTTACTACGTTGTTATATAATAACTGTTATTACTTATTAGTACATTGTAAGTTGTTGCAGTTTACAGAACTCGACAATATTATTGGTAATGACGATTCAACCATTATGGAGCTATTTGAGTGTTTACCTGTGATTATTGAACATTTACATATTTGGATTTGGTTCATTCAGGTAAATTATCATCCCACATGATATATTACTTATAAACTTACATATCAGTATGACTTTGTATTAACGTTTTGTTTATGTTCAAGTCTTTTGGTCCAGGAGTTGTTCCACGAGAGCTTCCAATCTCATTAGTCCGTCTCAAACAATTCTGTTCAGAGTTTCTGTGGTTCCTTCACGAATATGGGTTTTTTCTTATTCTTGTAATAGATGCTCCACAAACTTGGAGAAGATTACTTTATGGGTAATTAACATAGATTTATCAGCCTTTCTTAAAAAACCATAATATATGTATTTATTCTTATCCCAAAAGACACTGACATAACAATCGAGAGCAGATGGTTTCCGAACTTGCAAAACACCTTTTGGATTCTGAGATAGACTCTGTTACACTTGAAGATTATTCAGATATTTGGTTGGAGAATCTAAATGAATTGGTGATTGAAGATATGAGTGATGTGAAGCCGGAGTTGGACTTTGTAAAGCTTATCTTGGCCAAGTCACCCGTACTGAAGAAGGTGCGCATAATAATTCACTTAGGGGTTTCTAAGGATTATGAGTTTAAGATGTTAAGGATTCTCTTACGCTCCCCTGGTGCATCACCCGATGTTGAAATCCTTGTTGGGCGTGATGAGACTTTTATGCTATGCTTTGTCGTAGCAACTGGCGTGATATCCTTCAAATTCCTTGATAATAAATCTCGAAATAGATGATGATATCTTGTGTTATTGGATTAAATCGCTACTTGTGTATCGATGTTCAATTTCCTTAGACGTGTTACAGTTGTTGGTTTCCACACAATTGGTGTACTAAAACACTATTAACCGTCAAAAGTCCATCAGAAAGGTATATATTTATATGATATATACTAGTATATAGAAGAAGATGTTTTCTCAAGAAAACCCGAGACAATATAAAGTATAAACATCCAATGATCCAAACATGTTAAAACTTTCAAACTGACCAAAAAAAAAACACCCAATAGTTGAAACTACTTCACTAGAATTGACAAGTCACATATTTAAACTCAGCTTCCTTTTTCATCTTCAGAATGACACCCAAGAATGATTTCTACAGCTCAACGCTTATTTCTACCTCACGTGATTGGCGTGGGGAGCGTAACAGGGTTGTTAATAACACCATCTCGTCATCATAAGTAACCTCATAGTCGAGGAATATGTTCACTTTCTTCAGTACCGGTGACTTGGCCAAGACAAGCTTCACAAAGTCCAACTCGTTCTTTGAGTTGAAGAAATCTCTAATCTCCAATTCATTAAGATGCTCCAGACAAATATCCGCATAATCTTCCATTCTAACAGGGTCCACCCCGTCAACTCCAAGAATCTGCAAGAAGTTTTAATATTTCTTTCTCACATTGTATTTGGCATGAAAACCAAAACATATAATACAAGATAGATTTAAGATATTTACCTGTAGCTTAATTTTCTCCAAGTTCGGGGCGCTTCTAATCAAAAGAAAAATAAAAGGTATCTCAAATCCGTTATTGTCGAATGTCATTTCGCTTAGATAGAAGTATTTGAGGTGGATTAATGTCTTTGGTAACTCTTTTGGAACCGCACGATTAAAGAACCACTTGAACCATAGACAAATCAAAAGTTAAAAACAAAAACTGTTTTGCAGTTATCAATTATATATCCATAAATATTACCTGAATGACACCAATACAAAGAGTCAGATGCTCAATCAAAGGCAAACACTCAAATAGCTTTACAATAGCGTAATCATCCTTAGTATAGCCGATAACATTTTCCACTTGTAAAAACTGTAGGCACTTCCAATATTAAGATAAGTTATAAAAGCCTATAAGGACGAATATTTGTGTGAGAGCTTACCAGACTAACGCTCTTAAGTAAGGGAGAAGTGGATATAAGATGCAGAAGCGTTTTTTGAGAGATGTCAACATTGTCGAGATATAAGCTTGTAAGGCTACCACATCCCTTGAATGTTGGTTTATAGTCAAGATTACAACCACTAAGATAAAGGTCAGTTAGCCGATTCCACGAGAAGACAGATAAGGGTAACCTATAATAACAATCATCGCAATCATGATTAAAAAAAGGAAAATCTAGCGAGAACTTCTTGAGAGTATTTTGTGTGGACAAATAAGTTATTATTTGTTCAATTTCTGCACAGGTTGATAGTTTTGCCAAATCCATGGTAAGGGAGAACTCTACAACCGGACCCTGGTACGTTAACATTATTTGTTCTAGAGCAGACAAAACTTTAAACCTCTTGGTCGTTCTGTTCAACTGCATCCTTTCTATATCTTCACTTTGATATTCCGTCATCCATTGCTCTAAACAAGACGGGTGATTTTCATAAGTAATTTCCTTAAGCATATCTTCTTCATTAAAGACAAGTTTAGGAATTTTGGCCCAATTGTATCTCCATTTCTTGGAAAGGATACTCGTTCTCACTGTATCTCGTATCGGTACAAGACACAAGATGGTTTCCATTATGGATGAAGGAAGGTTGGTTATATTATCTTCGGACAAACGTTTAGATTTCATCCCAGGGTGTTGTTGGATCGATACTAAATAATTCTGCAAAAACAAGTTGCTGTAAAATTTGATTTACGATAAACATTTTTTTCTTTAAGGGTATTTACGATAAACATTGTTGATACACAAACAGAAAATTAGGCAAATACAACACTCAAGAAATTTGAGTAAACTTCTTTTTCCTAAGATTAAAGCATAACTTAAGGGTCAAATAATCAAGCTTAACACAAGCTACTAAGGGTGGCAATCGTGTCGTGTTTCGGTTATCATGGCGCAGGTTGGAGTGTTGGCGGGTTCAGATAACACACAACCCAAACCCAACCCTTTTAATAATCGTGTCAAAAAGAAGAAGCCAAACCCAAACTGTTTAATAAATGGGTTTGTCGTGTCGAAATTTTCAATATTTTTAATACACACGTTAAATAAAACACAAATATACACTACTTTAAATATAGAGATCAAATATTAACGAATAAATATATAAAAAATATAATAATATCACAATTTTTGTGAGTGAAAAAATGAATTATTACTACATCTAACAATTGCCAACTTTTGGCACTGTTCCTAAGCCGCATGAGCCACGGCTCAGGCCGGCTCGGTCCAAATGAAAAATACAATCTTTTTAAATATTGTTTTCGCTAACATACATTATTTTCTTACAAATTTTTTTTACTATGCTTAAAAAATATATGTTGTTTAAAGATTTGGTTCTTTCGTTTGGGTATGTTAGCCGCTCGGGGTGCACCTACTCGTTTATGATATTTAAGGTTTTATCGTTAGCTTTTGATGGGCTGGCGGGTTGTAAATGGGTTTGAAAAGACATCCCAAACCCAACTCATTTATTAATCGTGTTAGTAATGTCAACCCATTTATGACCCAAGCCCATTTAACCCCAACCCAAACGTGCATATTTTCGTGTTGTGTTCGTGTCGTGTCCGAAATTTTCACACCTCCAAGCTACTACAAAACTAATTATTTCTTAAAAGTCGATTATTAATTCCACCAACATCCAAACACCCCCTTGTTATACATTCACGCTTCACCATTCAATTGAAAAAAAAAACTTTGTGGGTAATATAAATCTTCAATTAAGGAAATGGATGAGAAAATGAACACAAATTACAAAATTAATAAACAAATTTACTAAAACGAAATCATAATGCAATTAAAAGTGGGAATATAGAGATTACCTTGAAAGACGAAAAAACCGTAACTTATTTTAACCTGATCTAAGGTGGTTTTTATTAATATTTCTATCGTAAAGCAAGTACATACTCATACTTGGTCCCTATAATTTGTTATAAGTTACTGTTTTTCTTTATTTTTGCTTCGTAAATAAATAGGTGATTTTGTAATATAAATACGTATACAATATGAAGGTGTAAGATACACCAATATCCATTTTCATAAGTGATATTAAACTTTCTTCCATCTTTTTCTTTCTTTCTCAATCTTAAGATTACATATAATATTGTTAATCAAACCATAATAAATAGGTGATTTATAACACGTTATCAATACGAAAATTCTATACTCTAATAAATGAAGGTTAAGCAATCATAAAGTATATCTATCTTAAGGTAACTTATCAAAGTATGCTTTTATTAAAATATACTAGCTTATTGACCCGCATAATATGCGAAGAATTATATCAAAAAATATATAATGTTAACTATGTTAACAAAGAACATATAACTTATATAAAAAGATTAATATAAAAATATTGGTCATGTAGAAAAAATGATTATGTTAGCAAATGTAAAGTTAAATAAAACTTTTACTGTGTAAGTCGGAAAAAACCTTATTAAAAATAAAATAATTATAATATATAAAAAAAACTAAAAATATTGCATAAAGAGGACGAAAAAAAACATAAGATTTTTTTTATATAATATGTTTTCCGTTTTTATGAAAACACTCGTAAAACAATAAAATATATATTTTTCTTTTTATAATATATAGAAAAATTAAAAATATTGGGTAAATAGGACAAAAAGAAAAAAAACATAATATTTTTTTATATAATATATGTTTTCCGTTTATATGCAAAACACCCGTAAAACAATAAAATAATTTTAGTTTCTTTTTATACTAAAAATGTGTATGTGTTTGAAGAAAAAATATGTTTTGTATTTTTTAGAATTAATTTACAATACAAGTGTTAGATTATTTAAAGTACAAAAGTTAATTGGTTTTATTTAATTAATACTATTAAAAATAAGGATTAAATTATTTAAAGTAAAGGGGTTAAAATGAAATTATTAATGTTTACATCATCAAAATGATCTAATGGTTCAAATTAAAGTTGGATTTCCATCTAATGGTTAATAATTTGCCAAGTGGCATTTTAGGGCTATCTTTTATTATATATTAAGATACTTCATAAAATATATTAAAATATAACCACCATTAATATATATATTTAGACTAAACCATTTTTTATGTTATTATAACTCATAATTAATGGTGTTCTAAAAGCTTCTAATATAAACATTTTTAACTAATATTTGTTTATATGCTAATATACATATAACCTTATAAATATTCTATCCGGGTTTTTAAAATGGTGGTTAATTTCGGTAAAGTGTTTTCACTATTGTGCAACATTCTTTTGGTGAGTTTTATATTTCTAATATGAATGACTTAGTTTAAAAGGAGTATAATACAATTAGGAGATTATTGATGGAAGCATTTTTGATTGGTTAACTGAATAACAAACTATTTTTGTTGACCGTTGGAAAGTGGGTCTACTCTTCATACATTGCATTATACTTTTTTGTGGTTAATTCTAACACATTTGACATAAGAGGTCTACCAATTAGATACATCTATTTTTTTTTCTTTTTCTTCACCATCTTTTGAATACATGTATTTATAAAACATTGTAAACGTAACATTTTTCTATTTTTTATGGTCAAAAATTTCCATTATGTTTCGTGTTACAAAGAAAGTCTATGTAAAACCGTAAAATGATACTTTGCGGATCACTTCAATACGAATAGACCGGCACCTAACTGAAAAAATCTTTTCATGTTAATATCAAAGTGTAAAACAGAAAGTTGTTATAAAGTACAAGGACCAAATGTGTATAATTACAGTAGTAGCTGTAATAGACTTAATCACTTAGAGTGTACCTGTAAACTAGTAACAAAAATTCAGGGTTACTTCAACTCACTCAGGTGTGTCTGTATCTCTCCTTTTTTAATCCCTTAATTTTTGTCTTAATTATTATGTTATTTTACCTGTTTTGATGCTTTCTGTTTTCTAATTTGACTTAATTTGTCTTAATTTTGTTTGAGATTTTAGGGCTTCTTGTTTAATTCAAATTTTGAAATAATTAATTGACAATTTTTAAAGTTCATTATATACAATAATGACAATTCGATAAAAATTCGTATAAAGAAAAGTTCGTTACATTTGTGTGCAATTTTTAACTGAGTTTCAGTACTATTAGTTTTTTCTTTCTATCTTATATTGATTTTTTTGCATCGACTTATTTCTGCAGCATTATTTAGTATCAGCGTATAAGAACTCGTGCTGATATGAAATCTAAAAGTTTATCTAAGTCTCGACATTTGTCTGAGGATATAATCAGCACACTTCCTTCAAGCATTATAGAAACCATCCTATGTCTTGTACCGATTAGAGATGCAGTAAGAACTAGTATCCTCTCTAAGAACTGGAAATACAATTGGACCAAAATTCCTAAACTCGTGTTTAGTGAGTGGGATATGTTTGATAGATCAACTACTGGACAACTGTATTCTCGTCCGCAACTATGTTTTAATCTACTACCAAATGAAAGGTTACGGTTGACCAGGACATGTAAAGTTTTTTACGCTATATACCAAGTTTTGTTACTACACCAGGGTCCGATAATTGAATTCTCCCTTTCAATGTGGGCAGACAACACCAACGTTGAAATTGACCAAATAATACGTCATTTGTCCAGGCACAATACTCTCAAGAAGTTTTCGCTTAAGTTTAGTTATGCCGGGTGTCATATAAATAGGTATTTTATACCCTTATCCATCTTCACATTGCCTCAGTTAACAGAGCTATATCTCTATGCTTGTATTCTCGCACTTGAACCAACATTTATTGGATGTCGTAACCTTACTAGCTTAAACTTGGAGTATGTAACCATCTCTTCAAAAGCACTTCTACTTCTCTTATCGGGTTGTCCATTACTCAAGAGTTTTACTATGGTAAGTTCTTACTACAATATCAATCCCTAAGCGATTTCATAACTTATCTAAATGTTGTAAGTTGTTGCAGATATTAGATTATGAAGAGGATAATTACGATAAAAATGTCACCATTGTTGATATATTCAAGTGTTTACCTATGATTGAACATCTTGCTATTTCTCGTGAAACCATTCAGGTATTATTAATTGATTCAACTTGAAGAAAAATATATTTGGGTGCTAATCTTTGTTTTGTCTATGGTTTAAGTTTTTTGATAAGGTCGAAGTTCCACGAGATCTCCAAATCGCATTAGTCCACCTCAAATACTTGAGTATAGAAAAGATGACATTCCCTGACGAATTTCAGTTATATTTTCTTGCTCTTATGTTGAGAAGCTGCCCGAACTTGGAGAAAATTAAGCTAACGGTAAATAACAGAAATCGCTTTATTAAATTTATCATGTATCCATTTTGTTTCAGTTTCATACCAAGAAATTCCAATACTCCTGCAGCTTTTCGACTACCTTGCATATGCTGAGTTAAATTCAGAGACGGACGACGATTCAGTTGAGGAAAATGCAGTTACATGGGAGAATTGTTCGGATGTTTGGTTTGAGCATCTGATTGAATTGGAGATTGATGATTTCATCGACTTGGAGCCTGACTTGGGGTTTGTGAAGCTTATTTTGGCCAAGTCACCCATGCTGAAAAAGGTGAGCTTAGTGTTGGACGAGCGGGTTACTAATGATGAAGAACTGGAGATGTTAAGAATTCTCATTCGCTCCCCCCGTGCATCACCGGTGGCAGAACTCATTGTTCAGCGTAAGACGTAGTAGTGGAGTTAATTTTAACCATATACCTAAATGATTGCAATGTAGCATTTATGAGTTTGCTAGAAGTTTTGTACTTTCGTTTTTTTTTTTTGCTTAATCTTCCCAGTTTCTTCGGTTTTAATGGATGGGTGCTAAAAATGTATTGGATGTTATTGTTAAGTGTCAAGACGATTTTTTTCTCTGCTTTACTTTTTAGTGTTGCAGTGTTGGATTTCACTTGGCTGATGCAGGAATAGACGTGCAAGATTGGTCTTGTTTTCCCGCCAATTTCATTTAAGGTAACGGTTGTTTTCATATTAGCCAAAACGATAATATGTGGCGGGTCAGAGATTTTCATCAAGTTTTGGTCTTAGGTTTTCCAATAGAGTGTAAAGGGGAGTGTGGTGTTTTCCCGTCGAGTCCCTTTATGTCTTGTAGTGTGTAAAAACAAAGGAGTTTTCAAGTTTCAGCATATTCAAATGGGTAGGCTATTATATGCTTAAGTCCCACTCGGTTTGTATTTGGTTTTTGAAAAAAAAAAGGTATGACACGACCATTTAATGTCATGTATGATAACAACTCAATGCTCGACTACAGTTAAACTTCATCAATATTCAAGAAAAGACTTTGCGACTCATAAATAAATAAATAAAAGTATAACTTTACAAAGATCGAACAATTAGCTAGTAAGAATTTTAACTCGAGTTTTGCAAGGAAATGTATTTCTAGATCGATGTTAGCTAAATGTCTGTTAATTTTGTGATTGAGGTGGATTTTTTTTGCTAGTGGTGAACATCAACATCATTACTTGGTATGATATTATAAACTCGTATAACTCGTGCAACGTTATTACATTTTTTTATTTTTTTTTAATAAAAAAAATAATATTTTTGTATTACAGAAACAAAAAATATCTAAAAAAACTAGTTTTGAATTTTTTCTTTTCGATAACGTCATCATTTTCGTGCATAACTTTTAACGTTATGCACACGAAAAAGTTATGTCAAACACAAGATGTATTTAAACTTGTCAAGTAAGCATGTCACGTCATATGATGGACACAAAAAGAGAATTTACTATAAAATGTATAAACTACAAAATTTAGAAAAAAAATCAAATTATGTCGAATTATATTTTTTCTCGTTTTTGACATAAAATATGATATACTAAAATCACATTTGATAATACTATATCATATGTGATCAAGGTTCTAAATAACGCGTCATGGCGTGAGCCAAGGCGCGGCGTGAGGTGTGACCTCGAAGTTACCAAAACATGCAAGACGTCGTTGTTAGGCGTGACGTCCAAAAAACGTGAAAAGGCGAGCCATTAACGCGTTATTTTTTAAGTTTTTTGTAACGCGTTATGAAAAAAAAGTTAAAAAAAAAATACTTAAAAAGTGTTAAAAGAATTTAAAAATGGTAATAAAGATTCTTTGATAATAAATTGGTGACTATATTTAGATTAGATATATATTAAAATTTAAAAATATTGATTTTTGTTTAATTGGTTACTATATTTAGATTTGTTATATTACGTATATTCAACTAGAATAAAAAAGAAAAAGAAAAAAAATAATATGTCAAACTACTGAAATCACATATGATAAAACAGTAGTTTATAATATAAAATTTGAAATCTATAAAAAAAATTAAAAAATTTTTTTATCAAAAATATATAAAATGAATGATCTATAGAAATAGAAGAAAATACTTGTTTGAATTATGTCATTACTTTTAAAATAAAATAACTAAGAAGAAAATTTCAATCACAATTTCCACCCAGAAACAACGACGTAAGCGACTCCCACTAGACTTTTACAAAAAGGGGACGGTATTCTAAAGAGAACCAACCCCCATCAACACAACTAAGACTATGGGGTGTGGTAGTTTGTTTTGGGTGATGATGTGGAGTGATAGAGGTGATTTGTAGGAAAGAGAGTGTGATTTGTAGGAAAGAGAGTGTGATGATGTGGAGTGATAAAAATGGGTGGTGTGGTTGTGTGATGATGTGGAGTGATAGAGGAAAGAGAGTGTAATTTTAAAAAGTTGTATATTTATAATTTTTTTTATATAAATGAAATTTAAAAACTTGTATTTTTATTAAAAAAAAACAAACACTACAATTTATTTAAAAAAAAATACTACAATTTATTTAAAAAAAAAAACACACTACAATTTATTTAAAAAAAAAAAAAAACATACTACAATAAAAAACATACTACAAATATTGAGGATAAAATTTCGCGATAAGCCTTTTCTTTTCATCTTCCGCTATTGATTTGGCAGGCTCCGCGAGATGAGTGGTGTCCTGCATGATCACCTTTAACGCTTTTTGTCGCATTTTTTCTTCAGCAGTATCAGCAAATACCCCGAACTTTTCCCCAATATACTTCAGTGATTCTTCGGCCCCCGAAGAAGAAGCAGCGGCTTTGCCCTTTCCTTTGCGCGCTTTTGCCTTTGCTTGATCTCTACCAATCGGTCTTGGAAGGTCTTCCTCCAAGTGAAGATCATCATCATCATCGTTGAGATCGATTCCAGCAAAAGGCGATACCGGAGTGGCGGGAGTGGCGGGAGTGGAGGGGTTACTAGACTCCGATGTTCTACGCGCTTTTCGGGACCCTCCAGATATTGGGACATGTTGACAAACCGGGCTATTTCTCAATATTTGCCAAGACGCTAAATGTAGGAAACCCCCTTGCATTATGGTGCGGTAAGTCTGCAGAGCATGTTCGAGCAATTGTTCATCACTATGACCGCTTGGTCTAGTTTGTTGGGCTTGTCGATAAATCCCGTTGAATTTTTTGACCTTTCTTCGTAAGTCTCTCCACTTGCTCGAAAGAGAGTCTTCGGTACGAAAGTAAGAGGGATCATCTTTAAGCATCTTGGCGAAATATTTTGCACGAACACTTTCCCAGTAAAGTGCTGAATGTTGATCAATTCCCACCATGGGGTCCTCGGATGTCGACGACCACGCTGAAGCAAGTGCGATCTCCTCCGCTTCGGTCCACTTCTTTCTTTCGGTTTTGCCTCTTAGGGATTCGGTTTCTTTCTTCTTATGTTTCCTCTTCCCACGGGCCGGCATTTTTTGAGCTTGAGTTTCCGGAACCACCTCATCGTCTTCAGAATCGTCAACGTCAAATGGAGGCACTTGCGGAAAATTGGATAAATGGTCTTGGTTAAGCAATTGCGAGAACGACCCGCCTTGGTATAGCGGGTCTAGGGATGGTCGTTGTGGTGGTGGTGTTTGTTGGTAAAAATGGGGAAATTGGTTAGGGTTTGGAAGTTGGGTAAAGTTTTGAAATTGGTTTGGGTGTTGATATTGGTTAGGGTTTGGAAATTGTGGAAATTGGTTTAGGTTTTGATATTGGTTTGGGTTTTGATATTGGTTTGGGTTGAACCATTGGTTCCATTGGTTGGGGTTGGGGTTGTTTTGATTGTTGTTGTTGTTGGGATCCATTTGAGATTATTGAAAGATTGTATAAAAATAGAGAGATTGTTATAAAAATTGAGAGAGAAAGAGAGATTTTGTGTGGTTTTTGTTATAAAAATGAGTTGGTATTTATAGAAAAAGTTTAGGTTTTTTTAAAAATTGCCGTTGGTTTCTTTTGAAAATTCGAACGTTGCATCTTGATTTCTGTCCGTTGCTCCTCACCACTGCGTTGTTCAGACAACGCCCGAGCCATTTTTTTTGCCTACAACGCCCCTACCGGTGTGGTAGGGGGCGTTGTTGGGCGTTGTGGAGCTGAGTTGGCCGGCGTTGTTGCTTGGTTAACGCCCCACACCCCACAGTCTAACAGCCTTCATTTATCTTTGCCTTTATTAAATTAAAATAACACAGGAGACATTTGGTATGGAGTTATAAAATACTTTTAGAAAGCTATAAACTTTTAAAGTAATAATCTCTTTCCAAATACCAGCCTCCAAGGCTCCTAAGTCATTTGATCGACACTCTTTTACCATTTAGGTTCGCAGAATGTTTTTAAAAGATTTGGAATCTGATAAAAGAATTAGAATCTGAATTGATTAAAAGAATAAAAGTTATCCTGTTTGTTTGATAGAGTTTAACGAAATTCAGTTTTCAATTTTTCATAATTCTGTTTAATTTGTAAATTGACAGGTCTTGATCAGTCTCAAACTAACAACTAGGTGATTAGAATAACTAATATGTTGCGGAATAACGAATTAGTGATTGAGTTAACGAATTGAACAATTAATCAAAGTAAATTTAAGTAAAAGGAATATTTCATTCAAAAGCCAAAAATGGCAGGATAAACGGTTACAATCGGTATTTCACTCATTCAAGCGCTACCTAACATGTCACACTTCTCTCACTATTTATATGCTAACATTAACGCTACCTATTACATTATACATCCCTTATGTTCATTTAAGAACACTTTGAGTGAACAAAATACATTAAGTCATCATTAAACTATAACTCTGGTGAAGTTCAGTTAAGCCGGGTACACTACTTTGTTCACCCGAGTTAAAGTCTTCAATGAATAACTATCTAAGTTTTAGTTCGGGTGATGAACATTGTTCACCCGAACTAATTCCTCAGATACAAAAACACTATAATCAACTTTTGGAAGCTTTAGTCATCACTCTACTTATGCTCCAACATAAATCTTTCAAACTAATTAGAATTTTGTAACGTATGTATGGCGAAAAACTTATGAGAGCTTGAGTTTTTGAATGAAGAAATTTTTTTGATTTAAAATTGTTTTTGGAAAAATGTATAAAATGATAAAATGTAAAGTAAATGAAGAAAGATACATTATTATTTACATTAACTGATGTTGAAATCTTGTAAACAATAAAGTTGTATTAAAATGATATATATATATATATATATATATATATATATATATATATATATATATATATATATATATATATATATATATATATATTTATGTAAAATAACATATATTTTATCTAATAAAAAAAAATTGTTTTTGTAGATAAAGAGATGTGACATTGATGACGATGAAAGAAAAGAAAAAAAATAGTGGTTACATTAAAATGATAGCATTTGTTTCAAAGACGTTTCTATAAACTGGTTTGAATTCTTAGAAATCAATAATCTTGAATTCTTTCCGAAACTTGAAGAATTCTGAATTCTACAACGAAAAGAATCTGATGAATTTTAGCAGATTCCAATTCCTTCTGTTGTCCAACCAAACAAGATACACATGAATTGAAAATTCCAATTTCTTTCAATTTTCTCAGATTCGGGGAATCAAACGGGGCCTTACTTTATGCCTACACTTCAACAAAACTTGTTTTGTGAAAAGATTATAGCCAAAATGGTAAAATGGTTAGTATATTTTTTAAAGTTGATACTTATCTGAAAACAAATTAAAATAGTAAAGTGGTCACTTATTTTGGAATGAGAAAAGTAGTATATAACTCTATATTACATGTAGTAAAGCCTTAACAAAATAAAAAGTATGTATTCCTTATGTCGTATGTGATCTTGATCAAGGTCTCTGTTGTTATTGTTTTTATCAATGGTGAAGAAAAGAAATTAAAACATGTTTCATAAAAGTTTGAAACACAATGAAAAATATATGTTTATAAATTGTTGGTTAAAGAAATAGGAAATGATTTCGATAATATCAGTTAAAGTTGTTACTTTCTTTGGCAATGTTAATACTCTTAGCTTTTATTTGATTAACCTGTCGAATAAATTGTTTTTAGCATTTAAGTTAAAGAGATAAAACGATAATTGTTCTAAGTTTAGAGTTTAAGATGATAACGATAATTGTCAATAACACAGCTTCTATCTTGTATTGTTATTGACAATTTTCATGGAAACAAGTTTACTAAGTAACATCTTTTTACAGAAAGTAAAATAATAAAGAGAAAAGGAAAACAAAAGACATCAAGTATACCGGTAGAGTTGTTTCACTACCACCACCATAAGCAGCAAATTCTGTGTGATTATCCCACCATCCTACTTCCTCTTCACCACCATTCCACCTTTCTTGCTCTAGTTGTTCGAACACCACTTCACCACCAATTACATTATTGGCGAAATTCCCTACGTCAAATTGCTCCAATCTTGTACCTATCTCTATGTCGTTGCTCACTACACCCTCTTCGTCACCACCACCAATGACAGGTGTTAAAGTAAATTTTTGTATGCTTGACTCTTCGTCCGGCTCCAGACGAAGGGGTGATGATATGTGAGAATGAGAGTTGTATTAAATGGATTTATTAGGGCATTCAATGTTACCAAATGATTGGGAATTGAATACCAATAATGTTTACCACAGAATCTATCTCTAGAAATAAATATGTTACAAGAATTAACTGGCTCCTCAATTCCTTTGTCTCGCCCTTATATAGTAAGCCTTCGGTTATTACCCTTCGGGTAATGCCTACGGACCGGTCTGCTTCATCCGTCACTTCATACGTGTCAGCAACGTGGCCACCTTTCCTCCACACTGGTCAACTGATTGTGACAGTCATTAAATGGAGAAGCGCGTGGGCGGCGTTATGTCTCCCACGCTCCTCTTCATTAAATGCTACCATCATTCCGTCTTGTCCATCATTAATGCTGCACTTCCTTCAATGTTCCTGCTTTCAGAGGCTCTCAAGTGTCCCTTCGTCCGTCTGTAACCCCTGTTTCCTATACCTCAACCCTATCGGTATCTGACCGGACGAAGGCATGGTCCGTCCATGAGTAGTAACTACCCTATCCCAACATCTCCCCCCTAGCCTAGGGAAGTGAGTGAGAAAGTGAAGGCCTATTTCTGATGGAATCTTCCCTAGACTATGATTGTCTGACGCTTCCACTTGCATTTAAAGGGTAATTATTCCCTGCTTGTTATTTAATGTTTCTGATTTGACGGGGGGAATGACTGATTATTGACTTTCCTATAAATACTCCTTGATAATCCTATTTCATTTCCCCTTTTCACTTCTTGAAATCAACCATCATTTCCCCCCTTTTTCCTTCTTAAAATCAACCATCATTGCTCGCTGTTTAATCTTTTCGAATCCTTTCGTTATGACAAAGGGTGATATGCTTACTTCGCGCTGTAACTTAAAACACGGTCCATTCATCGACCTCATCAAGGATTATGGGTTGAAGGCAGAGTGGCGGGCTCGTAATCCTGCGGCGGCCGCTAACGTTGTTGATTGCCCCGAAGACTCGATAGCGATGTATACTCGTTACTTCGATGCGGCCAACGTTCGTATCCCCTTTACCCGTTTCTTTTTATCCGTCATCGAGTATTACCAATTGAGCCCCGCGCAATTTAATCCTTTGGCGGCTATGAGGGTGACCAATTTTGAGTTATTATGTCGTGCCCTAGGCTTTCCTGCCACCCTAAATTTGTGGAGGAGTTTTTTCAAATTAATTCGGTCGGGGGATTGGTTTACTGTCGAACGTCGTCCAAAGGTGGACAATGAAGAGTGGGAGTGTTTTCGCTTTGTTCCCACCAGTTTAAAGCTGTGGAAAGACAGGTTTATTTGGCTTGACAGGTCTGTGGCCCCCATATTCCTTCCCTGGCGGCCTGCTCTGCAGGGTGCTATTCCTGACCCTGCTCCCCTTCTTACTGATGTGGAAGTAGGGCGCTGTAGATTGATTTCTTTGAACAAAATACACGCCCGGACTCACGACGAGTCAGTGCTGGTGCTGGGTGGTCTGAGCCGGAACTGGGCTCCTCTGAACATGGATCCGTCCATCCACCTGAATGGTCGCCGTAAGTTCCCTTTTCTGAAAGCCTTTATACATATATATATATAATATATATATATATATATATATATATATATATATATATATATATATATTATATATATATATATATATATATATATATATATATATATATATATATATATATATATATATTTATGATTCCCCTTTCGGTATGCACAGCCATTTCTTTGTTGGAGTATTTGAAGCTGGAGACCTTGGCTGGGGTATCTTTTCCTCTTGTTGCCTTAGGGGAGAATGTTAAGAGTGTCCTGGAGCGGGAGATTGGAGATTTCGTGCTCCCTTCTGTTAAGATCCAAACCTTGATTCCTGGCATAGCCCCTTTAATAGTTGACCCTCCGGGTACGTCTGCTCCTCCATCAACACGCAAAAGACAGCGGGTTAAGAGTTCAGGCCTCCTGAAGGTCAAGCGAGGGAGACTTGTTCCTGCTGATGGTATGCCTATTTTCTTTTATTATTATTATTATTTTTTTTACGAAAATCTTAACATTTCTCTTTTCTGCAGCAGAGGCTCCTTCTCATAGTGCAACACCATCTTTAGATGTCCCACCCTCTTTCCGTGCTTCCGGTTCTCACCCCCTTACCATCTCCTCTTCCGATGGACCTGGGGTGAAGGAACCCCCTCCTCGCAGTGATCGAGGAAAAAACATAGATGAAGGGGAGAGTGCACCAACGGACGCTATAGTGGCCGAGGCTGGAGGTTCCTTTACCCCCCATTCGACAGATGACAGGGAAGATCCCTTATCAGCTCTTTATGTTGCCGGGTGGAAAGCAAGGTGTGGTAGCGGGATGAGTGATCCCGAAGTTTGTCAAGACATGTTGAACCATTTTGCTACCCCAGTTGAAGCTCTTCGTTGGAGGAGCCTTCCAGAGGAGACCTTGATCAACAATTATAATGTGTTGCTTGCCCAATTGGCGGTGGCTGGTACTGAAGTCCGGGGACGTTACATGGCTTCCAGTGGTACCGCTGCTAAGTTTGAGAAATCCCTTGCTAGGAGAGATGGGCGCCTATCAGCCGCGAAGGCTAAGATTGAAGAATTGGAGGAGGAGAATGCCAAGCTCCAGAGGCGCACCAAAGCTCAATTCCGAAGGGCCAGGCTTGAGCTAAAGAAGTCCTGTAAAGCTCGGAGGAAAATCAAAGATCTGGAGAAGCTCCTTCGTGACTTGGAGTATACCAACGGCAAGCTTGTGAAGGTTCAATCTTTGGCACATGTGGATCCTGGGATGAAATCATTGCCCCTTGTTGATTGGGAGGGGTTAACTGAGAGAGTGAAAAGTTTGGAAGCCCGCAATGAGGAGTTGTTGTCTGAGAAGGCTGCAGTAGATTTAGCTGGTGATAGGTTGGCAGCCGATAGGGCTGCTTTTGATGATGAGAGGGCTGCGGCCGAGGCGATGGTTAAAAGCCTAGCCGCTGAAAGGGCTGCCCTTGAATGTGACAATCTGAGGCTGGTGGCCGAGAACTCTTCCCTGGAGATTACAAATGGAAAACTTTCCACTGAGAGGGACGAGCTGGGTGGGAAAGTGGCCTGGTTACTTAGGGATGGGATAAAAGCCTTTGTTGGGAAACTCCATCAAAGCCATGAATTTAACGCCCCTTACGGAGAAATTGCCACTCTGTATACCAATGCTGGGTATGCCCTTGGAGTGCGCAATGGCTTTCGCCAGGCGCAAAGGAGTTTGCCCCTTTCGGGTACTCCTAACTTTGATCCGGCGGCCGATGCCAAACTGGACGAGGCCCTTGACCGCTTGAAGCAGCTTCCCTTTCCTTACCTAGAGGCCCTTGGTCAGGATGTTGATCTTTCAGTGGAGGACTTGTTGAAGATTGAACCAGCGGCTCCTATTGCCGAGTAGTATTTGTTAGTTTGTTTCATGTTTGAACTATTTTTGTTATGGGAATCGTTTGATCCCTTAGACATTCGTCTGTGTAATTATGGCTTTTATCGTGGTAGCGTCAATGTACGCATTTTTCCTTTAAGTTTCTGTTGGTTACTTCCTTCTTCCCTTTTTTTTTATATATATATATGCATGTGTTTGTTAAGCTGGGAAGCGTCCCTCCCAGAAGAGTACTTTGACTCTTTTTTTTTTTTATGTCTTCACTAGGATATGCGTTCAGACTAGTGGGTGTGAAAATTTCCGTCCCCTTCTTGAGAGCCGGTATATATTTTATATAATGTGAAGGGTTACAATCATTACATCATAATAAGGGAAGTTTCCTTTTACAATATTAGACGTAACACTTTCTCAACAGGTCTCCATGCCAAGTTCGTGGGATGGCCTTGCCTTCTGTTCCTTCCAATTCATAGGACCCATTTCCCAGGATCTTTTTGATCTTGTAAGGTCCTTCCCAAGTTGGGCCTAACTTACCAGTGTCTTCCTGCCTGCTTGCTTCATTGTTCCGAAGGACCAATTCTCCCACTCTGAAGGCTTTGGGATTTACCCGTTTGTTGTAATATCCCTCTACCTGCCTCTTATATTTTTCCTCCCGTATTGCCGTAATCTCCCTTCTTTCTTCGACTAAGTCCAGATTGAGACGAAGCTCCCTATCATTTTCTTCGGCAAGATTAGTACCTGTTCTGGCCGTTGGCATTCCTATTTCTGCTGGGATAATAGCTTCCGTTCCGTAGGCCAGGCTAAAAGGGGTCTCGCCGTTACAAGTTTTTGTCATGGTTCGGTGTGCCCATAACACATGTGACAACTGGTCTAGCCATTTGCCCCCCTCTTTGTCCAGCCTGGTTTTTATCCCTTCGACCAAACTTCGGTTTGCCCGCTCCACTTGACCATTTGCCTGTGGGTGAGCGACTGAAGTAAAGTTCTGTTGGATTCTCATCTCTTTGCACCATTCTTTGAATGGATTATCCGCAAATTGTTTTACGTTATCTGAGATAATGATCCCTGGCAAGCCAAATCGGCATACAATGTTTTCCCAGACAAATTTCTTTACCTGGGATCCGGAAATAGAGGCTAGCGGCTTGGCTTCCACCCACTTGGTGAAGTAATCTATGGCTACCAGTAAGAATTTAACCCCTCCGGGGGAGATTGGGAAAGGCCCCACAATATCTATGCCCCATTGATGGAAAGGCCAAGCTGACGTGACCGAAATCATATCATTCTTTGGGAGTCTTGGTACCGAAGCATACCTTTGGCAACTTTGGCATTTCTGTATTTCTTCGGTGGCATCCCTATGCATGGAAGGCCAGTAGTATCCTAAGTTGATTATCTTGGACACCACGGCTCGGGGTCCCGAATGCATTCCACAAGCACCCTCATGAACCTCTCTGATCACGTAGTTGGCTTCCTTCGGACCCACAAATCTAAGTAAAGGCATGAGGAAAGCCTTCTTGTACAGTGTCCCTTCGACCAATACGTACATGGGGAGTTTCATTCTTAGCTTCCTCGCCTCCTTCTTGTCCGTGGGCTCTTCTCCTTTCCTCAGGCAATGAATAATGGGGGTCATCCAATTCGGATCGGTGTCTTCTATTATTGCTCCCACTATTTCTATCTCCGTGCTTCTGCGATTCAAGACTTCCACCAGGATCTTCTTTTGTTTCTCTGGGTGAGCTACCGATGCTACTTTGCTGGCTGCATCGGCCTTCGCGTTTTCTCCCCTTGGAATTTGTCGAATGTTAAAGTGCTTGAAGTTCTTTTCGAGGTTGATCACTAAAGATTTGTACTTGGCCATGTTTTCATCCTTGGCCTCAAAATTTCCCTTTACTTGATTAGCCACCAGGGCTGAGTCTACTCTTGCTTCGAGATCCAATATCTTCATCTTGATCGCTATTCGTAGGCCTGCCAATAAAGCTTCATATTCGGCCTCGTTGTTCGTGCTGTCGAAAGAAAGCTTCAGCGCGTATGTGAATTCTTCTCCTGTAGGACTAACCAAGATCATGCCCGCCCCAGATCCTGAACTACTAGATGCCCCGTCGGTGTATAAGAACCACACTCTACCCTCCAGCGCTGGGGAGGTCGGTACTGTCATCTTTCCTTCCTTAACGTTCATAGGTGGGGGAGGTGGCATTGGTACCTCAGCTATAAAATCCGCCAGGACCTGTCCCTTCATGGCCTGTCTTGGTCTATATTCGATCGCATAGGCCCCCAACTCTATGGCCCATTTTGCCAACCTCCCCGACCTTTCGGGCGTGGCAAGTATATCCTTAATAGGTAATTCGGTCATTACTACTATTGGGTATGCTTGGAAGTATCGGGGTAAGCGTCGAGCTGTGTGTATTAGAGCCAATGCAAGCTTTTCCATGGGCGGGTAGTTTAACTCGGCTGCTCTTAGAGCTTTGCTTACAAAATAGACGGGGGTCTGCTTTCCCTTTTCCTCCGTAATCAGGACTGCACTTACAGTGTTATTGGAGGCTGCTAGGTACACGAATAGTTCCCCTCCTTCGGTTGGGGCCACCAGGGCTGGTAGCTGAATTAAATATCTCTTTAACTCTTGGAAAGCATCTTCAGCTTCGGCTGTCCAAACGAAATCCGTCACATTGATGCTTTTCTTCAACGCTTTGAAAAATGGGAGTGACCGTTCGGCCGACCTTGAGAGGTATCGGCTTAAACCCACCAGCCTCCCGTTGAGACATTGAACTTCTCCCAACGTTCCTGGGGATTTCATCTCCGTGATTGCTTTTACCTTGTCGGGGCAAGCCTTGATACCCCTTTCGGTTATCACATGTCCTAAAAACTTCCCTTCTACGACACCGAACGTACATTTCTTTGGATTTAATTTCATGTTGATGCTCCTCAGCTTTCGGAAGGTTTCATCAATGTCGTAAATCATATCTTCCTCTTTATGACTCTTAATGACGAGGTCATCCACGTAAGCTTCCAAATTTCGACCGATTTGAGCTTCGAAGGTTTTGTCAATCAATCTTTGGTAGGTGGCCCCGGCATTTTTCAACCCAAAAGGCATCTTTCTGTAACAGAATATGCCGAAATCCGTGTAAAAGGCCGTTTTGTCCTCATCTTCCGGTGCCATTTGTATCTGATGATAGCCCTTGTAGGTGTCCAGGAAGCATTTGTATTTGTATCCCATTAAAGAATCAATCTTCCAATCTATCTCCGGCAGTGGGTAGTTGTCTTTTGGGCAGGCTTTGTTGATATTCTTGAAGTCCACGCACATTCTCCAGGAATGGTCGCTTTTCTCGACGAGAACCGGGTTCGCCACCCAAGTCTGATATCTTGCTTCTCGTAGGATTCCTGCCTCCATCAATTTACTCACTTCCTCTTTGATGACCTGACTGCGTTCTGGGGCCATTCCCCTTTTTTTCTGTTTCATCGGCTCCACGCTGGGATAAGTCTTTAACCGATGTTCGGCTATACTCTTGGGCACTCCTGTCATATCAGATGGTGTCCAGGCAAATACATCCATGTTGCTGCGGAGCAGCGTGGATAACTTTTCTTTACAAGGTCTGGATAAGTGTGACCCTATGGCAATGGTCTGTTCTGGAAACTTGGAATTGATGACGAGTTTTTCCTCTGGATCATGGTTTGTTGTTGTTTTATCTGTCCTTTCCGCAGAAGCACACCACCTCTCCTTCCGTCTTTTGGTACGAACCGTTGCGATACCGGGGAACTTCACCAGTCCATGGAATGGGGACGGTACTGCTCCCAACTGGTATATTCCTGGTCTTCCCAGGATGACGTCAAAGGGGGCCGGTGCCTGGACCACCGCAAAATTCATCCATTCGGTCCTCACGCGTGGGTACTCTCCCAGCGTCAGAGGGAGTGTTATTTCCCCCAGCGGCCACATCATTTCGCTACTGAATCCTTGGAGTGCCGATTCTGGTCTTCTTATGCGCGTTTGAACGGACTTCCGAAGTTGTCGGAAGAAGTGCTCATAAATAACTTATGTGGAGCTCCCTGTGTCCACGTATACCCTTGGGACAATGATATTACCCATTCGTCCTTCCACTATGATGGGATCCAAAGTAGGGCAACATTCACTTCTGGGAGGGAAGGTTATTTCCTGGTTCATCCATGATGGATCGGGCTCTTTTCTTTTTAGGGACAACGAGTCTCTCTTTATCATGTTAACATTACGGCTCCCAGTCTCCTGAGAACCGACACCCTTCCCTCTCCGGCTGCCCCTTTTACCTTGTGGTGTTGTGGACACCTCCTTCCATTTATGATTAGCGCCCGTATTGGGTATGTAGGGATTAGGAAACTCCAGCGTGATTGGGCTTGTTTGCTCGTTCGCTCCTGGGGCGAATGTCGGGGGTGGCCATGTGTCCTCAACAGACTCCTGGGTAACAAATTGAACTGGTCCTTCCTTTTGCTGATCCAAAGGTGTTTTTCCCATGTTTTCCCAGAATCTCTCGCTGAATCAACAGGGTCCCACGGATGGCGCCAATGTTAAAGTAAATTTTTTTATGCTTGACTCTTCGTCCGGCTCTAGACGAAGGGGTGATGATATGTGAGAATGAGAGTTGTATTAAATGGATTTATTAGGGCATTCAATGTTACCAAATGATTGGGAATTGAATACCAATAATGTTTACCACAGAATCTATCTCTAGAAATAAATATGTTACAAGAATTAACTGGCTCCTCAATTCCTTTGTCTCGCCCTTATATAGTAAGCCTTCGGTTATTACCCTTCGGGTAATGCCTACGGACCGGTCTGCTTCATCCGTCACTTCATACGTGTCAGCAACGTGGCCACCTTTCCTCCACACTGGTCAACTGATTGTGACAGTCATTAAATGGAGAAGCGCGTGGGCGGCGTTATGTCTCCCACGCTCCTCTTCATTAAATGCTACCATCATTCCGTCTTGTCCATCATTAATGCTGCACTTCCTTCAATGTTCCTGCTTTCAGAGGCTCTCAAGTGTCCCTTCGTCCGTCCGTAACCCCTGTTTCCTATACCTCAACCCTATCGGTATCTGACCGGACCAAGGCATGGTCCGTCCATGAGTAGTAACTACCCTATCCCAACAACAGGCACTTGCAGAGTCGTGTCACGACTACCACCACCACCATTACTAGGCATCGGTCCACTGAGATTGTCATCTCCTATGTGGACATCAAAAGGATCGACTCTAAAGTAATCGAGCCTATTTGTTTTATTCTTTTTAAATATCACTTTACACATATTATATACGTTGTCGTTGTATGTAAAAAACTTAAAATTAAAATCTTGTTAATATTGAAATATAACTAGTATTGTATCCGCGCTATGCAGTGGGGTAATTAATAATTAAATATTTTTGTGAATATGATAGAAATGGATCCCTTATGCATCGATGGTGAAAAATATAAAATATTAAGTCAAATACGATATTACGAATACATGTGTTTCTTTTTTTCTAAGTTAAAATATGTTTTGATTTAGCTAACTTTATTTAAAAATCCTTTTAACTAAATTTTATAGTTTTATATGATAACTTAATCTTCTAAAAGTTATTAATTTAAGTGTTTAATAATATGTTTATTATAGATTAATTAATTAATAAATATTATCATCATTTGTGTTTTTTATATATTAAGTAGTAATTAAAGACTATGTACTAAATTAAGTTTTAATAATTTCTTAAATTATTTAGAAACTTTTTTTTTAATGGTTGAGATTAATTTATAAAAATGAATAGCTAAAAACCTATCTATGGAAAACAAACATAAATAATTTAAATACAAAAAACCTTATGAGGTTTCAAATTAAGTATTCATTCAATGATAACATGTATAAAATTGATGATTTTTTTATTTAAAAACAAAGTTTGTTACACATAATGATAATTGATTAAAAGTTAAAAAAAAAAAAAAAACAATATCATCATTATATTATCTTCTATTATAAATAGTTTTAAAAATGTCAAGTGTCAATCAATTGTTTTTTTTTTTAAATTTAATTTCACGCCCATCTATATTAATAAATCTATATCAATTTAATTTGTTGACCTACCTAGCAAAATTCGTCCGCATGAAACTGCTGCTGATTATGTTTCTCATATCACCCATGCTCACAAACAAACACGTGAGCATTTGGAACTGCCACGACTAAATATAAGACTCAAACAGATCTTAAACATCGTGTAGTCGAATTTGAAGTTGGGGATTTTGTATGGGCAATTTTGACAAAAGAACATTATCCCGCTCATGACTCATCAGTACAACAAACTTCAAGCCAAGAAAATTGGTCATGTTGAATATGTTGAGAAGATCAATTTTAATGCTTATAGTGTGCAACTACCGAGTCATATGCGCACAACACTTCTCACTTTTGATGTTTTTAATGTAAACCATTTGATTCCGTTCTCGGACGATTCGTCTGACAATGAAGAAGATCTCCCCTTTGGATTCGAGGACGAATCTTTACTATCCAGGGGGAATGATGCGGTTCATATTAAAGAAATCTTAAACGTCGTGCGATCGATTTTGAAGTTGGGGATTTTGTATGGGCAATTTTGGAAAAAGAACGTTATCCCGCTCATGAGTATAACAAACTTGCATCCAAGAAAATTGGTCCTATTGAAATTGTTGAGAAGATCAATTCTAATGCTTATCGTGTGCAGCTACCGAGTCACATTCGCACAACACTTCTGATGTTTTTAATGTGAAACATTTGATTCCGATCTCAGATGATTCGTCTAACAATGGATTCGAGGACGATTCCTTACTATCCGGGGGAATGACGTGGTTCATAATGAAGAAAGTCGATATAAAACCATAAATAGATGAGATTTTCACTCTTCATGTTATTATTAAAGTACAAAACATAAAGTTGTCATAAAATACAAGGACCAAATGTGTATAATTACACTACCTTAAATGGACTTTAACTCAGAGTGAAATAACAAAAAGTTTAACTTCAACTCACTCATATCAGGTATCTGTATCTCCCCCTTTTTAATCCCTTAATTTTCTGTCTTAATATGTTTTTTTGACCTGTTTTGATGCTCCGTTTTCAGTTTCAAAATTATTGACTTAATTTTCTGTCTAATTTGTCTTGATGTTGTTTGAGATTTTAGGGCTTCTTGTTTAATTTAAATTTGCTACATTGTATTATTTTAAAAGATTAATTGACAATGTTTAAGCTCATTTTATACAATGGCAATTCGGCAAAAGTTTGTTACATTTCTGTTCAATTTTTCCTAATGTTAATTAAAGTTTTTGAAACTGATTTGTGGTTTATAAAGGTGAATTGAGCATAAAGATATGGTTTAGGGGATATTGGACTTATTGTGCTTCATAATTTATATTTAACTCATTTTGCAGTGTCTATTAGAAAACAATTATCGTATATTTATAGTAACTTATTTTCTGCAGCATTATTTAGTATCAGCGTAAAAGAACTCGTGCTGATATGAAATCTAAAAGTTTATCTAATTCTCGACATTTGTCTGAGGATATAGTCAGCACCCTTCCTTCAAGCATCATAGAAACCATCTTATGTCTTCTACCAATTAAAGATGCAGTGAGAACTAGTATCCTGTCTAAGAATTGGAAATACAATTGGACCAAAATTCCTAAACTCGTGTTTCGTGAGTGGGATATGTTTGATAGATCAACTAAAGGACTAAAGTATTCCCGTCCGCAACTATGTTTTAATCTAATACCAAATGAAAGGTTACAATTGACCAGCAAACGTAAAGTTTTTTACCCTATATACCAAGTTTTGTTACTACACCAGGGTCCGATAATTGAGTTCTCCCTTTCAATGTTGGCAGACAACACCAACGCTGAAATTGACCAAATAATACGTCATTTGACCAGGAACAATGCTCTCAAGAAGTTTTCGCTTATTTTTGATTATACCGAGTTTCATTGTGATTGGTATTTTATACCCTTATCCATCTTCTTATTGGATCAGTTAACGGAGCTATATCTCCATGCTTGTATTCTCGCACTTGAACCAACATTTATTGGATGTCGTAACCTTACTAGCTTACACTTGGAGAGTGTAATCATCTCTTCAAAAGCACTTCTACTTCTCGTATCGAGTTGTCCATTACTCAAGAGATTTACTTTGGTAAGTTCTTACTACAATATCAATCCTTTAAGCTATTCATAACTTATCTGAATGTTGTAAGTTGTTGCAGATATTAGATTATGAAGAGATCAATTGCGATAAAAATGTCACCATTGTTGATATATTCAAGTATTTACCAATGATTGAACATCTGGCTATTCATTATGATACCATTAAGGTATAATAAGCAAGTGTATAAATAATTGATTTAACTCGAGGAAAAACAGCTTTGGTTGCTAATCTTTGTTTTTTCTATGGTTTTAAGTTTTTTGATCAAGTCGGAGTTCCGCGAGATCTTCCAATCGCATTAGTCCATCTCAAATACTTGAGTATAAAACATATGACGTTCCCTGACGAATTTAATGTATATTTTCTTGATCTTATGATGAGAAGCTGCCCGAACTTGGAGAAACTTGAGCTAACGGTAAATAACAGATATAGCTTAATTACATCTGTATTGTATCCTATTTGTTTCATTTTCATGCCAAGATATTCCGATACTTCCTGCAGGTTTGCAACTGCCTTGCATATGCTGAGGAAAATTCAGAGTCGGACCACCATTCAGTTGAGGAAAATTCAGTTACTTGGGAGAATCATTCGGATATTTGGTTGGAGCATCTGATTGAATTAAAGATCAAGAAATTCATCGACTTGAAGCCTGAGTTGGAGTTTGTGAAGCTTATTTTGGCCAAGTCACCCATGCTGAGAAAGGTGATCTTAGTGTTGGATAAGCGGGTTACTAATGATGAAGAATTGGAGATGTTAAGAAACCTCATACGCTCCCCACGTGTATCACCCGTGGCAGAACTCGTTGTTGAGCGTAAGACGAAGTAGTGGAGTTGATTTTAACTATATCTAAATGATTGCAATGTAGTATTTCTGAGTTGCTAGATGTTTTGTACTTTCGTTTTTTTCTTTGCTTAATCTTCCCAGTTACTTGGGTTTTAAAAGATGGGTACATGTATTGGATGTTATGTAAAGTTTCAAGACGAATTTTTTTCTCTGCTTTAATTTTTAGTGTTGCAGTGTTGGTTTCCAATCGGCTGATGCAGGAATAGATGTGCAGGATTGTTTTAATTCTTAGGTTTTCCAATAGAGTGTAAAGGGGAGTTTGGTACTCTCTAGTACGATTGTTTTCCCGTTGAGTCCCTTTATGTCTTGTAGTGTGTAAAAGGTCTAAGAGTCGAACAAAGAAGTTTTCAAGTGCAGGATATTCAAATGGGTTAGTAACTACAAAATGCTTTAGTCCCATTCGATTTGTATTTGTTTTTTTTTTATAAAGGTATGACACGGCCATTTAATGTCATGTATGATAACAACTCAATACTCGACTCAATTTAAACTTTCAATATTCAATAAAAGACTTTGCAACTCACCAATTCACAAAAGAAAGTATAATCTGATACGTTTTGAGAACACCAATTGTGAAGAAGCCAACAACCCGAAATACTCAAAAGATTAGCCAAAGAAAACACACAAAACTAGTACCATCTAAAAATAAGGACCCTGAACAACGATTTCTACTGATGATGCACGTCGGGAGTGTGAGAGAATTGTTAACCTCAGTATCTCGTCATCCTTGTTAACCACATTACTAAGGAATATCTTCACCTTCTTCAACATGGGTGACTTGGCCTCATGCTTCGAGTTGTTGAATTCTTCAATCTCCAATTCGTTCAGAAGCTCCAACCAAATATATGAATAATCCTCAGTTGTAACAAGCATATTGAAGTCTACATCGTCACGATACTTTTCAGGGAATATCTTGTCATGATACTTTTCAGGGAACATCTGTAGGAATTTCTTGTGGCAATATATTTCGGCATAAGAATAAAAATAATAGAACAGAATATATATTAATCTTACTTACAAGTAGCTTAAGTTTCTCCAAGTTTGGCGCGCTTCTCATCAAAAGAGCCAGAAACGGTAACCCATATTTGTCAAAGAAAACCATATCTTCTAAATACAAATATTTGAGGTGAACTAAGGAGGTTGGAAGCTTTCGTGGAACCACATCTTCGTCTTGAACAAAACACTTGAACCATAGGCCAAAACAAAGATTAATAACAAAGATCGTTTTCTTTATATGCGAGTAGAATCAATTATATATCATATGTAAGCAAAATATCACCTCGATGATCCAAAACCAAGTAGACAGACGTTCAATCGAAGGTAAACACTGGAATAGCTCGATTAAGGTGGCAGTGCTGGTAACATTGTCAGTATCTAAAAACTGCAGCAACTTAAGTTATGAAACGCCTACGAGGAAGGTAGTTACTTGTCAATGGACAATTGGATAAAATATGTAAAAGCGTTTCTGTAGAGAGGTATACTCTATCCAAGTATAACGTTGTAATGCTGCTAAATCTCTCAAAATGTTGGTTGACGGAAAATCTCAAAGTCATCAAGATACAGATCAGTTAACTGATGCCACGAGAACACAGACGGGGGCAACCCAAACTCATACAAGTGAAGTCGTAGTTTTTTGACAGTATTGAGCCTTGACAAAGTAAGCATTATTTGGTTAATTTCAACACACGTAGCATCCGCCCTTAGTGAAAGAGTGAATTCAGATATCGGGGCGTAAAAGAACTTGGTTTATAGCATTGAAAAGTGTACGCCTCTTCACCATCCATTCGCTCTTGGACAAGTGAACCGCATCGGTTGATACTTGAAATGTGTCCTCATCGAACACGAGTTTAGGAATTTTGGTCCAAATGTATCTCCACTCTTTTGATAATATACTTGTCCTTGCGGTCTCTTGAATCGGTACTAGACATAGGATGTTTTCTATTATATTTTCAGGAAGGCTACTTATTATATCTTCTAAACAATGCTGTAAATATAAATATAGGGTCATGTTATTGAAAACTCCTTACCCCATATGCTAAATCCTCCCTATCTCCCTAAACTACTCACATGTTTCTTTATTTGTTTAATTTTTTAATATTAAATATCTTTTTTATTTTTTTATTTTTATATTATTATTTAATAATAAATATCTTTTTAATCTACTTATTTTTTATTTTATTTAATTTCTTTTTTATTTACATATTTTTGTTGTATTTATTTACTTTTTGTTATATTTTTTCTAAAAAACAACAAAATATGAATTGTATTAACTAATAAAGTAAAAAGCTACCAAGATGCAATGTACAATTAGCCGACACTATAACTACCACAACCCTAAAAATTATATATTGTCCACTATTACACTACTAAAAATAAATGAAATTTTTTTTATCATATTATTCTTAGTTGAAATTATTATTACATATTATGTAAAAATATTAATTAATTAGTTACGGATAAAATTGTTATTAAAATGTAAGAAAGAGAAAAAATAATAATAATTTTGCTACGGAGATAGTATTAAGTTTTTTTATTTATTAACTTTTAATTGGGGGTAGAACTGCAGAAGTTTACATTTGCATGAGCTCCGGCTAAATGTTTTAGGGATAAAGAAAGATTCACAATCTTTATTCACTCGCTCAGGTATCTGTATGACTCTATTTTCTCCCTTAATATTTTGTTTTATTTCTTAATTATTTTTATTTTGTTCACATTTGCTGATTTTAGGGTTTACCACTAGTCATAATATGCTCTAAAATAATCCAAAATGTCCAGTAATAAAAATAAAAATGTTTTCATTTTTAGTGTTTGTTTAATCGATTGTATTACAGTTTTTTTTTTTTTTTTTTTTAATTGAAGATGTATGTAGCTAATAAAAGAGAAATAATTAAGTTTATGGTTTCCTATAAATGAGTGAATGGATACCAGGTGGGGTGTTTGGATATGGATTCTAAAAGTTAAATTGTTTGAAGTTGTTATAACTTATAATCACTTTAACAAAATAGTAAACTGATTATTTGACGGGTTGGCAGATAATCAGTTTCAAAGCATACATATTAACTTTGATATTGAATTACCCAATCATTTAGTATAAACTTGTCCTTTGACTTGTCGGGCTTATTGTGCTTTACATTTTCCAAGCATTCTATTTCGCTCAATTTTTGTGTTTGTAGTAAACATTGTTAAATCTTAGATATACTTTTATAGTAACTACTTTAATTTTCCCAGCATTGACCAACAAAAACATCCTGAGATGGAAGCTAAACGTTCCTGTTCGGATAGAATCAGTACCCTTCCTGAAAACACAATAGAAACCATCTTATGCCGTGTACCAATTAAAGATGCTGTGAGGACAAGTATACTCGCAAGGGGATGGAGGTACAAGTGGACCAAAATTCCTAACGTTGTGTTTAAGGAGCGTTTGTTTCAAGTCTCAAATAGTAAGAATCTGTTTTCCACTGTGGCACGAACCTTCAACAAATCACTCGATGTAGAATGGATGCTCAAGACGTGTGAATTTCTCTTTGCCGTTCACCATGTGCTGTTACTACGTCAGGGTCCAATACATGAGTTCACCCTTGAACTGGAGAATAGATGTGAAACATGTGTTGAAATTGATCAGATAATACTTCATTTGTCGAGGAACCACACTCTCAAGAAATTTACACTTACATTTTATTGGTATAAGTTACCCTTATCTATCTTCTCATTGCATCACTTAACGGACCTGTCTCTGTGTGGGTGTAATTTTGACCTTAAACCAACGTTCAATGGATTTGTTAGCCTTAAAAGCTTATACTTGAAGAGCCGAGAATTTTCGGCAAAGGCTATTTTGCATCTCTTATCCAATTGTCCAGTACTTAAGACCCTCACTCTGGTACGTTCCTGTTAGAATTTCACTTCTCATGGGTTTTCATATATACTTATCTGAAAATTGGAAGTTGTTGCAGGATTTATTTAACAATGATTCTAATTTTTCACATTCCACCACGATTGAGCTATTCAAGTGTTTACCTGCGATTGAACATCTTACTATGAACGGAAATGTCATTTGGGTAATATATATTCACAGTGATATATAATTGATTCAACTTGAAAAAGTAAACTTGGATTGCTAATCTTTGTTTGTTTTGGACTATGGTTAAAGTGTTTTGTTGTAGATTACTTGGTTGCACGAGTGCTTCCAACCTCAATAATACTTTTGTTTTAATGAAATGTGTTTCATTAACGATGACGAAAAAGGGTTACCTTTTCTTGCTCTTTTGATTAGAAGCTCTCCGAACTTAGAGAAACTTATCGTACAGGTAATATAAACATAATTCTAGTCTCTTGTATCTTATTAAGATTGTTATGCTTTAGTACACTGACAGAAGACATACTCACAGATTGCGCATAATGAAATTGATTATGATACTGAATTTGAAATACAATATGTTAAGATAGAAGAATATACGGATATTTGGTTAGATCATCTTAATGAAATGGAGATTTCAAATTTCGTAAACTCCAAAACTGAGTTAGACTTTGTGAAGCTTATCCTGGCCAAGTCACCCGTGCTGAAAATCTTGAGGATATTCCTTTGCCGCGACGAGGTTTCTAATCATGAAGAAATGGAGTTGTTAAGAATCCTCTTACGCTCCCCGCGTGCATCATTGGCAGTAAAAATCTTTGTTGAGTGTCATTAGATGTTTTTGGCCTCAAATCACTTTATAGATCAGGCAACTTGTTTATGCTCTGATTCCTTAGATTTAACCTTTTGAGTTTTTCCAGTTGTTGGTTTTAACAGAATCGATGTTTGTAATTCATATCGGATATTAAGAGTTAAGCGGGAAGATATTCTTAGACCTTTCAGTGTTTTGTGTTGCAGTGGCTATATGATTTTAATTGGTGCTTTTGTTGTGCTGTCACCATTCTTATTTATCTAAGATGTGATTGGATTAAAGTACGATGTTGATGGTGAATATGATGTCACATTACCTTGTTCTCGACTTCTCGTCGTGCAGTTACAAGTCTTCGTCAAGTCATAGTCTTTCGGTCCAGTAAAGAGACATTGTGTGTCTAAAATGTGTTATTGTGAGCATAATTTTTGGTTGGGTTGGCATATTAAGTTAGGTCTTGATTAGTTTTATTTAGCATATTTAGCATTAGTGCCTAGTTATTTACGAGTATTTGGTTCTTTAAAGAATCCGGTCTAATAAGCATACTTAGGGAGTGTTTGTTTCGACTTATGTAACGGGCTTACGAGCTTATGTAAATTTTGACAAGCGTATAAGCCCAATTTTTTCAGCTTATGAGCTTATCAATTTGAGCTTATAACTTGTTTAAGCTCAACTTGACAAGATCATAAGCCGAAAAAATTAGTATTTTAAGCTTATCAAAATTTACATAAGTCCACAAGTCCGTTATATAAGCCGAAACAAACACCCCTTTATCCCAATGTTTACCAGGCCTGTTAGCATTGTTAAAATTTTAATTGATTATGAGTCGTTACGCAACTTTTAGAAGCCCAATAAAATTAGGCCTACTTGATGGGCTTTTAGAAGTGGGTCCATATTCAAGTGAAATAAATTTGGATACTTTTAATTTGTATTTTCATCACTCAACCCATTTTTAGAATAAGCTCAAAAAAGTAATGTACTCCTATAAATTTTCACATCATAATATTAGGGTCGTGTTTCAAGTAATGTATAAATTTTCATAAATTGGAATAGACATAACTCAAACCGATTTTTAAAACACTGCTTACGAGTTATACATTTATCGCAATAATTGCACTTAAAATATCTTTTCCTTTTGGATGAAACTAGCTTATAAGCCGCAGTAGCGCGGGAAATATATGAAAGATAATGGTATAAAAACATTATAATTGTTGTATAATTTTCAATTATTACGTTTATGCACACATTTCTCGAAATTAGCATTTAAACATGTTTGATATATGTATAACAAATGATTGAATTGAATAAAGTATTACATACGTAACACTGAGACTTATATACGTAAGGCGGATTTTGTTTATATTAATAGGTTATACGCATGTGTAGTACATGGAGAGCTATATCGAAAAATTGAGCTGAAGAATAACCTACGTATATTGCATATGAGCTTGAAGAATATAGGGGATGGGTTGATATTACAAAATACCCAACCATATTTGTTACAATAATTTATGTTGTTTAAAACCTACAAAACAAATGACGGAACCTTTTTGAGAGCTTTCGTGCTTTATCTTCTAAGTGAACCATTTCAACCCAATTTAGAAGGCTATAACATGATGTAGTTGCGTGTATAGTCTCGTGTTCAAGCAGATTATGTAAATAAAAAGGAAGATTTAGCAAAACCAAATATGATGTAAAAATAATCAAAATAAATGGCAACAAAACTTCCCTCAAAATAAATGGGTTCATTTAGATTACAACTCGAACGAATATATTGGTTCTTCATATAGTGGTGAAAATTTCAACCATTTACTTATGAATCGTGAATAGGTAGATTTAGTTTATGATTTATTTATACCATGGCAAATATGGGAAAAATAAAGCATAAGGTTAATTGGGTTGAAACTTGAAAGTGCTTAACGGGTCAAAAATCACCTAATGATGAGCGGAACCAAAATAAGTTATTTTAATAAGAATCTATAAAAAGAAAAATTGTACTTTAGGAGGTTTTATTGTTTTATGTAGTCAATATACACTTTGTGAGTTTCGACCCATTTACTATTATGGATTTTGGACAATTTTCAACTCATTTAACCCATTCATAATTAAATGATTCAAAGTTTGCACCCTCCACTCGTGAATATTGGAATCCTTACCTTCAACATATTTTTTAGCTCAAAAACCAACATAGTAGCTCAAACCTCGTGTGAGCCATGCCGACTTAAGTGAAAAATCTTTAGTGCAGAAGTCCTCTTTGTTTTGTCATAACCTTAAGTAAAAAATCTATTTGCTTCATATATCCCTATAAGGAAAGTGAATAAGCTAATTATGTTATTGTTATAACCAAGTGTGAGCCATGCCGACTTAAGTGTTAGCTACGAACTCATGTCCAGTCACATTGATGGTTGTTTCACGTCCCAAACAAACATTCAATAAAATGTATACCACACCATTAGTTTCTACATAAAACCAACTACATAACAGCAATACAAATTGCAAATATAAGGCCTTTAATATCTTAATAAATAAGAAAAATGTGTTTTTTTACTTAAATATAAAAATATCTTATTTTAACTATTACCTTATCGTATATGAATTAGAAATCGTTTGTAATCTCTAAAAAGGTTCATTAACGCAAATGAAAAACGGACGAAAGTTACCTGATTTTTTATTAAGTTTTTCACTTATATCTTGAGTTGCGCTTTGTGTAACTTTATAATACTTTGTACTATCACTCTTCTTAGAAACACGGCCAAATATGATGGACGCATTCGAAAGCTAAAACAATCAAAGATGTTTAGTAAGTATAACATCGTTTGTCTTATTATGTCACTAAATATATGACACTTACGAGTACTCCAACAACCATTAAAATATAGTTTTCGTATGTTTCATCAACATGCTTAAGTACTGCAAACGATCGAAATATCACAACAACAAAAAAAATTAAAAATTAAAATGAGTTAATTACATAAACCGTCCCTATGGTTTACTCCAAATTACAGATTTCGTCCCTAAGTTTAAAATGTTGCATAAATCGTCCATTTTTTAAAACTAATTACGCTTTTCGTCCCTAATTTCTAACGAACATCCATTTTAGGGACGAAATGTGAAATTAGTTAGCGATAATTTTAACGGAAATTGTTAACGGACATCCATTTTAGGGACGAAAAGGGTAATTAGTTTCTAAAAGTGGACGAATTATTCAACGATTTAAACTTAGGGACGAAATCCGTAATTTTAGGTAAATCATAAGGACGATTTATATAATTAACTCAATTAAAATTAATAACTTCAGAAATAACAAACATAATTTTATTTAAACATTAAGAAATCACATCATCAAAACACACAACCATACTTTTAAATCGAAAGCTACAAATCTGCAAAATTACTAATCCTTATGATGCTTAAAAAGAAGGAACAACAGGTTCACTTGATTCGATTAACTTCTTTTAAATCCAAGGTGAAAACTCTGTATAACCTAATGGAAAATTAGGGATATAATCGAATAAGATTTCGAAAAAGATAGTCATGTAAGGAATCAAAACACAATATGTAATTACTACCAACCGATAATATCATAATCATTTTGTTGGAAATTGAATGCTTCGATTTTAAGAACGGCGAGGGAGAGAGAGACTAATGGAAGAGATTCAAATGGAAAGATATGAATAAAAAACCTCCCACAAAATGGTCGGGAATGGAATGCTGATGTAAGCTGACATCATCAATATGATCTGATGGTGGAAGTTTAAAGTTGAAAGTCATCGAACTATTGTGATTATGCCAGGTGACATTTCATGTTTCTCTTTTGTTCGATTTTAAGAATGGTGGGGGAGAGAGAGACTAGTGGAAGAGATTCTATGGATTGATATGAATAAAAAAAACCCTACAAAATGGACGGTAATGGAATGTTGATATAAGTTGACATCATCAATATGATCTGATGGTGCAAGTTTGAAATTGAAAGTCATCGAACGGTTGTGATTATGCCGCATTTCATGTTTTTCTTTATATATATATATATATATATATATATATATATATATATATATATATATATATATATATATATATATATATATAGATGTTGGTTCTTGTAAAACAAACTTTAAGGTAAAATAAGTAAAAAAAAATTAAAAAATAATTTATAATATTAGATATTTTGGATTATCGTTTATTTTACTCATATATCAAAGTTTAAAAAACCAAGTTTTGTTGTACATCAAAAAATTGGTTGTTTTATCATTGTGTATCAAATTTGAATATTTACTGCACAAAAACAATGAATATGATGCACAACCCCTAAACGACATATATTTTGATGCATATCAAAACTTGTTTTTTTAAAGTTTGTTATAATTGAATAAATAAACATAATACAAAATTACACATATTATAAATTATTTTTCATATTTTTTTTACTTATTTTACTTTAAATATTGGTTTATAAGAACCTCTTCCTATATATATATATATATATATATATATATATATATATATATATATATATATATATATATATATATATATATATATATATATAGAATTAGGATACTATAAAAAGGCTTTTAAAATAAAAAGGGTAGGGAGGGATAAGGGAGTGACACGTGGCAGATGAAAAAGAAAATCATTATTATGTTCTAAAGGGTATAATCGTCTTTTTACAAACACAATTTTCAGATCTATTTTTTGAATCCTAATTTTCTCTTTCCCCCAAATTCAATCCAAAATTCCACACACATTAAAAACACACATACAGAGTAAGAATCCGGACGCCGGCGCGATTCCGGCGAAAGGAGGATCTGCTTCTGTTTCTGTTTGACGGCGGCGCGATTCCGGCGAAAGGAGGATCTGCTTCTGATTTTGCGGTCGTCGGAAACTGAATATTTAAGATGATTTAGAGACACCTTCTGCCGTCGCCTTCCGCCGCCGGAAACTGAATATTCGCCGGAAACTGATTTAGAGACACCTTCTGCCGGAAACTTAATATTCGCCGGAAACTGAATATTTAATTAAATTTTTGTTTAAGAAGTAAAATAGAACTAATGTTAGCACATACATATCAGGAACATCCGTATCACCATTTATTTGTAGACATTAAATAGGTGGCCCATTCTAGCCCATTTGATAACATGCGTATCACCATTTATTATTATTATTTTCTAAATATTTAGTTTTCTTGTCTCTTAATCATCTTAAATATTCTCTAAATATTCAGTTTCCGGCGAGCTTCATCGGCGATTTCAGGTATTTGAATTTATCCGGTGACGGTGGCGCTTACCGGCTGTTTTTTTTTATGCACATGTAAAGTTATGCACAATGGTTTTGTAAAGTTATGCACAATCTTTTTGTAATTTATGCACATATATATTTGATATTTACGCACAATGTTTTGTATTTTTTTGTATCAAAAACTTACATAAAATTAATGCACAAGTTATTTTATGAAAACCGATACACAATGTTCGTATTTTTTTATATAGAAATTTTTGATGCACATAAAATCGATGCACACGTTATCGATAAAAGTTATGCACAAAGATTCAAAAAATGAGTAATCTGCGAAAATGAAAAAAAAAAAAAAAAAAAAAAAAAAAAAAACAGATTTCTGCAAATTACCAAAAGGGCATGAAAGTTCGAAAATATTACCAAAATGCCACCGCGTTGACTTTTTCAAATCCCTTTTTGTTGACTAATTTGTGTGGCTCACATTCCTCCCTATCCTTTTTATTTTAAAACCTTTTTACAATAACCCACCCCTATATATATATATATATATATATATATATATATATATATATATATATATATATATATATATATATATATATATATATATATATATATATATATAAATAAATATATATATAAAATTTATTAAAACAAAAGACCGCCTATGCATCAGTCAAAATCCGTTTACATATATCAGCCAAATTTGTTTACTTATTTTACGTCATAGATATAAACGAGGGCCATTGACTTCACATATTCATTAAAAAACTTGTATAATATTATTCTTAAGGGTTAAATACATAAGAATGTACCAAATTTTGTTCAATTTATTATTTTGTATATCTAACTTTCAAAATTTTTATTGTGTGTATTCAATTTTTACTTTTTTACAAACGATGTAAGTATCTGTTTTTTTTTTTGAGAAATATTCGATATTTAAACCAGTTACACGTCAGCAAAAATCTGGGTTACATTATTTGTAAAAAAATAAGAGTTAAATATATATAATAGAGATTTTAAGAGTTAGATAAATAAAATAGCAAATCGAACAAAATTTGTTACATTCTAATACACTTAACCATATTTTTAATTGATAACTAGTACAATATTTATAACACCCTCTAATAATTAAATGAAGGCAAAAAATTGCTAGAAAGTAAAATAAATGGGCACAACAGTAAGTTAGTAATTTATGAGGTTTTTGAAATACATGGACTAAAGATGTAAATTTTTTGAGACTGATAACAGAGTTTGATTTTCTGGGACATGTGAAATTGTAGTGGTACTTCAACTCTCACTCTCTCAAGGTATGTTTACAACTTTGGTATTTTAGGGTTTACAATTTTTTTGCCCATTTCTTGCTTTTTGTTCTAAAACTGATATATTTATTTTCAAAATTAACATTATTAACTTGTAATTAGATACTTTATTACCCATGAAACATGTAAGTGATTACTCAAATTAGGGTTTAACAAATAGACACATTTTAGGGTTTAGCAAATAGATGCATAATTGCATATACAACCATCACACAATCATTCATATTTTTGTCTTTTACGAGACTTGAACCCACTGTCTATAGGTTAATGTGTCGACTCACATATCGGACTATAAGCCCTTTTGATAATATGGACTTTTTATTTCATGTATACTGTGCTCCATATTTGCTAAGGGGTGTTTGTTTGAGCCTATATAAGCGGCTTATGACTTATCAACATTTTGGCTTATGTTTCATAAGCTCGAATTTTCTGGCTTATGTAACCATTTATGGGCTTATTGCTGTTTATTATGTCATAATAAACAATAATAAGCTCAGAAACGGTTACATAACCCAGAAAATTCTGGCTTATGAAACATAAGCCGAAATGTTAATAAGTCATAAGTTGCTTATATAAGCCCAAACAAACACCCCCTAAGTGTTATATTGGGCTTATTTGTTTGTAAGGGTATCTCAAATTGATTTGTGCACTAATTAATATTTTGCAGCATTATTTAGTATCGGTCCAACACGAATACCGCGAAATGAAAAATGCAAGTTTGCCATTGGATATAATCAACACCCTTCCTTCAACCGTAATAGAAAACGTTTTATGTCTTTTACCAATTAAAGATGCAGTGAGGACAAGTATCCTCTCCAAGGAATGGAGGTATAAATGGACCAACATTCATAAACTCGTGTTCAACGAGACAGATATGTTTGATCAATCAACTATTGAACATCAGCACTCCGATTTGGAGGGATCGTTTGAAGAACCATCATATGAAATGAAAGAGTTGACCAGGAAGTCTAAGCTTTTCTTTGCTATACACCATGTTTTGTTGATGCATAATGGTCCAATACTTGAGTTCACCCTTTCTATGGACGCAAATAACACCTTTGTTGAAATTGACCAAATAGTTACGTATTTGTCTCGGAACAATGCTCTAAAGAAATTTACAGTTGACTTGACTTATTACGATCATTATGATTTACCCTTACGTGCGTATAAGTTACCCTTATCTGTCTTCTCGTTGCATCAGTTAACCAACTTATATCTCCGTAATTGTGATATTAACCACCAAACACCATTCAACGGATTCGGTAGCCTTACAAGTTTATATTTTGAACATGTAAACATAAGTAAAAAGGCGCTTCTACATCTTATATCTAATTCTCCATTAATTACGAGCCTCACTCTGGTACGTTTTTACTAGAATACACATCCTTTTAGGCTTTCATAATTTGTCTAAAAATTGTAAGTGGTTGCAGATTGAAATGGAAGATAATCTTATAGGTGACGATTCCACTTGTGAGCTTTTCAAGTATTTACCTGTGATTGAACATATATCTGTCTGCATGTGGTCCGTAGAGGTAATACATCTACATAGTATAAAATTGTTTCAACCAGGCGAAACAACTTTGTTTGTTTATCTTTGTTTTGGCATACAGATGATATATATTCCTCCTAATCACGGAATTTCACAAGAGCTACCGACCGCATTAGTCCACCTCAAATACTTATGTTTACAAAAGATTTGTTTCTTTGACCAATGTAGTTTAGTTTTTCTTGTTCTTTTGATGAGAATCTCTCCGAGCTTGGAGAAAATTAAGCTACAGGTAAATAACATAAACTATCTTGTTCTGTTCTCATGCCAAAGTTGTCTGACACAAGAAATACCAACAGATTTCTCCTGAAGATAACGAACATTTTGAAAAATCTGACATAGACTCTATTACGCTGGGAGATTATTCGGATATTTGGTTTAATCATTTAAGTGAATTGGAGATTGAAGATTTTACCAACTTGAAACCCGAGTTGGAGCTTGTGAAGATTATCTTGGTCAAGTCAGCTGTGTTGAAGAAGGTGAGGATATCCCTTTACAATAAGGTTACTAATGATGAAGAGTTGGAGATGTTAAGAATTTTGTTCGACTCCCCACGCGCATCACCATTGGTAGAAATCATTGTTGAACGGCCACCTATAGCTTAATATAGGCGACGAGTTTAAATATCGACCTTATTAATGGACTTGGCTTCAAGTCACTTTAAACTACTGGATAACTATTTTGGGATTGATTATGATAATATTGTCACGTTGAATTGCTCATTTGTTTTATGTGTAGATATTCTGGTCGCGCACAAAGATATTTTGAACTTGTTTAATTTATGCAGTGGCTTCAGTTTCAACTGGCTGCTAAGTTTATAAAGATTGTTTAGAAATTAGTTTGAAATTGAACGTATTTTTGATGTAATGGACGACAGTAAACCTATGTTGGTTTACTAGACAGTAGCTTTACTGTCTAGTTAGTCTTTAGAGGCATACTGAAAACGTAATGATATTATCTTAGACTTGTTTAATGTTAGTTGTTACATTGGCTAAGGTCTTAATTGGCTGTTGAAATGATGAATACATCCATCAACATTTTGGTGCAGGTTGAAAAAATGACAGTATACGAATTCGAATTCAGGGTTCCCTTTGAGGGAAATTTTGCTTAAGGGTCTAAATGAACCCTTAAGGGTCTAAATTGGGTTATAATAGTTAAAAACGAATCAAAATTTACAATTTGATGACATCTAAAACTATTTTATTATTTGAATGACTGAATACTTTCAATACAATTTTTACGTACTGAACAATCACAAAAGATTGACATGTTGTATGAATGTGTTGAAAAACATAAAAGGCGTTATGCTGAGAAAGCACAAAAGATTAATAACTGTGAAATTAAGTTATCTGAACAGGAAAGAAAACTTGAAAAATTTCTAACTTCATCCACCACCCTTACTTCCATTTTGAGTCGTCAAAGGCCATGTGGAACTGTTACGGGTTTTGGATATCATGAAACACCTCCACCGTTTAATCACAATTACAATTTTCTTAAAGTTGAATTTGAATTGAAGGAAAATAGTGTTGACTCTTTATGTGAATCTTCCTCTACAAGGGACGATCAGACTGAGTCAAGAGCTTCAAATAAGTCAAGTGTTTCGGAGATAAGAATGAGTACATTAGCTGAAAACTCCAAACCCAAACAGGCTATGGATGATTTGGATTGTTTCAAATGTCATGAACATGGTCACGTGGCCTCTGTATGTCCAAAGAAAAAGCAAACTAGTAGATCGTCTTCCCCAAAGACTAAACCTATGGCTCGATCTTTTTCACCTGTTCGGAAACAGGTGCAACAAAAGTGTATTAAAAAACAAGAACGCCTAAGTGTCTCAAATGATCGTCCATTTCGACCGTCATTTCAAACTTAATTCATATTGCCCGAGTCCGAGAGTAAATACTTTTTGTCGGTAATCAAGATCTTTCAGTCCACCGAAGAAACACATGAATTCTCGCGTTAATACTACTGTTACTAACAAGGATGGTTTCTTCAATGAGTTTGTCTATGTGAACGAGAAAGGACAATCAAGACGCGTTATGACTTGGGTTCCCCATCATAAGTGATCATTGCTCGCTTAGCTGAAATTTTTGTAACTTTGTATATCTTTATGAACAATAGAATCGACATGAAAAGATCACAATTTCATGTCGATATCTCAAAATAATAATAATAATAATAATAATAATAATAATAATTTATTTTTTTTATTTTTTTACCAACGTTTGTTTGCAGGTTGCGGCGATTGTAAGAGACTCTGCTCTTAAAAGCTGTTGTTTGAGACGTTGTTCGACGTCAGACATCTCAGGGAGAGTTTTGTTGACATTTGATGAAGGCTCGGAGGTTACATGCAAAAAAGTGGTGAACTTAGTTGAGTAGATTCGTGATGAAGACTCTGATAAACAAAGTTCACAACAACAAATGAAGTTGTCTGACTCTTCACAAACGCAAACGGAGAAGACTGAATTATTGCAACAATTCAGAGGGAGTTATTCAAGTCAACGATGAGTTAGAAGAACCTGCAAGGAGTAAAAGACTATAAAGACTTTGAGCGTATTACAAAATCTAGAAGCAACAGTCAAGGGGGAGTTTGTTGTTGCCATTTATGTGACAATTGTTCTAGATAGGTTTAAGTCTGTATTTATAGTCTATGTAAATGAACATGATGTTCGTATGTATAAACGAACATCATTAGTGTTCATGTTCGTGTCTCTAATGGTCCAACGAACATTGTGTTGTTCGTGGGCTAAGTATGTTATGGGTGTTAATGGACATTGCATTCTCCATAAGCCCATTAGTGGCCCAAGCCCATGAACATGTTTTCCTATATATAGGACAACATGTTTAGGTTTAGGGTGAATGCTTCAGAGAGCTTTGAGAGAGAGAATTCTTGGAATACTATATTGTAATTGAGTGATTCAGTTAATAAAGTATTCAGAATTTGGTAACTGTTTGTTTATTCTATTTAGTCGATTATACTTGTTTGTATACAATTGATTACGAGTTTCCGACTTGTAATCGATTGGATTAATCTTGTTGATCAGGCTACTGGGACCTACAAATAAGGGACTATTTTTGTATATTCGGTGGAACGGATGCGTCAAGAGTTTGCGGGGTTATGTGATTCAATCCGCCTTTCCATTCAATCACTTCGACAACCCTCGATTCACTGGGGTGGTTCAAAGGTGTCTTCAACAGCGATATACTCACGTATGTCGTAATACTCTTAGAAGTGATTGTGTGAAAATATGGAAAAAAGCTAAAACAATAGTAATAAAAGGTTTTCAAACGTTAAATACAAATATAAACTTAAGAACCGATATTTGGTCGGCTCCGCATGGTGTGCCCGATTCATACCTTCCGCACATTGGTGTGATCCCGAATCGTGGCAAATGATGAAGAGGGTTATTTCTTTTGACGAATTTCCTTATCCTCACACGGGTCAAAACTTATTTCATATGTTACAAGATGTTTTACAAAAGGTATAAATTGGAAGAAAAAGTGTTTTCAATTGCATTTGATAATGCGAGTAATAATACAAACGCGGTGGGTAAACTAAAACTAAAATACAAACCACCAATGAATTGTGACTTTTATCATAGTCGATGCATTGCACACATTATAAATTTGGTTGTGCAAGCCGTACTAGAAGTCACCGAAGTAAAAAACGCCATAAGCTCTTATACTTAAACGTTAGCCGATATATTTTCAAATCACAAAAGTAGATACAAGCGATATATGGAAGTGTGTAAGGAAACGAATTCCATCTTTTTGGCCGTAATTGGGATGTTCCCACAATATGGAATTCGACCTATAATATGCTTGTATGTGGTTTACGACAACAAAGTACTTTAACCTATTATCATGCCGAGTTAGCGGATAAATATCGGGTTACACCATTTCCGCTTGAAAATTGGGATATTATTCAAAAACTAAGCCAATTACTCAAAGTTTTTAAAACCGCAACAACTTTATTATCGGGTGTCTATTATCCCACTAGTCATTTAGTCCTTAAACAAATTGGTTTTATAGTTACAAAGTTGGACGATTTCAAACGTTAAGGTGACTTGTATTTTGAAATGGTAACGCCCACGAAAGCAAAAATGAGAAAATATTTTGCTACATTGTCACCTTTAATTACCGTTTCCGCCGCATTAAACCCATGTTTGAACAAAATTGGGGTGAAACATCTAATGCGAAAAATCTTTACAAAATTGGATATCGTTATTGACCCATTATATGCTGATAACGCAATAGCCGAATTTGATAAATCATTTAAAGGGTTATTTGGGGTTTATTTTAACAAGTATAAAACCACATCAAATGTTGGTATCATGTTCTTCTATGGTGTCGACCTATGAAATTAATACTAGCACGGACCCGAAAATTGACTTGTTTAACAATATAAAACGAGAAACACTTAAACGTGCTAGAGGTGATGGGGATGACCAAACAAATACCGAATATGGTAGGTATACGGGAACCAATTTTTTAGCCACTATGGGAGTTGAAGAATTCTCCAACGTTGAGGTTTTGGCTTGGTGGAGAGCACGTGGATCTCAATTTCCCGTTCTAGACGCCATGGCCAAAGATCTACTAACCGTCCAAGCTTCTTCGATAGCTTCGGAATCCGCTTTTTCTCTTAGTGGTAGGGTATTATATTTACGAAGAACAAGACTCACACCGGAGGCATTGGAGATGTGAATTTGCTTGAAGGATTACTTAGACGCGACCGAACGTACACAAGACCACCAAAATCTTGAAGGCGAACTAGAATATGAAGGCGAAGTACTCGATATCGAGGTGGAACAAGGAGTTTCAATATCACTTTCGGATGAAGAAATCGCTATCGATGAAGCTTCCCGAGCATCTAGCTCCGAAGATGAACCCGTTGAAGATGACTTTATTGAAGTAGACGAAGATTAAGAATGAAGAAATCAATTTCAAATTTCCAATGTTATTAGTTACATTTCATATTAAAAATAGTTTTTTTTTCGAACATTTTTATTCCAATTATCGTAATATTGAGGTTATGAAGATGTATTTCAAGTTTTTCTTAGTAGAATACAACGTTTAGGTATGATGTGTTACAAGTTCGTTTAATAAAAGTTGAAGTTTAACGTGTTTTTTCAACTTACGTTTTTTTTCCAATGTTATTAGTTACATTTCATATAAAAAATATTACTTTTTCGCACATTTTGTTTAATAATTATCTTAATATTAAGTTTTGAAGATGCGTTTCAAGCTTTTTTTTAGTAGAATATAACGTTTATGTATGATGTGTGTCAAGATTGTTTAAAAAAGTCGAATTTTAACGTGTTTTTTCAAGTTACGTTTTTTTTTTTTATTAAATATCAAAAACGGGTTTTCTACCCGAACCGGTTTGGACCCGACCCCAAACCGGGCTTACCGGGTTTACCCCACACACAACCAAAACCGGTTAGAACCCGACCTGGTTTTCGACCAAACCGGTTTGAAATGGTTTGACTAAAATCCGGCCGAATTTTACACCACTATTCCATGTCACTTACCTGGTATCCACTAAACCACCAATACACTAACATGTACATCATTAGATATCATCCCTAGACTTTAGAAATTACACCAGATGTTCTTATAACCAATGTTTGTTAATGTTTTCTCTTCCTTGCCAAGGGACAAATATGTTAAATTTTTGTTTTGTTTTGAGGGACGTATGGACTTAAGGGTCAAAGATGAAAATGTTAGAAACCTAATATTTTAGGACATCGGGTATAATTATAAAGTGTAAGGATGATATATGTAATTTTGATGCAGTCATAAACACGATTTTTATGTATTTTACTTTTATTATTACTAGGAGAATCGTAATGCGTGAGAGTTACAAATTACTACTAATAGTAAATGTTGAAACATAATTTTAAGAGTATTCTAAATTTAGAATACTTCAAATATGTTTTATAAAGTACTATAGATATAGATAGATTTCGATAGATATTATATATACATAGTTAAATATTAACACTTATCACGTACATTTGCATCATTTATTTTTAAAAACTAATTATCTTTTTTTTTTATTAATTTGAAAACTTAAAATTTAAGGACATCTGGTATAATTATAAAGTGTAAAGATGATATCCGTAATTTTGATGCAGTCATAAACACGATTTTTATGTATTTTACTTTTATTATTACTAGGAGTATCCGGATGTGCGAGAGTTACAAATTACTACTAATAGTAAATGTTGAAACATAATTTTAAGAGTTCTAAATTTAAAATACTTCAAATATGTTTTATAAAGTACTATAGATATAGATAGGTTTCGATAGATATTATATATACATAATTAAATATTAACACTTATCACGTACATTTGCATCATTTATCTTTAAAAACTAATTATCTTTTTTTTAATAATTTGAAATTTATCATATACTTTATTGAACAATTATGAAATTAAATGATAATGATTATGAATTTGACCATTTATTTAAAATTTACAAATTATTCCTAATATTGTGTTAAAACTTAATTTTAAAAATTATTATAAACTTAGAATACATCAAATTTGTTCTATAGAATAGTATAGATATAGATAGATATTATAAATATATAAGTAAATATGAACATGTATCATTTTGTACATTTGCATAATTTCTAAAAAACTAATTATTATTATTTTTATTAATTTAAAAACTATCATATAATTTAATGAACAATTATAAAATTAAATGATCATGATTTTGAATTTAATCATTTATCTGATAGTTACAAATTACTACTAATAGTAAGTGTGGAAACTTGATTTTAAGAGTATTCGAAATTTAAAATATATCAAATTTGCTTTATAGAGTAATACATAGTTAGATCTAGACAGATATTATAAATAAATTATTAAATATTAACACGTATCATTTTGTACATTTGCATTCTTGCTCTTCAAAAACTAATTGCTAATTTTAATTAATTTAAAAACTCATCATATGATTTTTTGAACAATTATGAAATTAAGTGATCATGATTACGAATTTGACCATTTATTTGAGAGTTATAAATTATTACTAATCATAATTGTTAAAAATTAATTTTAAGAGTATTTTAAATTTAGAATACACAAAATTTAGTTTATAAAGTAGCATAGATATAGATATAGATAGATAATATAAATACATAATTAAATATTAACACTTATCATTTTGTATACTTGCATCATTTATCTTGAAAAACCAATTATAAAGTGTCAAAAAAAAAAATAGTGTGCGAAAAAAACAATTATTATTAGTTCGAAACCTTATCATATAACTTATTGAACAATTATGAAATTAAATGATCATAACTAATAAATTAGACCATTTATTTAAAAGTTACAAATTACAGTAATAGTAATGTTGAAACTTAATTTTAAGAGTATTATAGATTTCGAATACATCAAATTTGCTTTATAGAGTATTATTATTATTATTAGAGTTAATTACATAAATCGTCCCAATGGTTTATCTCAAATTACGGATTCGTCCCTAAGTTTAAAACGTTGCATAAATCATCCAGTTTTGGAAACTAATTACGCTTTTCGTCCCTAATTTCTAACGGACATCCATTTTAGGGACGAAATGTGTAAATAGTTAGCGATGATTTTAACGGAAAATTTTAACGAACATCCATTTTAGGGTCGAAATCAGTAATTAGTTTCCAAAAGTGGACAATTTATGCAACGTTTTAAACTTCGGGGAAAAATCCGTAATTTTAGGAAAACCATAAGGACGATTTATGTAATTAACTCTTATTATTATTATTATTATTATTATTATTGATTATTATTATTATTATTATTATTATTATTATTATTATCATTATTATTATTATTATTATTATTATTTTCATAACTAATAAATATAAGCATAGATTCTTTTTGATGACACATTAAAAGGAGGTCGGTTTGACTATAAACACATTATAAAGGGTATTTAGGTAATTTTTCGTTATGATCACCTATATTTAAAGACGACAGGGGTCCTTCTTCTTAAAAGCAAGAGTTACATTCTAGACAAGCATTTCATGCACCACTTTGATCATCCTCATTTCTATATCGGCGTTTAAGAATTTTTTTATTTCATTCAATAAGTGAAGGCGTGGAGATCTTTATAAGAAAATGAATCCGAGTAAGGTAATCCAAATTTAATTAGAAATATAAATCATATCTAAGTTTTTCATCTAAACATTCAAAAATACTATATTTTAAACCCCGTGAAAATACACATCAAATTCCTTTTGAGATTCATTTCGTCAAGTTTCATTTTCAAAATTTGAAAATGAAGTGTAAAAACAAGAGTAAGAAAATAAAAGGACCAAATATGTATATTTGATATATAACCCGTTACATATATTTAATTCCCCATTTGTTTCACAGAATTTGATGAAATTAGAATTTTGAATTCATGGTGCATCTTGTTTGGTTGGACAACATAAGTAATTGGAATCTGCCTAAATTCTATCAGATTCCTTCTGTTGTGCAATAAAGAATCCTTTTTATTTCTGAAAGAATTCAAGATTTTTGATTTCTAGGAATTGAAACTATTTTATTGAAACTTCTTTCAAACAAATCATACCATTTTAATATAATCACTATTATCCGTCGTCATCAATGTCACATCTTTTATCCACCAGAACAATTTTTTCAACACTAAAAGATTAGATATACTATTTTGATACAACTTTACTGTTTAATAGATTACGACATCAATTACTCTAATAAATAACAATGCATCTTATGTCATTTACTTTAAGTTATTGATTTTTATATTATTTTAAAGTCTTTTTTAAAAAGAATTTTAAATCAAATAGTTCATAAAACATTAAAAAATAAAAAATATTATTCTATATATAGAGTAGGAAGTTGTAGTTTTTATTTTCATAATTATGCTTGAAAACTTGAAGTTTTAGCTTGAAAATACAGATGGTATAAAATGCATAATAACTAAATAATTATTTATTTTACCATGCTATAATACTTTTATAAGCTATTTGAAGCATTTTATTTTTGAGAATTATGTATTTTAAATCAGATTCACAAAAATGTTGACCAACCAAAAATATTAGATCAATAGTTTTTTATTTTTTTCTGTTCCGACAAAAGGTCAAGCTCTTATAAGCCCCTTATAAGTTTTTCACCATATTTACATTCCAAAATTATAATTAATTTGAAAATTTACAAATCAAACTGACTTATGTAAAAAAATAGAAAACTAAATTCCGTTGAATTTTGTAAACCAAACATTATAAATTTCAATCAATTCAGATTCCAATTCCTCAAATTTTAATTCTTTTGACAAATTATAATTTTTTAAATTCCAATTCCTTTAATTAGATTTTTATTATTAATTTAAAAATTTATCATATAATTTATTAAATAATTATTTTGAAATTGAATGACCGCGATTAGGAATTCGACCATTATTTGAGAGTTAAAAATTACTACTAATAGAAATTTTTTAAACTTAATTTTAAAAATATTTTTAATTTAGAATACATCAAAATTATTTTATAGAGCATTATTATTATTATTATTGTTATTATTATTGTCACAACTAATAAATATAAGCATAGATTCTTTTTTAGTATACATTAAAAGAGGTCGGTTTGAGTATAAACACACGCCTCGTAAGGGGTATTTAGGTAATTTCCGCTAGGATATCTACCGTATATATATTTAAACACGACACGCGTCCTTCTTCTTAAAAAGCAAGAGTTACATTCTAGAATTTTATTTCTTTCATTCAATAAGCTAGTTAAGACGAGAAGATCTACAAAAGGAAGTAAATCCGTATAAGATAATCCAATTTAGTTAGAAACATAAGCATAACTAAGATTTTCATCTCGACAATCAAAAATACTATATTTTAAACCCGTTGCAAAACACCTACAAAGAAAATTCCTTTTTAGCTTCATTGCCTCAAGTTTTATTTTCAAATAATGAAAGTGGAGTGTCAACTGTCAAGACAAGAGTGAGAAAATATAGGGATCAAAGATGTATATTTGAAAAGTGATACGTTAATATTTTTAAGGTTTCAGGGCACAGGAGAGTGTAAACTGTAAACGGCAAAATGGTAGCTCTAGTTCTGTAATCTGTCTCAGGTGTTTCTCTCCCCCTCTTCTGATTCTGATTCTGATTGCTTTACATGTTTTTTTTCTCTTTATTATATATTAATAAATATTATTCTTTATTCATTATATTAAATCTGTTGATTTGTTAATGGGCAATGTTAAAAGTTTATTCAGGTGTTTATATACATTTGGAGATTTTAGTGTTTGTAAAATTTTCTCATAACTAAAAGTAATAATAATATAGATATATGCTTCCTGTTATTATTTGTTTATTTATTTTGGTTTAATCTTTTGTGTATGTTTATCTTAACTTGATTTATTATAGGAACTTATTTTGGAGCATTGTTTAATATCAGCCTAACAACACCACCCAGGAAATGAAAGATAAACGTTTGTCGAAAGATAATTGCTTGTCGAAAGCTAAACGTATTTCGAAAGATGTAATCAGCGGTCTTCCCGAACCAATACTTGAAGCCATCCTATGTCTCGTACCCATTAAAGATGCAGTGAGGACGAGTATCCTTGCGAGGAATTGGAGATACACTTGGACCAACATTCCTAAACTTGTGTTTGATGAGAAAGATATGTTTGATAAGAAAGATAATATGGTTGATGATTCAGATGATGAAAATCGGGTGTTGTGGATTAATAATGAACCAACTCAGATGACACATATGGCAGGGAAGGTTAAAGTTTTGAATGCTATACAACAAGTTCTGTCATTGCACCGGGCTCCAATATCTGAGTTCGCACTTTCAACGGAGGCAGATATAACATGTGTTAACATTGAACAAATAATAACTTATTTGTCAAGGAACAATACTCTCAAGAAGTTCAAACTTAACTTGAGTTGTAAGTCTTGTTGTATGCCTTATATGTTATCTCCGTCTGTCTTCTCGTTGAATCAGTTAACAGACTTGTATCTCTCTGAGTGTCAACTTAACTTTGGACCACCATTCAGTGGCTTTGGTAGCCTTACAAGCTTATACTTGAATGATGTACACTTCACTCGTAATACGCTTGTGCATCTCTTGTCCAATTGTCCCTTACTTAAGACTGTCAGTATGGTAAGCACTTACACCAATATCCGTCTTCATAGGCTTTCATAACTCGTCTTAAATTATAATTTCTTGCAGGATTTACAATGGGAAAATGTTAGGGGCTTCAATGGCCTTGATCTCACCATTGTTATGCTATTGGAATGTTTATCTTCGATTGAACATCTGACTATATGTGTTGGTATCGTTGAGGTAATATTTATCCATATGATTACATATGATTCACCTTACAAAACAGTTTTTATGTTTAATCTTTTTTTTTTTTTTGTCTATGATTCAAGTTCTTTGTTCATGACGTGTTTCCGCAAGTGCTTCCAACGACTTTGGTCCACCTCAAATACTTTTGTCTATGCGAAATGACGTTCGCTTCCGAGTACGAGATACAGTTTATTTTACTTTTGATTAGGAGTTCCCCGAACTTGGAGAAAATTAAGCTACAGGTAAATATCTTAAATCTAGATTGTATTATAATTGTTTTGTTTTGATTCTAATGCCAAGATTCACTGACACAAGAAATACCAAAACTTCCTACAGATTACCCGAGATGATGACCCAGACCCTGTTTCAGAAAATTGTTCAGATATTTGGTTGGAGCATCTTAATGAACTGGAGATTATAGGTTTTTCCAACGCGAATAAATATGAGTTGGATTTTGTGGAGCTGATCTTGGCCAAGTCACCAGTACTGAAGAAAGTGAAGATATTCCTCGACTATGAGGTCACATATGATGACGAGATTGTGTTATTAACAACACTGTCACGTTCCCGATGCCAATCACACATGGTAGAATTCAGTGTCGAGGGGTACCGTAGAAATTATTTGTGGGTGTCATCTTGAAGATGAAAACCGAAGTCGAGTTTATGTGCCTTATTCTCGTACACCCTGGAGTTTAAGTTAAACTTTTTTACCTTATGCCTGCAATTTGCTTCAAATCTCTTTAGACCATCAAATAGCATCTGTGATTGACTAAGTTTATGTTGTCTGGCTACTTTTTATTTGAATTTAATTTCTTTGGTTAATCTTTTCGGTTCTTTTATGTTGTTGGGTTGCACACAAGTGAACTCAAGATGTATAGTATAGGGTGTTTTATGTCCACCTGAAATTTATTTACTTAGTGTTAATATAAAAGTCCACCAAACTCCTAACTCCGACTCGAATTAGTCTAAGCCTGACTCGAAGTTCGTTTTCCCTTGAATTAACCTCAGAGATCCTTCGGTGATCCTTTGTTCGACCGTCCTGCACTAAGAAAAGACACCAGGTTGAGCGGGGCTATACCCCTGATTCAACTCGGGTGTGAGAGTAAGTTTTCTAGTTCGGACAGATGGATAAAAGTATGAAGCTGTATGTAAATAACTTATGGATACTTACTGTTCACCTGGGTATTTATAGGAGACATTCTGGATAATAGGGTGTTCCCCAAACTTTACTTCTTTTACCCAGCGGTTAAAAGGGTGTTGCTTCGTCAGAGGAGATTCCTTTCCTCTTTTGTCGATTCCTTGTCGTATTCTTTTTGTCTTCATATATTTTGTCTTTTTCTGACTGAATCAAAAGTTCCGGACCACCTGCTTCGGTCCTGACCCGAATCAGGTGGTCGGACCCTATGTCAACAACTCCCCCAAGTCTAGTATTATATTCCGAAGAAGTCGAGATATAATACTGGACTTAAGATATGGTATTTGCCTCCTTGCCGTTACTTCGGTAGTCCTACATCCTTGCTCTTCGTCCTGCCACCTCATTTCCACGTGTCGAGTCCTTATGGTAAGAATGGTCCAGCTATCTTTAAACACCTACACGTGTCGCGTTCTAGTGGCTTGATCGATCCAGCTGTATTACATCTTGACACGTGGCGCGTTCTAGTGGATTGAACGTCGCCAGCTATTTCCTACTCATACACGTGTTGCTTGCGTGTCATATTCTCCTTAAGGCCACGCGCGACCCTTGAGGTGCCTGCCACTTCCCTATAAATAGGGGTGCTTCTTCCTCATTTATTCCTCACTTTCGCTCCGAACCTCTGTCCATTTTTCTCCCCACCTTTTCCTACTCCGACACTCCTTATCCGTCCTTATACAATGGCTAAAGAGTCTAAAGAGAATTTGAAGGAAATGCTCAATACCATGTCTGTCGAAGATTTTGTTTTGTTTTGCAAAACCTACCAAATTGATGACTCTTACGGTGCCGTTCTTCCTGGAGCCAATGATACCATCCGGGACACTCCTCCGGGCAAAATCGGAGTTTATTGCGCGTGGTTCGAATACTCAAACCTTCGGCTCCCCTTTTCTCGTTTCTACCTTGACGTAATCCAATACTTCAAGGGTCACGTGTCCCAGATGAACCCTCTAGGGGCCAACAAAATTACGAACTTCGAGATCCACTGTCGTGCCTTCAACAAAGCCCCCGATCTACTGTCTTTCCGCTATTTTTACAAGGTGGGTTTAAACGGAGATTGGCTTACCGTCGACAAGAGACGAAACGCTCCGGTGTGCATCGACTGGTATCTTACGTCCTTAAAAAATTGGAAGAATCGTTTCTTTTTTGTCAATGCTTCAGTTGCTCCGATCCGCATGAGGTGGTGCACGAGGGGTGATGTCCTTACTGATCCGGAGCCTGATAAGACGGATCTAGATTATGAGCTTGTTATGGATCTACAGACTCATCCGATCAGAGCTCGCTCTTATCCGGAAAGAATCCTAGTTCTGACCGGATTAAGCCGGAATTGGAATCGTCCTCAGGCTCGTCCAAGCTTAAGATTTGAAGATAAAGGTTCGTTCTTGTTTTCCTTCTTCATGCCTATGTGTATTCATGTGTTAGTGTAAACTAACCCTTGTTGTTTCGTGATGCAGCGTTGCCTCTCCTAACCTTTCTGGAGATGAAGAGTTGGGAAGGCGTTGTAGTTGGTTCGGCTCCCCTTGCTGCAGGTGCGCCTAGTTTTTTAACCACGACTCTGGATCGTGTCGTTATTCCGAATGATAACATACCAGCGCCTTATACCGATGCCGAAGCGCAGACTGTTGTTAAGAGGAAGAGAAAATCCTCGAAGAAAGCCACGAAAGGTCCCCCCCCCCCCAAAGAAGACCAAGCAAACCACTAAGGTTCCGCCCACCTCTCAAGCTTCAAAAACGAAAGAGAGACATGCTTCGACTTCAGCTCCTTCTCCTCCTGCTAAGGAGCCTAGTCCCGATACTGAGGAGCTTTTCGCTGCCTCCGAAGAAGCTGGTTCGGAGGAGTACGGGTTACATTCCGAAACTGATGAATCTTCCTCTTCCTCCGACCATACCGAATCGGAAGAGCCTGTTTTTGAAGAAAACCCCACTTACTCCAACAGATCATGCCCTGCTACCCCCAAGGGCAAAACCGAGTCCGAAGTAGAGAAGATTTTGGAGGAGGAAGGTTATTCTCGTCATGAGAGTGAGGTTGATCAGCCTCCTAAGTTATCGAAACAGAAACCTATAATTTCAGAGGGACCTGGTGCAGGCTCCTCCGGTACTGGTCCGAAGGGCGGGCAGACTTCGGAACCTCCTGTTGTTTCCCCACCGAAGGAGAATATTGAGGGCTCTAAAGCCTCGCCCGTTGTTATCTCTAGCAGGTCCTCGTCTGGGGTAAAAAAGACTGTTACACCCAAGAAGCCTTCTGCTTCGTCTGAGCAAAGCAAAGGAAAGTCTCCTCTCATCAAGGAAAGGCAATATACCACCACCCGAAAGAAAAGTCTTGGTATCAAGGGTGCTGGCAAACCTGTGAATCCGAAGGGGAAAGAACCAATGGATCAAGAGCCTCTCCTTGAGACTCCGGAGTTGAATGGTGTTGAGGCTTCCATTGCTGGTAAGAAATTTCAGCCTCGTTTCAAAGAAGTATACAATCGTTCTTTGTACACCGATGCTAGTGTTTGCCGTGACCTCCTGGATACTATGTCAACTCCGGCTGAAGTCATTCGTCTCAACAATACCACTGACTTCGCTTTAGCCGAGCAACTTGACTATTTGGTTTCCCAACTTTTGGTTATTGCACCTGAGGTCCGATCAAGATGGCTTGTTTCCGAGGATGAAGTTCGGGATCAAACTAGGTTAATGAAGGCTTTTGAAAGAAATGCTGCTCTGAGTAACCAAAGGGCAGACGCGTTGGAAGTTCGTCTTGTCACAGAGAAGAAAGAACTTGAGGATGAAGTTGCCTTGCTCCGCCAAGAAGTCGAGGAGCTAAAGAAAGCTCGGACTTCTGGCGTCGAGCCCTCCTCCATCAATGAAGACGCGGTTCGGGCCTTGGGAGAACTGAATATCAATCATAGCCGAACCGTGAAGGAATTAAAAAATCAAATTGATGCTCTTTCTTCCAACCTGTCCGCTGCTGAAGCCCGGAGCTCTCAGGCAACAAAAGATGTAGTGCAAGAGAAGGAGCATGTTAAAGAGCTTGAAGCACGCGTTGCTGAGCTAGAAGCTACCAATACTCTTCTCCAGGATGACCGGAGCTGGTTGATTTCGGAGGGTCCGAAGCATGTAGCAAGGGGTTTGCTTAGAAGTAGGGAATTTGTGGATGCAAGTGCTCGTGTTACTAGCGCCTTCTATCGTGCTGGGTGTCACGATGGCGTGGTTGCGGGACACCGAGAGCAGCGCTTAGGGCAGCGTCTTACTCAATCGCCCTTTCATGATCCTGCTACCGAAGCAAACCTGATTGCTGCTAAGGAGGCTTTTCCACAGACTTCTTACTCTTACTTGGATGCATTGGCTGCTACCGATGCTCAGCCGCTTGATGCTTTTAAGTCTGTCGAGCCTACTCTTCCCGATCCAGAATCCCCTGCCACAGAAAATCCTTAGATAATGCCTTAATGTAATTTCATGTTTAGACTGATAATCGTTTAAGTTAATGTGCTTTTCATGTTTGAATACAATTTGTAAGGCGATGTTGGGGTTTAAGTCCCCTTTTCTAATGAAAGTGCCACCTGTGTTTTCATGTGTTGTATTTATATTGCTAGTTTTTTCTTTGTATTGCGTATTAACATCGAACCATGTAGTTCGGTATTGCCTCGAATCGTCATTCGGTATTACACTTTTATGGTGTACTTGGCTGCTAAGTCAAGCCGTGTTATTTTCCTCGGATTTTGATCCGGCATATGATTAACAAGCATAACAAACGGATCAAATACATTTGTTGTAAAAATTAATCATTCATTGTCTCTTAATGGTACAAATTGCCTCGGGATATAAAACCCGGTATTACAACTATATTACTTGCCACTCCCAAAATAAGCAAAGAGTACATATCTTTGAATCATCAAGACTTTACTTGGCATTAGGAAAATACAAGGTTCCTTTTCCTCGGAAAAAATCCCGGCATTACATATAGCACTTTCTTAAATTCATTTCATTCCAGGTTCGGGGGATTAAGGTTCCATCCAGGCATTTCAATTTGTACGAACCATTTCCGTTGAATAGTACCACCTGATACGGCCCTTCCCATTTCGGACCCAGCTTACCCTCATCTTCCTGTCTACTTGCTTCGTTCTTCCTAAACACGAACTCCCCCTCCTTAAAACTGATCTTTCGAACCTTCTGATTGTAATATTGTTCGATCCTTTTCTTGTACCGGGCTTCCCGAATATGGGATGCTTCTCTTCTTTCTTCTGCCAACATTAAGTTAACACGCAACTCTGCTTCATTATTCATGCCTTCTCGCTGCACATTCCTATAAGTGGGCATCCCTATCTCTGGTGGTATCACAGCTTCCGAACCATAAGTCAAGCTAAAGGGTGTTTCTTGTGTGCTTGTCTTTCTCGTGGTTCGGTGTGCCCAGAGTACATTTGGGACTTGATCCACCCAGTTACGCTCATACCTCCCCAAGCGCGTCTTGATTCCCTCCACCAAACTTCGGTTGATTCGCTCTACTTGTCCATTGGCATGAGGATGCGCTACGGACGTTTTGACTTGTCTGATTTGCATCTGCTCGCACCACCCTTTGAAAGGCTCATCGACGAACTGCTTGCCATTGTCAGTCACTACTTCGCCCGATAACCCGAATCTGCATACCACATTTTCCCAGAAAAATTTCAACACTTGAGCCCCCGTAATCCGTGCTAAGGGTTTTGCTTCGACCCACTTAGTGAAATAATCCACCGCTACCAACAAAAATTTGACCCTTCCTGGGCCTTCCGGAAATGGTCCAACTATATCCATTCCCCACTTAAAGAAAGGCCACGCTGCTGTAACTGAAATCATGTCACTTTTGGGAAGCTTGGGGATCGGTGCATGGATTTGACACGACTCACATTTTCTTATCTCTTGGTATGCATCCTGATGCATTGTGGGCCAATAATACCCTAAGTTCATTATTTTGGCCACCACTGCCCTTGGCCCCGCGTGCATTCCACAAGATCCTTCATGCACTTCTCTGATTACATAATTAGCCTGCAAGGGGCCTACACACCGGAGCAATGGTGCCAGATAGTTCCTTCGGAACAATACTCCTTCCATCATGATATATTGAGTGGCCTTCATTCGGATTTTCCTTGCCTCTGTTGCATTTTCAGGCAGCGTGTCGTTAGTCAGGTACTCCACCAAAGGTGTCATCCATGTGACTCCTTCTTCTTCGACTATAACGTTCACTTCAACCTCTTCATCAATGGATCTTCTCTCAATTGCTTCCAGGAAGATGTTACTAGCCAAGGCTTCTATTGCGGCTCCAGCTATAGACGCCACTTTACTGAAAACATCTGCCCTCTTGTTTTTGCTTCTTGGTATTTGCTTGATTTTACAAGAATCAAACTCCTTCATGAGAGCCACCACTTTGTCTCTATACCTCCTCATCCGATCATCCTTTGCACCGTACTCCTCGTTCACTTGATTTGCCACGAGCTTCGAATCAACATAGATTCGCAATCTTTCTACTTTCATGCCCTTAGCCAACTTCAGTCCGGCTAACACTCCTTCATACTCTGCCTCGTTATTAGAACTTTGGAACTTTAAACGGATGGCATATGCAAATTCCTCCTTCTCCGGACTAGTTAGGATGATACCTGCTCCGGCTCCTTCTTTGCTGGCCGCTCCATCGGTATATAATTTCCAGGTGGTTCCTTTAGTTCTTTTTCTTTTCCCTAGCATTGTCTCTGGTTCAGCCAATATTACCCCTTGGTCCGGAATTTCGTTTAGGAAGTCTGCCAACACCTGCCCTTTTGCTGTTGTCTTTGGGGCATACTCTATGTCGTGGCCTCCTAACTCGATAGCCCATTTTGCTATTCTTCCTGCCATCTCCGGACGAGTCAGTATCTGCTTCAATGGCTGGTCTGTAATTACCTTTATCTTGTGTGCTTGAAAGTATCTTCCTAGTCTCCTTGATGTAAACAAGAGAGCCAAAGAGAGCTTCTCTAACGAGTTGTAGTTAAGCTCCGCTCCCTGTAACACCTTACTGATGAAGTAGATAGGTAATTGCTTCTTCTCCCTTTCCACTAGAAGCACAGCGCTTACCACTTCTCCATTAGTTGCTAAGTACACCAATAAGGTTTCTTCTTTTCGGGGTGCCGTTAGGTATGGTAGATGTACTATGTACTTCTTCATTTCTTGGAAAGCCTTGTCTGCTTCTTCCGTCCACCTGAAATCCTTCTTGTTCATACACTGCTTCAGTGTCTTGAAAAAGGGTAACGCTCTTTCGGCGGATTTAGAGAGATATCTTCCCAATGCCACTATCCTTCCATTCAAACTTTGCACCTCCTGTAGCGTTTTTGGTGCCGCCATGTTGGTGATAGCCTTTACTTTATCCGGATGGATCCGGATACTTTGAGGCATGATGATATGGCCCAAAAACTTACCTTCTTCCACCCTGAACGAACACTTCTTGGGGTTCAGCTTCATGTTTACCTTTCTCAGTACCTCGAATATCTCCCTGATGTCCTGTAACATTGCTCCTTCAGTCTCGCTTTTGATTACCAAATCATCTACATAGGCCTCCATGTTTCGGCCTATATGATTCTTGAATACTTTGTCTATAAGCCTTTGGTATGTAGCACCAGCATTTTTGAGTCCGAATGGCATTTTTTTGTAACAGTACACTCCTTGGTCTGTGTGGAAACCCGTCTTGTCCTCGTCCTCTCGGGCCATCTGTATCTGGTGGTATCCCTTATATGCGTCTAATAAACACTTGTATCGGAATCCTACCAACGAATCCACCTTCAGGTCAATCTCCGGCAAAGGGTACGCATCCTTGGGGCATGCGTTATTGAGGTCCTTAAAATCCACGCACATCCGCCACGTCTTGTCTCCTTTTGGTACCATAACTGGGTTAGCTACCCATGTCCGATATCTAACCTCTCGGAGTATCCCTGCTCTTACCAATTGATCCACTTCTTCACATGCCGCCCTACTTCTCTCCGGTGCTAGGACTCTTTTCTTTTGTACCACTGGTTCGGAAGCTTTATAAACACTCAATCGGTGCTCTGCTATCTCTCTTGGTATCCCTGTCATATCCTCCGGCTTCCACGCAACTACTTCCTTATTTTGTTTTAACATTGTCACTAACCTCCTTTTGGTTTCCTCCGTCAAAGCTTTCCCAATCGTTATCATTTGGTCCCGAAAACCTGGGTTAACTTGGACCTGTTCTTCTAGCGTCTTGTTCTCTTCCACTACTAGTCTTTGCACTTGATGACAACCCCTATTCCCCTCTGAAGTAATGGTGGCTATTCCTCCGGGTGTGGGGAACTTCATCATTCCATGTACAGTTGATGCTACTGCCCCTAACTTTTTCAAACCTGGCCTTCCCAAAATGCAGTTATAGGGGGATGCGGCTGCTACCACTAGAAAGCTCATGCACACTGTTCGGATCTTATCGCCCTCAGCCAGCTGCACCGGTAAACTTATCTCTCCGATGGAGGACTTTGTTTGCCCCGCAAACCCTACCAATGGAATCTCTTTTACTTTCATCTTTCGTTTCAAGGCCGGATCCAATTCTTGAAAACAATGTTCGAACATGATTTCCGATGCACTTCCATCGTCTATATAGATCCGGTGAACTAGGTGATCAGCCACATGAGCCTTAATAAGCATTGGGTCATCAGTGGGGCTTATAGCATTCAATGGGGGGAATGCTATAACCTGATTCATCCAGTCTCTTGATACTTCCTTCTCATGTTCTTGTTCAATCCTGTCTACTGCCCGAATCATGTGGATTTCCTTCGGTTTTCCTCTAGGGCCTTTATCGTTTCTTCCTTGCTTGTTTCCTCCTCTTATGTCCCGAACCAAATGGTTAAATTTCCCCGTTTGAACAGCCTCCTCAATTTGCTTCTTCAACGCGTAACAGTCGTTTGTGGCATGCCCTCTATCCATGTGAAAATCACAGTATCTATCTAGGTTCCCCTTCTCCGGAGTTCCCGGAAGGGTTCCTGGAGGTGGCTTTACTAGATTGATCCCTCTTTCTGTGTTCATGATCTGCATCGGTGTTTTTAGTAGTTCGGTGAAATGGACGCTTCTCCTACTATCCCCTGGTCCCGAAATAGGATTGTTTCTTGGGGAAATGGGGGATACGGGAAACTTTCCCCCGTACCTGTGAGATCTGTTGGGTGAACCAAATGATCTTCTCCCCTGTATCGACCTAGGTGTCGGTACTCCTGACCCTTTCCATGAGATTCCTGAGCTTCCCGTCATTCGCCCTCCTAGTTCCTCCGTTTGCCCCGATGCCTCCTTTCCGTTGATGAATTCTTTTACCCTTACCATCATTTCCTCCACTGTACTAGGGACTCTAGCATTGAAAGATTCTATTAGCGTAGGTGGTTTAATTCCCTCCATGAATCCCGAAATCTTCATGGTTTCCGAAGCTCCTTTTACTTGTAACATTTCTTTTTTCCATCTCTCCACAAATTCTCTGAATCCTTCCCCGTCTCTTTGCTTCGTTTTATGGACATCTGTCGGTCCTTTCAAATATTTCCTTTGCTGAGTAAAGAACGATCCAAATACCACTTCTAACTCTTTATAGCTATCTATCTGTCCTGGTTCTAGCGCTTGAAACCAAATTCGCGCGGGTCCGACAAGTGTTTGTGCAAACATACGACACCAAACAGGCATTGACCATAGCTCCGTTTCAGCAGCTCCGGCAAAAGTGTTGAGATGATCATCCGGATCCCCGGATCCATCATAAGTTCTAATGATACTGGGCATTTTTGTCTTTGGTGGAATTGGGAACTTAGCTATCCTCTTTGTGAACTTGGAAGAAAAATCTGACTGGTATGGCAAGCTTAAATCCTCATCTTCATCTTCCGATTCTTCTTCTTCATTGAAATTCAGTCTTTTCCCCATAAACCTTTCCTTCTGAGAGCTCTCCCCTATCTTCCCTTTCCCCTTTTTTAACGACTCCGTGCGTTCGTGTTCTACCACTAGCGCCCTCAGTAAATCAATATTATCTTTTACGAACTTGCTAGAGAATTCCCCATGGGTTTCAGTTTCTTTTTCCGTATTCTTATCAGAGCTTGGTCCTTCGTTGGTAACTAAGTTGATCGTATCAACGGGTGTTTCCATTTTAAGTGAGTAACTCCTTCGGTCCCACGGATGGCGCCAAAATGTTAATACAAAAGTCCACCAAACTCCTAAGTCCGACTCGAATTAGTCTAAGCCTGACTCGAAGTTCGTTTTCCCTTGAATTAACCTCAGAGATCCTTCGGTGATCCTTTGTTCGACCGTCCTGGACTAAGAAAAGACACCAGGTTGAGCGGGGCAATACCCTGATTCAACTCGGGTGTGAGAGTAAGTTTTCTAGTTCGGACAGATGGATAAAAGTATGAAGCTGTATGTAAATAACTTATGGATACTTACTGTTCACCTGGGTATTTATAGGAGACATTCTGGATAATAGGGTGTTCCCCAAACTTTACTTCTTTTACCCGGCGGTTAAAAGGGTGTTGCTTCATCAGAGGAGATTCCTTTCCTCTTTTGTCGATTCCTTGTCGTATTCTTTTTGTCTTCATATATTTTGTCTTTTTCTGACTGAATCAAAAGTTCCGGACCACCTGCTTCGGTCCTGACCCGAATCAGGTGGTCGGACCCTATATCAACACTTAGTATTTAGTTTGTGGTGTTGCGTTAACCCGTTTCAATTGGCTGTTGCCACAATAGATATGTGGTGATATGACGAATCCGATGCAGAACTAATGATGGGCTTTGGTCTGTAGGGTTCAAGGACCCCAATGATGGTGACGCCAAATGCATGTTGTTAGTCTAGATTTGAGGAAAGGTCCATGAGAGGTTGCATTGATCGCATTGCTTTTGGTTGCTTGTTGAGTACATAGGTTTTTGATGTATCATGTTTATCTATTGTTTCAAGTCATTAATTTTAGTGAACTAGTTTTACAACGTCTCCGTCTTAGATTTTTCTATGAAAAAACTAATTATCCAGTTTTGTTTTTTGTGAAAAGTTAAAGTTTGTAACTTAATTACTTTCTCTAAATATTTATTTTATGTAACTAAATTTTATTTTGTTCACTTCAATACTTGAGACTTTTAAAACTTTTAAAATGATTTACGAATTTATTAAAGCATTAATTTCGATCACCACTTTACCGAATAATTGTTTTATAAACATGGCATGTTTACTCAATTTAAATAAGTGTAACAAACATGGGTAATATAATCAGTAAGTAACAATAGCTTTCAAAGCGGTGAACGAGTTTAAGTATCGAAGCTAAATAATAATAGAAATATGTGACTCAACTGCGTCGCAGTAGGAAGCTAATGCAGCGCAGCGTCCTTCTTACACAAACTTGTTTCGCAAGTTTTGTTATGTAAAAGGTTGGATCAAAGTGTTACATGACATGTTCTTGCTACGCCACTAGGGTGTTACGTAGGTCCTTGTTACGCAAGATAAAGTGTTACGTGGATAGTTGTTTCGTAGAAATACTTGTTTCGGTAAAACGGCCTACTACGGCGCAAAGGGATGGCGCAGTGAGGTGTTGTTTCGTTAATACTTTGTTACGGGAATACTAACTTGTTACGGTAAAAAGTTTGTTTCGTTGGGTTGTTACGGAATAGTTATGGAACAAGTTTTGGTTGGCGAAACAGAGGACTGCGGCACAACAAATAGGTGTTGCGATGCACCGGGCTGTTTCGCTACAATATTTTTGGCTCCTGACATCCCGCTGCGACGCACCTTCGATTTGTGGCATCGCAGTGAGCTTCGAAACATACATTTTCAAGTCATTTTTGAGTCTTTTAGGGATTGTTTCCATCACATATTATGTCTATACGTCCAATATAGGTTTCATAGGCAAAATCCACCATAGTTTCGGCATAAAATACGAATATATAGATGTTAAATGTCATTTTATACATACATGTGTTTTAGGTGATATTTATAGATAACTTTGAAGATAAAACTTGTTATAATATCATAGTTACTTTCATTTTTTGTAAAGGTTTATAGATCTATCCAAGTTTTAAAGGAAAGATAAGAAAAACTTAAGATTTTCATAAGAAAACTTACCAAAATCGTTGCAAATGAAAAAGGTGATGATAGAGGATGAATACTTCGAGTTTGATTGGTAAAACCTTGCTGGAAATGACATTTTGATGGCAAAATATCACTGGAATGAAGGGAGGATTTGAAGGAAATATGTGGGTAGGTGTTTTGAGAGAGAGTAATTGTTTTGATGGAATGAAAATGAAAAGAGAGTAAGGGAAGAGAGACTAGGGCTCCCAACTACCACAATTACTGGAAATGGGGGATTGGCCTCGGTTGTTGTGAAGGTAACCTGATAAAAGAGATAGTGAGAATCTTACAAAACCAAGAAAATAAGGTCATTGCGTCACACCTCATAGGCAGTGCGGCGTAGTGCCTTCAGACGAGAAAAGTTAACTTTTTGGTTAAAGGACTGATTTTGTAATACATTTAACGTTAAGTCCGTTAAGGACCAATTTTTTAACATATTTGAAGTTAGAGGACTAACTTTGGAATATTTTAACGTTAACTTTAATCGTATAAATAAAGGCAATAATAACCCTAATTAACTTACGAGTATACTTATATCTACCAGACACTTAGGTTCTAATACGGTTTCCGTCATAAAGGACGGGAAAGCTAACGATACTTACCCGACAAACGTAAACATATAAAAATACTTCTCTAATAAATATAACCCAATAAAATCGATAGATATCATAAACTCATACTCGCATAAAATGCATCCAATAAAATAATAAATAAATAATACGCGATAACGCGAAATACCGAAATAAATACATAATAGAGTCAAAACGAAACATAAATACATAAAACGATACACGGAATATGACGGAATAATACCTCGAAAGTCGCGGTTGTCACGACATGGATTCCACTAATTGTCTTTCATCTTATTAATCAATTATTTTCAAATTGCACCAATCGAATCTTTATGCATATTTAATTATGTCTATGTATCATTTTTCTTTAAAAATTTCCCCAAACCCCACTTCTACCAATTTGTACCAAATTATACAATGGTCTACCGATTCAATAATCTCTTGACAACAAGGCCATATAAGAGAGTCAAGGTCCATACCAAAATGATCTAGCACCACTCGAACCATAATTCTTTTTTGACAAAGTCACGACGCAAAGATGTTCACCTTTCGCAACAATAACTTATTCCATTTAGTAACTTGAACACTATGATGCCCTTTTAGCACATTTTTGTCTATAATATCTTTCAAATATTTTATCGTGAAAATCCTAAGAACCAACAACAACGATCCTTTTCAAGTGGAGTGTTTCCGTTGATAGTGCTAACTAAGCCTTAAAAACCTTTCATTCTTCTTCCCCTCAAAGCGCGAATCCAATCCCAAGACTACCTTTAACCCATTCGCCTCTATCACTTGCCGAAGCTTTTTTACGAGTAACAAGATGGTAGAGTCTTGGATATCTATCACATAAACGAAAGTTTCCAACCTATTTATACAACTAAAAGAACACGTTGAAGACCCATCCACCAATCTTTTTGCCAAACGACCCCGTGAACCGAATACCTTTCTTTTCAAGCACTTTCTTGACCATAATAATGTCCCCTTAGTACCGCCACTACCCCGATTTTGACCACCTAAATCCTTTAAGCCTTTTCATAGATACTTTTTTTAACTTTAATTTATAACAAGACGAACTCCATATGAAATCGCCCCTAGCATGTACCTAAAAGACCCAAATTAAAAGCTTAAAGACTCCCAATATTTAATCCATCTTTCATGTCAAATATGGATACATTATCTGTCAAAGTCACTTATAAAATATGTATAATATTTTGCACAAAATCAAAACGTTAATGGTAAAATATGTAATTTCACAAACATTATAGACGATTTCACCAAACATTCATTTTAATTCTTGTTTTTCGTACATGTGCCCCTATAAATAAAGATAAATGGGACTAGGGTTCTTTCGTGAGGTATCTTTTGATCACTTTATTTTTTAATTTTCATAAAATCAATTAATTGTTTTTCTTAGCTATTTCCATGCCCTCTGTTTCCATTTTTTGTACATGTTTGTTTTCAACCTAATAATTTGTGATTTTAGGTTTTTTTTTTCTTTTAAGTTATTTGACGATTAGCCTTCTTTTTTTTTTTTTTTTTTGATTACTCATTTACTGAGTTGGTAAAATGTCTCCTTAGTGCAATAAGTGGGAATCGAACTTGGTACCTTTCACTTTTGGTGAGGGTTTTATCCGATTTCAAATTTACGACTATATCAACAAGAAATTTTTGTAAGATGAAAGCTAAACGTTTATCCTTAGATAAAATCAGCACCCTTCCTTCGGCCATTATCGAAACCATCTTATGTCTTGTACCGATTAAAGATGCAGTGAGGACAAGTATCCTCTCGAAGGATTGGAGGTACAAATGGACCAAAATTCCTACACTTGAGTTTCATGAAAAATATAAGTATCGGGTATTAACTTGTTGGTCGCCTTTCTAACGATCTCCTTTGAACCCTAAACACTATTGATTGCGGAATAACCAATATGTATATGTAAACGGTGAAGAACAGATGCAATAACCAAATGAATGATTCTATTAAGCTTACGTGTTTGTTTACAATCACGAATAGAACCTAAACAATCGATTACAACACTTTAACACTCAAGAACAAAGAGTTACGCTCACTAAACCCTAGCTCACGTAACTAATCTCGCTATGAATGCTCTGACAACTTTCAACAACCGCATTTATGATCCCGAGGCTGCTATTTATAGGCAGCACGGAATCCCAGATGAGTTACGCTCACGTAACTCTTTGGAAGTTAGTTACGTGCGTAACTCTCCTAGTTACGCACGTAACTCACTAGTTACGTGACCGTAACTCAGTTACTTGACGTAACTGATTTCGTAAATGCGTTTGGACTTTACAACTCGATCTAATTACATTCTAACTCTACGACACGTTCAAATGAATACAAATACAGACAATAATGCTCCAACATAACTGATGAGAATGGTTCTGAGTATCTCATGGCGAGTGAAAGGAAAACGATGGGCGCGAGATGTAAAGTTTTCTATGCTATATACCAATTTCTTTTAATGCATCAGGGTCCAATAACCGAGCTCATTCTTAGAATGGGTGTGGATAAAACCTGCGTCGAAATTGATCACATTATAAGTCATTTGTCAAGAAACAAAGCTGTTAAGACATTAAAACTTGACTTGAATGACGAAGAGTGGGACGAAGAGTACGACTCGTATTATCGTATACCTTTGGCTATCATCTCGTTACAGCAGCTAACAGACCTTTCGCTAACGGTGTAAAGTTTGCAACCGATAACCTGCGAATCTTTCTCATAGCTAATCTTCATCATTAAGCAACGAGGCTCCATGAATATCAGCTTCGAGTCCTTGACTTCCAAGAAGTGCTAGACTCTTCAAGATCCGATCCTTAACTTTGTAAAACCTGGCTTACAAAGACAAACTGACCAAATACGTGTTTTTGTTCTTTAAACTGACAAAATTTCTCATTTTTCAGAAAACACGTGATAAAACCTTTTAACCATAAACGATACGTGACAACGAAGAAAATAAACATAGAAATAAAATATTTTTTGGAGTTTTGTTTGTTTTCTTAACCTAAAACCGAAACTCTTTTTGTGGTTTTCAACTATAAGCTATTCACACTACTTTAGCAACCTACAAAAGGGCAAATCTTTTTGGATAGGGATTAGTTTGCTTTTAGGATCATATCGCAGAAGTCGAATCACAAGAATCAGCCGATTATTAGTATATTTGTCCTCTTAAATACAACATATATATCATACAAAAAATCTTCCGATTATTTAAATTACAACTGTTTATATGGATCCCACTTATATTTACACTTAGCTAAATCCGAACTTCCCTCAAAGCGTCATCAAACTTCCAGTATTTATTTAGGAAATCCGTCACCTTATTCCTATTTTATTAACTACTCTAAGTATTGAAAATGCATACTTATAGTATAAAGTTTAAGCACTTGTGCATTTTTCATAATTAAAGAAGCTCTTTTTTTCTTTTTATTTTTTTTATTTTTTATTTTTTTATATTTTTTATTTTTATATATATATATTTTTTTTATAAGCTTAAGAAGCTTTATTGACTCGTGAACTCCTCCCTCTGTCTTTGCCGTTTATCAAGTAAGCATCAAAAGTTACGGAATTCTTATTTGACTCTACTCTCCCCTTTATACTAACTGCAAGGAAACTATGATTTCGCAACCTTATAGAATCCAGGAGCGCCTCAAGGATACGAGTTTTACTTAACTCCTCAACCTTTATACTAACTGCAGGAAACTATGATTTCGCAACCTTATAGATTCCTGGAGCGCCTCAAGGTGTTTAGAAGTTATTAATAAAAACTCTTTGAGTTTTAGAAAAAACGATTTATTATAATTTTTTTTGATTTTCTCTCAATTTTTCTTTTCCTCGCTTTTTCTATTACTCTCAGATACTTATATATATATATATATATATATATATATATATATATATATATATATATATATATATAATCCTATGGTGACAGATTCCAGGCACACCGAAAGTTTTCAGCTTATCACAGAGATGAACAAACTTAACCGTGTTACCCATTAGAAACAGGTTCGGAAAATTGTTTATATGATATTGGCCGTATCTACTAATACATCGAACAAACACTTATGATTCTAAGTTTTAAAATCCGCGATGTACTATCATATCCTAAGGTTTTCACAAACTTTCTCCCCCTCTTTTTATGTTTTTCTTATTTTTATTAATTTTGGAACTATACAAATCCTAAAAACTTAAAAAGAAAAGTTTCGAAGTCACGATCAAAGATTTAGGTTTTTATCATTTTGGACACTTGATACTCAATTGAGATTATTATGCTTCGACTCAATGAGATTTCAAAAACTTTAGACTCATCCGAGATTATTTAACTTTAGACTCGATGAGTTTCAAAACTTTAGACTCTTTTGAAAAGAGTTTTGCATTTAAGCAAAACGGTTTTTGTCCGAGTTCGCAACTGTTATATGTTGCGAAGTCTAAACGCTTTAAACTTAAGATATAATCATGTAAATTAAACTTGATAGTAGAAGTTTGAACGCAAACCGGACTACATAATTCAAATAGGAATCAAAAACCTACCGAATCATGCATCACACACATTACAAACAAACACTCAAGCAAAATAAACATATATATATCAAAAGATGTTCACAAGAATTACAGACAAAAGAATATAGTTTGAGCTGGAATAAAGAAATACCAAAACCAGCTAACACCCTGCAAACCACAAACTAAGCTGCTTCTTCAGTCACTAATGGCAAGTTCTGCGAGTGATAACCCTTTAAGACGCAAATGTGAACCACATGCGAGAAGACTATGCCAAAAGATTGCTCATTCTCTGCACAATAAATCTTCTTCTCATTTAGCCTCTTCAGATCTGCTTCGGAAAGGCAGAGAAGATGAATAGGATCATAGATCCTCAGCAGCACTTTGCCATCTTTGCCAAACACTACGGCCTCCCGAGCTTTGTCGTCAAACCCCCAAGCCTCAACGTCAGTCAAGAAATCCTGAGGTAACGAGGGCAACCTGATCCACCTGAGCTGCTTGACCTCAGGATAGATGTGTTCAAAATCTCGCCTCTTAGTCTTTGGATTCCTCTTCTCTGCCCTCTGGATGATAGGCATGGTGAGCTTGAAGTTCACAAGCTTTCCATAATGGATGTCGGATCTCAACGTTTTGAAGAAAAGCTTGGCCGCATCCGAAGTAAGGTTGGTGGGTTCCAAATCCGCAAGACGCTTCAACTCATAGTAGGGAAGAGAGTTGAACGTCGCTTATTTCATCCGCATGTACTGCACACCATCACCCCGCAGCAAGACAAAATAGTCGGTGTTATCTATGTAACGCCATGCAAGAACGATCCTCTTGCACTGGCCCACTAGATTACAGCCGACAATAACACCCAGTTCCCCAAATACTGAATGATCGATCTTTCTCCCTCTGCTATCAATGTAATGAACAGGAGGTGGCACGAGAGGAGCGGGAACAACTGGAGTTTCCGGTGCAGCTTCTTCTTTAGACTTCCCCTTTGAACCAGCGGGGGAAGCAATTTTGTCTTTAACACCGCCTGCTTGTGTTGCGGTGACTTTCTTTAACCGAGCTGAGTCCACCTCGTCCTCGGAGTCCTCAAACATACGACTCTCCTGGACCATTGAGGCAGCATCTCCTTCTCGCATCGGCATAGCATCAAATTTAGGAACTACACCGGTAGAACCTTGGAATGACATCGCTGGCTGTGCGGACTGAAGTGGATGAGATTGGGTACCTGCAGAGACTAAAACAAAATCAACGTTAAGGTTAGCAGTCTCCCCCTCAGGTGGTGCTTCTTTGGTTGGAGATCCCTGATCTTTGGCAGAACCAGACGCGGATTCACCGTGTTGCGCCTGTTCTGAAGGATCGGCCATTCCCTTATCACCCGAGCCCATAAAAGATTGAGCACCGGCATCACCACCATCATCCGGTTTATCTTGATCATCATCATCCTTCGGTTCATCGTCCTTGGTAGCATCATCATCCTGATCATCTTCATCCTCATCATCTTCATCGTCGTTCTCCTTTTCTCTCTTAGCTAGCAGCTCATCTAGACGATCATTGAAGATTTTGTATTCTCCCCGAACTACCGAAACATCATTCTCAAAAACTTTAAACTTCGACTCCAATGAAGCAATCTTTTTATCTCGAGCCTTCACTTGACCTTCGAGCTGCTTTATTCTCTTTTCATGCTCGAGTAGTGAACCCTGGAAGGTAGTGAGCTGAGTCTGCATCTGACTCACCAGATCACCTAAACCGACTGTGATCTGCGGGCGAGAAGAGCTGCCTAGTGGAGTAGAGGTCACCAATGGTGGAGGGAACGTGAATGTAGGTGGTGGAGGAGTGGTAGTAATGATTGGAGGTGGAGAGGTGATGATTGGTGGAGGAGGTGCGGTGGTGGTGGTAACGGTTTGCTTGGACCTCTTCACCAAAGGTAGTTCTTGGGAAACCTCTGGAGAAGCGGGAGAGGAGCGAGGCCGCTTGCTTGCTGAAGTTGGAGAAGCTTGGCTATATGTACCTGGCTGAACACCAACAAATGCAGCCGATTTCATTCTCACTGTGCGGACTGGATTTGGCTGAGGAATCACAGGTTGTGGTTCCTTGAAAGTAACTTCTTTAGAAGCCTTGCCCTTTCCTTTAGCTCCCCCTTCTAGAGCAGTACCCAACAAATTTGCTCCAGCCTTTGCTGCTTTCTGCATTATCCTACGATGTCTCTCAGCATAAGCCTCCACTGAAATGGTCTTCTTGAGCACTTCTAAGTCGCTCAATTTTTGCTGTAGCTTCCTCGTGGCATCGGAGAGTTGAACAGTCTCTTCCGATCCGCCATCACTTTCTTCATCATCGTCTGATGCAGAACCCTCTGAGTCAGATTCATCAACAAGAACAACCTTCTGCGTTCCCTTACCCTTAACCTTTTCGGAAACAACCTCAGATTCTACAGCTTGCTTTCCTTTACCCTTTCGTTGTCTTTTACTTGTAACACCCTCAGTAGCCACTGATTTGGAGGATCTCCTAGATGTGGTCGGCTTTGGAGGATCAGGAGTAATGAGATTATCAAAAGCATTGAGCGCCGGTGCTTGAAAAGCAGCATCAACCAAAGCACCCTGTAGGGCTAACTCATCACCCCCTCTGCAATCAGCAAAGACACGGGGGTTTATATGCGTGGCCTGTCCGTACGGACCGGTATAAGCAAGTTCCGGCAGTAGATGATCTATCATTAAGGTGACAAAGCGAGGGTACTGATCGAAAGTCCGCTTCTTATCCTCCAGATTCCAAAGCATGTTGCTGAGTATGAATCTGGAGGTGTTATACGGATGGTTGAAGACCAAAGACACCATCAAAGACTGACCCTTTCGATCCAGAACATCATACCCTCCTTTCCACTTAGACATGCACTGAATGATCGTGTGCATGAGAAAGCGGTAGAGTACTGGCATCTGAGACTTATAAAACTGAAGGGAGTCTAGACGTCCAGTATATCCCATCTTCTTGAAATAACCAAAAATCACCTTATCTGGAAGCACATCACTAGAATCAGCTGAGTCTCGGAACTGAAGTACTGTGCGAATGACATCCTCAGTAATAACCACTGGAAGATCCCCAATCATTGAATCGATAGTAGGAGGATCAACCGTCATGTTTGCTCTCGCATTCTTCCAGAACTCTGAGATAAGATCCAGCTTCAACTTCGGATCAACTCGAAGGGCATACGCTATCGGGCTTCGAATCAAGTAGTTGATAATTCCTTCGAACCCTGCGCCACTTTTCACAGCAGATAGAAGAGCCACTGAGTTGTGTCTCTTGATTGCAACGTCCGTCTTAGGTGCCATTCTACACAAAAGACAACAAGAACTCGCACAAAAGTTACAAAAACTACTAAAAGACATTGTAAACAATATCCTAGACGTGCATAGACTACTTTTGATTGAAATTGGGTTACGCTGCTATCGTTAGAATCAATTACGTTAAGCAAATGGAATTTGCCAAAAACAGATGTGAATCTGTTGACAGTTACGCGCGTAACTTGTCTTACGTAATGGATTTTTGAAAAATTTGGGCAGCATAACTGGACAATTTTGCGATCGAGAACATTTTGCTTTAACAATTACGTGCACGTAACAAGGAGTTACGTGCACGTAATAGGGAATTACGTGACACAAAAGAACAACTGATGTCAAAGTTACGTGCACGTAACTTGCTAATTACGTGCACGTAATTCAGAGTTACGTGCACGTAATTATCAATTACGTGCCCGTAACTTGGTGCAACCCTTCGTTTTTCAAACTTTCAAGAAACTCAGAATTAGCTATGGTTTTTGTTTCAAAATCATCTTAATAGCTTTATTCCGAGCCACATTGTCCTTTACACTACACGGTTTGGTCTATTATGTAGAAAAAACTTAGTCAAAATTAGGTTTTTAGGTTAAAAACTAAAAAATTCTTTAAACCCTCGATTTTGGCCGAAAAACAAACATCAAACGTTACTATCATGCTCGAAAATCAGTTTGGGATGATATACCATCATCAATTTTGTGTTACAAAAACTGATTTTGTTGTTTTAAATCGGACTACCCAAACCGAGACATTTAACAGCCAAACACTCCCTTTAAACTTGTAAGAAATTCGAGAAACACATACCGTGATGTTATTATAATGATTCCGAAACAGAATGTGTGAAAAATAGGAGAATCCGACTCGAAAGCAAGAAAAACTTCGTGGAGAAGAAAGGGTTTTGAGCAAAGGGGTTTTTGAAAAGTGTTTGGAAACAATGTTTAAACCCTATTTATACTAACCCTCTTTCCTCAATTACGTGCACGTAATTAAGGAATTACGTGCCCGTAACTTCTGAGTTACGTGCACGTAATTGTCAATTACGTGCACGTATCTCCCAGATACGTGAGACCGCTGTTTTTCGCATGTTTTTTCGATTTTAAACTTGTTTTAATTCATGTTTTTATCTTTAAACTATTTCCGAATAATAGAAAACAAGTTTTTAACCTTTAAACTCTTTCCAAGAGATAAAAATGATTATACACTCAAACCTTTACACTTCATCTCGAGATAAAGAGCCTTTACACTTGACGGGAAGGCATTTGATCAGTCGAGCATGTTTAAGCACTCGGAGCCTTCCAATCGTCAAGAATGAACTAGAAACCGTCTTTTCAGGAGAACGTGATCCATAATGCGTATATAAATATGTTTCCTCCTGTCACTGCAAATCACTTAAAAGACACGAGAACCGTAAAATTGAAAGATAAAAGCTATAAACCTAAGAAAAGTTAAAATCTTTTTGTATTTTTTTTTTAATTTTAAGTAACTTAGAGATTAAACTACAACTTAAACCAAAAATCTTTTTGAATTTTTTAATTTTAAAAATATTTACAAAAATATTGGTTCGTGTCAAGCAATTTCTAAAATGGTGAGACGGTTTAACTTGATCAGTTCTTCAAATCGCCCCTTATGAAAAGCTTTAGTCAAAAGATCGGCCTTTTGATTTTCGGTAGCGATTTGGAGTAACGTGATCAAGTTCTTATCATAGCAATCCCGTATGAAATGAAAACGAATACTGATATGTTTCGTTTTCGAATGTTGCACCGGATTGCGTATGATGCACACCGCTGCTGTATTGTCTATGTTAATAGGGGTGCGAGAAACAATCAAACCATAATCGCGTAGCTGATGCTGGATCCAAAGAACCTGAGCACAGCAACTTCCCGCCGCAATGTATTCAGCTTCCGCAGATGATAAGGATACCGCGGTTTGCTTCTTGCACTGCCACGAGACTAAACGCGATCCAAGGAACTGACAGCCACCAGTCGTGGACTTCATGTCAGAATTGCAGCCCCCATAATCTGAATCTGAATACGCCGTCAACTCAAAGTCTTGATCGTCATAAGGATACCAGAGACCCAGAGTTGGTTTCCCCTTGAGATAACAGAGAATCCTCTTCACGGCCTTCAAATGACATGCCTTAGGCGCAGCTTGATAGCGCGCGCACAAAGACACAGCAAAAGTGATATCCGGACGAGAAGCCGTTAGATACATCAGTGAGCCTATCATCGACCGATACAGCTTCAGATCTATAACTTCATCGTGAGGTGCGGGACCAAGTTTGTGATTGATCTCGAGAGGAGTGCTAACCGGTCTACAGTCAAGCATCTCGAAACGAGTCAATATGTCTTGCACATACTTGGTCTGATGAATGTAAATTCCCTTCTTCGATTGTTGAACTTGCAAGCCCAAGAAGAAGTTCATTTCACCCATTGCACTCATCTCAAACCTTGACGTCATCAACTTCTCAAAATCTTTACACATCGAGTCATCAGTTGACCCGAAGATGATGTCGTCGACGTATATTTGGACCAGCAGCAAGTGTTGTTTCCTCTTCTTTGTGAACAATGTTTGATCAACCGTGCCTCTTGCAAACCCGTTGTTTGTCAAGAAGTCAGAGAGCGTTCCATACCAAGCTCTCGGGGCCTGGTGAAGACCATATAAGGCCTTGTTCAGCTTGAAAACGTGATCAGGATGTTCGTAATCCTCGAAGCCCGGTGGCTGAGAGACATAAATGTCTTCACGTATTTCACCATAGAGGAACGCACTCTTAACGTCAAGTTGATAAACCTTGAAACGCATGTGGGAAGCGAATGCAAGGAACAACCGAATTGATTCCAAACGAGCAACCGGTGCGTAGACTTCATCGTAGTCTAGACCTTCAACTTGTTCGAAACCTTGAACAACTAAACGGGCTTTGTTCCTCACAATTTCGCCTTTATCATCTTTCTTTATCTTGTATACCCACTTCGTCTTCAATATCTTTTCCCGCCTTGGAGCCTTGACCCTTTCCCACACATGTAGCTTTAGAAACTGTTGAAGTTCCTCTTGCATGGCTTCTACCCAGAACGGATCATCTAGTGCAATGATGACGTTCTTTGGATCTATTTGGGATAGTAAGCATGCTTCGAAGATCTCCAGAAGTGCGGGACTTGCCACGAATTCATCCAAGTGTGCAGGACGTTTCTTTTCTCTCACTGATCTCCTCGGAGAGATGACATTTTCAGCCTCATTACTTTCTACATCACCTTCATTTTCTTGTACACCTTCTTCCTGATTAATCACATTCTCCACGACCGGAGCTGGAATTTCTGCTTCATCAGAAGGTGGAGCTGGATTCGAGACACCAGCAATAGAAGGTTGAGGAGCACTTTCAATGTCATTAGATTCCTCTTCATAAATTTCTTCAATCTGAGCTGCGGAGTCTTGAAAATCATTGTTATCACTCTCAGAATCATCTGATGCAGCTTCTGATGCAGATTCTGATGCAGTTTCAAAGGCTGGCGAGTCTGGCCGAATCGGAGCTTGTTGAATAGCTGGAAGATCACTGACGACCTGAATCGGAATCGGACCAGATGAAGTGGACGGTGATGCATCTTCACTTTGAGTGTGAAATTGATTAAAGAAAGTATCATCAATTCCTCCCCCTTGCATCACGACCGCTTCATTTCTTGCAACCGGAATGGAGGCACTAGGACAATCAAGGTTGAAAGACTGAAATAACGAATCATAATCGAAGAAGTGTTCCGGACCATCACCAGGTGTAGATGGAGTATACCGGAAACAAGTCACCTCATACGCTTCTTCAATTGTACCCGTTGTCTTATCAAATACCCTTCTACTGGGAGACTCAGCCGAATAACCTAGAAAATATCCAGGATGCGTCTTTGCACCAAACTTGGAGATCCTTTCCTTAGTGATCATGATCTCACAAGGACATCCGAATGGCTCGAGGAATTGCAGATTCGGCTTCCTTTTATTGATCAGTTCGTAGCTCGTCTTGTTATGACGTTTGACCAAGGAAACGCGATTGAGAACATAGCATGCTGTATTGACTGCTTCGGCCCAGAATGAAACTGGCAGTTTAGAGTCCGAAAGCATCGTACGAGCCGCTTCAATGAGAGTTCTATTCTTCCTTTCTGCAACCCCATTTTGCTGCGGAGTTCGAGGAGCGTTGTACTGGTGAGAGATACCCTTAGATATACAAAACAGCTCCATGTTGTTGTTTTTGAACTCCGTGCCATTATCGCTTCGAATAGATCTGACCTTTAACTCGAGAAGGGTTTCTAGTCGAAGAAGGGTTTCATCCTTCCTCGCTAGGAAGAAAACCCACGAGAATCTCGAGTAGTCATCCGTGACTACCAAACAGTACGATTTCCCGCCTTTACTCTTTACACTTACAGGACCGAAGAGATCCATGTGAGGTAACTCCAGTGGAGCAGAGATTGAGTTCACAAGCTTCGACGGATGCGACTTCTTGTGTTGCTTCCCCTTTACACATGAAACACATGAGTCATTCATCGCAAAGCTCATGTTGGGAACTCCTGTGACAAGCTCGTGCTTCACCAGATAATTCATCCTCCGGAAGTTAATGTGGGCCATCCGTCTATGCCACATGATTGACTCCCGCTCCGAAGCTTTAGACACCAAGCACAAATGTTCCTCGCTTGATGTAGCTTTAGACATATCCAGGTAGTAGATGTCGTTGACTCTTGGAGCTCTTATCACTACCCAGGATGGATCAATTACAAAACCTTCACGCAGAATCATGCACTCTTTGCTTGTGAATAGCGTAGAGAACTTCTCATCACACACTTGTGAAACGCTGAGAAGGTTATGCTTTAACTCCTTAACGTAGTTGACATTTTGAAAAGTCACTACGCCGTTGGAGATATTTCCCTGTCCCGTTATCCTTCCACCCTTTTCCCCGCAAACAGAACATTGCCACCATCAACCGCAATGTGATCGGTCAATAGATGACAATCTCCCGTCATGTGCCTGGAGCAACCACTATCGACACACCAAATATTCTTGCCGCTCGGTCGCTTAGATCGCCCCTGCACATTAAAATGGAGGATTAGTTTTGAATGGGGACCCAAGCCTTAACAGACTTGGGTCGTCCATTTACGTCGAGAATGATCACATCAACCAATTTGGTGTTTTTCTGGTAGTTGGTTGATGTTGATGTGACATTCTGACGTTTGGGTGACTTTTGTTTTTCTTTAACAACTTCGGTCACGACTTGTTTTGGCCCGGTCATGACTTGGTCTGAAGAAGTATCAACTTTGGAGTTTAGTCGATCCTTCTTAGGGGATGCTTTGCGTTTCAAGATTAGTCCTTGCAAACGTGGACAAACTTTGGCAATGTGGCCCTCGTTTCTACAGTAGTAGCAAGTTCTCGGATCATTTGACATGTCCATATGAGTCGGAGAAGTTTGAATCTTCTCGTTTTGAATTGCCACATGAGACACATTTGGAATACGAGGTGGTGCCATGGTCTGTGGAGCTGGTCGAGAGGTAGTTGGTCGGGACACCTTGGGAGGGAAATTTGTAGGCTTAGAAGAAGAAGCCACTCCCGTAGTGAAAATCGTGGACATAGGGGTTTGAATAGTGAGAATTGGTTCCTCAACCTTTTCTTTACCCTTTGACTTCGATTTTGTGGACTTTGACTCGGCCTGCTTAGAGTCGGATTGCTTGACAATCCGTTTTCCTTCTCGCACCTGAAGTTGTTCAAACTTCTTGTCCATCTTAGTAATAAGACGGCTCTCCAGGCGCTGAAAGTCTTTCTCGAAAAGACTCTCTTGGTAAGAAGATAATTGGACGTCTTTTAGGTCGATCAAGTCTTTTGATTTTTGGTCGGGACATTCTAAGGTCACTTTAGACTCATTTTCACTGACACTAACTTCTGGACCAGTTTCTTCGGCTTTTGAAGCCTCAGAGGTCAAAGAAGCAGATTGAGCTACCTCTACGGACGAGCCATCTACTGGGATTGGGGTGAAATTCATTGGAGGGGGCATACTAGAATACCCCAGTCCACCCTTGTCCTTAGTGTTCATCCGTTGAGATTCGATCAATTGAGCCAAAATCTCTTTAGAGTTTGCAATTGCAGCTAACTTTGCCTGCAGAGTATCAATTTCACTCTGTTTCTTGGCAACATTTAATTTTTCAGCTGCAAGAGCATCAGAAAACTCTTGGATTTTTGAAATGTGTCGAGTAATAACAATTTTTAAATCAGAAATTTCAACTTGTTTTTCTTTCTTAAAAGTAGTCAAAATTCTGTTTTCTTTGGACAAGGCATCATTTTTTAGTCTAAAATCATTAACCTCGACACTTAACTCTCTAGCCGTGGTACTCCATACAGCGAGCTGGGCCTCTAGCTCGCTGCAGTTAGAACAAACGGGTGTAAAAGGATCGATATCTACCTCAGGCTTAGAAGATGTAGCATCTGAAGTAGAGGCCATAAGAGCAAAGTGCTCCATTCTCGGAGCGATATCCTCAAAAGCATTCCAGTCTACCCGGTTATCCACAGCCATGAGTGCACTTGCATCCTTCTCTGCATCTTGAATTCGGAGATTCCTAGATGCTTGACCTTGATATCCTCCCTGTTGATAGCTTCTTCCTTGATGGGGGGCTTGACCTTGGTGTTGTTGACCATATCTTTCTCCGTGGTCATGTCGAGGGTCTTCGCGTGAGTGTTGACCACATTCACGAGCGAAGTGGCCGTAATTGTTGCATTTAAAGCACTTTACCCTCGACTTGTCGAAACCCATCCCACTCTTTCTATCACCCCAACAAACTTCTTTCCTGTGCGATTGAGAAACCCTTTGATCCTCTTCGTCATCATAGCCATGTTCCATCGAATATCCATTTCCTCTAGATCATCGGGATGAACCTGCTCATAATCTTCCTCGTTGAGAGCGGAGCTTGCAATCCTTCCGTCGATCAAGTCGTTATAAGCTGCGACGAAACACGACTGTAAGCGATCAGGCTCCATACTCTGGGAACTAGAAGTACTAAATCCCGTTTCCTTTCCTCTCCCTTGAGACTTTAGGAGGGGAGCAGCAAATGCTGTATTCATTTCCCGTCTCGATGAGCAAGTTCTACAAGCAGAACATGTAGGACAGAGTGAATCGGTCGAGCTTGACACTGGAGGACTGTCTTGAACAATCGGAAAGCTGGGAGTCGAAGGCAAGTAGCTAAATGATGGTGGTACTTGGGTTGATGAGATATCCGAGAGGAAAGCAACTCCCGAATTTTCCCTGAGTACCTTTTGAGCAAACGTGTTGCTACCATAAGCTTTTTCTTGCATCTGCTGATTGGCTATACGAAGCTTGTCGATAAGATCCTCAAAGTCATAATCTCTGAGCTCAGGCTTATCTTTCAACAGAAGCACCCTAACTTCCCAGTGTGGCGGCAAGCTATCCAAGAATCGTAGGTTCGTCTGGAGCTTGGTGAACTCAACCTTTAACTCAAAAAGGTCATTAATTAACCGACTAAATCTAGAGATCAACATATCCAGAGTCTCGTTCTCTCCACACTTGAAGTTGTCAAATTGCCTCTTCAAGATGTCGGCCTTAATTCCTTTCATTGCCTCCGTACCTCCATATCTCTTCGCGATAGCATTCCACAGATCGTGTGGATTATCGAGCATCCGGAAAATAGCTCTCATCTCATCGGTTAGACAGAACTGAATTGTTCCCAATGCTTTCTGATTTTTGAGAAAAAGAGCTTTCTCATCATCGGTATAAGTAGACGGAGCCCGATAGGTTCTAACACCGGTGGCTGTGTTGACGTCGGAGGGAGCTTCATACTTCGTAAGGATAGGAGCCCACTTACTCGGATCTGTACAAGCCACATACGTCCTAAATCTCATCATCCAATCCTCTACACTCCGGTTTGGGTTGTATAAAGGAGGAAGTTGAGGATTCCTACTCGGTTCCATGTTGAAAGTGTTCGAATTCGTAGATAGAGCCATCACAAATCCACACCAATACCCAAAATCAGCAACTAACGAGTACCCAAAAATCTAACCTAACACCCACCTAACGTTTCCAACGAAAAACGGGCAGATTAACGGCTTGAAAATGGAGTAAACGAACGATTTCAGAACCTGAGTTACGCGCACGAAACTCTAGAATTACGTGAGCGTAAGTTACTAGTTACGTGCGTAACTTTGTACTTACGCGCGTAACAAAAAAAATCAAGTAACTCTAATTACGTGACAAGGTTTCTTAATTACGTGACAAGGCAGCTGAATTACGTGACTTAAATTGCTAATTACGTGCAGAATACCTCAGTTACGTGACGTGCAGCAGAATTTTCCAAAAATCGCCGTAAACGTAGAAATACACAAAACTAAGAACCCATCTTCTACAGATATCAAATAAACCCAACTGAGAATACAATATCTGAACCCCAATACCAAACTCCGGCTAGAAATGCCTAGATCTAAAAAATCCCGAAATAAAGTACAATTACTCCAAAACCTAGATCTATCCCAAATCAGCCCCAATCTTCACCAAACGGATTCAAAGACTTCTATAGCAAGTATAGAGGCTCTGATACCACTTGTTGGTCGCCTTTCTAACGATCTCCTTTAAACCCTAAACACTATTGATTGCGGAATAACCAATATGTATATGTAAACGGTGAAGAACAGATGCAATAACCAAATGAATGATTCTATTAAGCTTACGTGTTTGTTTACAATCACGAATAGAACCTAAACAATCGATTACAACACTTTAACACTCAAGAACAAAGAGTTACGCTCACTAAACCCTAGCTCACGTAACTAATCTCGCTATGAATGCTCTGACAACTTTCAACAACCGCATTTATGATCCCGAGGCTGCTATTTATAGGCAGCACGGAATCCCAGATGAGTTACGCTCACGTAACTCTTTGGAAGTTAGTTACGTGCGTAACTCTCCTAGTTACGCACGTAACTCACGAGTTACGTGACCGTAACTCAGTTACTTGACGTAACTGATTTCGTAAATGCGTTTGGACTTTACAACTCGATCTAATTACATTCTAACTCTACGACACGTTCAAATGAATACAAATACAGACAATAATGCTCCAACATAACTGATGAGAATGGTTCTGAGTATCTCATGGCGAGTGAAAGGAAAACGATGGGCGCGAGATGTAAAGTTTTCTATGCTATATACCAAGTTCTTTTAATGCATCAGGGTCCAATAACCGAGTTCATTCTTAGAATGGGTGTGGATAAAACCTGCGTCGAAATTGATCACATTATAAGTCATTTGTCAAGAAACAAAGCTGTTAAGACATTAAAACTTGACTTGAATGACGAAGAGTGGGACGAAGAGTACGACTCGTATTATCGTATACCTTTGGCTATCATCTCGTTACAGCAGCTAACAGACCTTTCGCTCCTTGGTTGTGATTTTAACCTAAAGCCAACATTCAGTGGATTTGGTAGACTTACTAGCTTATACTTGAAGGAAGTAAACATATCTAGCAAAACTCTTTTACATCTTGTATCCAATTGTCCGTTACTTAAGACCTTAACGCTTGTAAGTTCAAACTAAAATATCCATCCTCGTGTAGTTTCACAATTTATCTGATTATTGTAAGTTGTTGCAGCTTTTACAGGAGTATCGACCTATTATATGTGATGACAAAAACACCATTATTGAGCTATTTGAGTGTTTACCTATGATTGAACATCTGACTACATGGGGTTGGATCACAACGGTAATATTTAGCCACATATTGTATAATTAATCTAACTTAAATCAAATTTTTGGTTGTTAATCTTTGATTGTTTTGTCCAATGGTTCTAGTGTTTTGCTCTAGGCTCGGTTCGGGAAGAGCCTCCAATCTCACTAATCCACCTGAAATACTTCTCTCTGGAATACACGTTCGACGATGTGTGTTTTCTTGCTCTTTTGATCAGATGCTCCCCAAACTTGGAAAAAATTACGATACAAGTAAGTGGCAGAAGTCTATATTTAATTATCTGTATTATATTTGTTTTTGATTCTCATGCCAAACCACGCTAACACAAGAAATACGAGTGTTTCTTGCAGATGGTTAAACGACATTTTTGTGATGAGATAAACTCTGTTTTGTTGAAAGCTTATTCAAAAAATAGGCTGGAGCATTTGAATGAATTGAAGATTTTTGGATTCGGAAACTTGAAGCCTGATTTGGAGTTTGTCAAGTTTATCTTGGCCAAGTCACCCAAGCTGAAGAAGGTGATGTTATGGCTTCAGTATATGGTTGATCAGAAGGAGGTACCGAAGATGTTAAGAAATTTATTGAAATCCCCAACCGCATCACCCGTGGGAGAAATCGTTGTTAAGTATATTGGAAACAGATCATTTTATACCACCACTCCATTTCATTGATTATGTGTGTTTGAATATATATAGATATTCACATGTATTTCTGTTTTTTCATTTTATACTAAATATTGTGGTTTTGATTTTCACAGGCATTTTTGTAAAAAAAAAAGAAACAGTAAATCTTTACGGAAAACTTACCGGATGATCATGATATATTTAGGACTTTTCTTATTCTGTTTGTTGAATTGGAAGAACGGAAAAAAACTTGAAAATAACACCGCCTTCTATAAACACTAGTCAGTAGTCACAGACTATTACGATTACATTCTTGTAGTTTAGGTTTTTTTGCCTTTTCTTTATTAGTTTTTCGTTCTCCAAATGTTGATATACCAATTTCATAAGGGAAAGATCGTTAAAACGTAATGTACTTTCCAATTTGTCTCAAGATATTCAATGTACTTTGGATACGTAAATTTTCTTTGCCCTGTGTTTTACCGACTTACTTTCCAAAAAACATTGAAATTACATCATATAACAAATTGGAAAGTACATTGCGTTTTAATGACCCATTTCTTTAATTTACTCTTTATTGGTTAGCAAACATGGATCTTTAACTGAGATTGTCATATTCATAATTTACTTTTTCTAAAATATAATACAATACTTTCAAAAGACTATCTGATGTTTCGTTAATAATAGAATCGAAATACAAATGCTTTATACAATTATGTGAAAGTTTTGATTACGGGTTTTCGTCATCTACAAAGAGAGTTACTAGCTGCAGATTTTAAACTCTTTAGCATAATCAAATGCTCATCATTTGATATATGGAGCTTCATTCGAAGATTTGTTATCATTGTTTCTTTTTCCCAACTTAAGGGTCCCGATGCATATAATGCCTCCATGGTAGAACGGTATTGAGACCATTCTCGTCTATGATCGTCATCTGCTGATACCTCGTTGGTGGGAGATTGCCCAGTCTCTTCATGATATCCCAATCGATAAACGGACTCTGCATCACTTTCGTGTCTTTCAGTATCTTCAAGAGGACCTGATCCATGATAAACTTCATAGGGCTTATAGTTATGACCGCTACAACTACCAGTGGAACTTTTAACACTCTCCTCTTCTTCACAAACTCTGAATTTCTGTGATCGTTCTTCATACGCCTCGTCTTGAGAATAACAACATGATGATGCTTGATTTAGAGTATTAGAGGAAACGCCATGTGATGGCGATAAACAATTGGTGCAATTTGCATCTTGGTAATCTTTAGAAACCTTCATTATAAAAAGAGTATTAATTAAATCAATTCACAAGGACATAAGGCAAACAAGAAATAAAAAAAAGTGTAATCCAAATTTAGTCATAGATAAAAGGAGAAATCCCATATAATAGAAACATAGTTTTCAAAATGCTCCGGTTTGATAATTATACAATTTTATGTCCCATATTCGTATAAGTTTAAATTACCCGGGGCAGATAAAAACGTGTAGTTAACCAGAACATTTAAAAAGTACTATTGCTATAAAAAAAAAATCTTAAATAGACGTACCTTGTCTATGATAATCCATTCATCATTTTGATATGATTGCCTCACACGGAGTTCTGCTTTGGTTACTTCGAAATCTTGAAATATTCCGGTAGCTCTCACTAGAAACTTGTCCCAATCAAGATCCTTCAAATCAACGGCTGGCTTCCATGTAAGATTATGAAAAACTTCTACAATATCACCAGGAGCCCAACATTCTGAAATTTCCAATAGAGGAGGGCAAGGTCTGATACTTTTCGCAAATACTCGTTCCACATTAGCCTTGTTAGTAAAACTAGAATACACATTGTAACGTAAGATGTAAGTGTGCCGATTGCCGGAGACTATTTGGGCACAACGCCAAGAATTGTAAACTAACCCGTCACTGACCAACACCTCCACTGTGCTCCCTTTCTTGTATTCCATGATCCCGAATTTGTTTTTTTTTCTTTTGTCAAAAATCAATGTCCTTCAAACTGTTCATATTTCAAATAACAGTATGATTAGTTAAACATCTAACGTTGGGTAAATCCGAACATAAGCATGAAACAAACAGATAACGAACATTCTTAATTTTTTTATATCCAGTTCATTACATGCTATTTAGATAATCTGACTTAATGCATGAGAGAGATTAGACAAGAACAACATTGACAAATTTCTGTAATCCGTTCAACAAACTTAAGTGTTGAGATCATATGAACTCAAAACAATTTGTATACACGATGATCCCATGAACTCAGCAGAAAATATAGCTAGGCAACATATCATGGGTAATCAATACCCGAAACCCTAAACTCAATACCCGAAACCCTAAACTCAATACCCGAAACCCTAAACTGTAAGTAATAGATACTAATCGTGATATTTCATAACGAACAAGAATTTAACGAAGCAGTTGGATCTACATAGCTTCTTTAAACAAAGAACATGGCCAAGAACCTAACAGAAATTAATAAACTAATCAAAAGATCAAATTATTATATATAATAATTATACGATAATCCGAATATCTAAACAAACATGTTAAGAATCAAATATATTGATCGAAAACGATGATAACAAAATTAATCTGAAATACTCACTAATAATACCTGTAATATGAGAGTAGCCGAGCCGCACCGCACCTTACGTGTTGTTGTTTCCGTTTATATGACACTTTTTTTTGCTAAATTAATTGCTGAACAAGTTTTTTAATATTATTAGATTATCTTATCTAGTTGCTTTAGCTTTTAATATAAGCAAAGTGTTTGTTAGACATACATGTTGAATATATAATATACGTATACTTACATAATATATTAAATTATTAATATTTAGACACACAATTTCTCTTTTCTTAATAATACTTTACACAAAATCATTACAAACACAATTGATCCACATTAGAGGATACAACACTCCACAATAACTTCAAGACCACTTCATCTTCTTCTGAAATTGGCATATATATAAACAAATGGTAACCATGTCCTTACTGTTTCAATAGGAGCCTATAGCATACATACACATTCTCAGTGTATAGAAAAAACAAAAATTATTTGGATAGAGAAATAACACATCCATCAAAAATGATACTAACATAGTAAGAATCCAACATTCTCCTAAACTCAAATCATGCCTGAGAACTTCTACAAACCAACACCATTTGTCCTTGTTTTTAACACCCGTAAATGATCGTGCTATGCATCCCGTCCCAATACAGATTCTACTCTACATGCGCGTTTCAAACAACAACCATTAACCCCGTTATCTCTTTACACCCGACCTTCCAACCATTATTAATACTCTTGAAACTCATGTATATTCTTGAGAAATATACCTCACCATCTTGCAATTCCTCTACATTCAAATGACATGTAGATCCTGGTTTAGATGTCAACAGAACTTGCCTATACCCCCATATAACCTAGCATAGTGTTCAACAAGGCTTCATGATCATAAACTGATCGTTGCTTTGATTTTTTGCATTGACCCAAACTAACATAAACCATGAACTTGCCAACCATGTACATCAATGTGATCAATGGATTTGCTACTATCTCAAATGCATATTGAGCCGCTATCCACCTAAATGTGACCAAAGACCAAAGTCACATGTGACCAAGGAATAAGCGAATTGATTTGAAAAGATCCGCCATTAGACATATAAGAAGCCCAAAGTCTGAATGGGCAATTACATAATTCATTTCCCTTACTACTACTATCTTTTTTGACTATTAAAGGGTGATGACATTTGTTGAAGTAAAAATCCACGGGGATTTGTACCACGAACAATCCTCGAAGAATCAAACTCCTAGATAGAAATCTGCACACAAACAAACGTCTAAGCTTATCGGGGAGGTTTCCCCGATAAGGCTCGGGCGTGAGAGTAAGTATATATCATAGTGATTTTAGGTTATTTAATGGAATTGGAGTGTAATAAATGTAGTATTTAATATGGAAGAATAATCAAGAATAATCAAGAACATTAAAGGAGAATGTTCTTGATCTAGAGAGTTTAATGTTCAATCCCCCTTCCTAGAATGAATCTGTTTCCTTTTATAATACCTGGCGCATCGGCCTATTATCCCCTGGATAATAGGCTGATGCCTCTTTCGGCGTACAATACTTCCTTCTTTGATAAACCCGGTCCGTAGAAGACACCTCCGGCACCACCTTAATATCCATCAGGTTGTTGGTATGTTGCACAGTACTTTTCCCATTGTACCACGTGGTACAGTCCTTTTAGCCGACCTGTCAGGTGCTTTATGTCAGGCGAGCACGTGATACAATTGGCGGTTTGGTGACATCAGCTCAGCCTAATGCTTGTGGCTTCGGTTTAGTATGCCTTCGAACTTACCGGAGCTCTCTTTACCGAAGCTTTGGATTGAGCCGTAGCCCTTTTTGGAGTATATCCATATATACTCCAACATGCCTCCCCCAGTCTAGTATGACGGAGCCCTAGCAACGTTATACTAGACTACTATTTTCCTTTGTCATCGTTGTTTTGCCTCCGGGTGGCCTGTGGCCTTGGCGAAGGGTCAAATGCTGTCTTGTCATGGCCATTAATGTAGCCGTTGCATGCTTTCTCGATAATCCCAAAGGGCAAACGTGCCCGGGTCAGCTATCATTGCAAAGTCACTTCCCCCATTAATGCCGCCGTTTCGTTTTCCTTCACGCGCATGTTCTTAAAAATTTTGTGGGCCCTCACGCGCTTTTCTGACTGTTTCAGAAGTCCCTTGATTTTCGGGATTTGTGCCTATCGTGCGCCGCTACGGTTATCCTACGCTCCTCATGGTTTATTTAAACCAACACTATTTTCATTATTTTCTTTTACCCTTTTTCTTATTTCTTCTTCTTCTTTTGCTTTTTCTTCTTGCCCAGAATTCCACATTCTTAACCGTTTACTCCCCTTTTTCATTATTGCTCGTTGCTTTGCTTATACTCCGCCCACTACCATGGGTAAGCGCGATCTTTTGACTTCTTATTGCACTCTTCTTCAAAAAGATTTTCAGAAGTTTTCTTCATCATATGAGTTGCCTGCCCATTTGCGTGCCAGAGCGCCTCGTGTCAAGGACACGGTTCGGGATTGCCCTCCGGGATTTATAGCCATGTATTGTAAATGGTTTGAATTCTCGAATCTTCGTCTACCTTTTACTGAGTTCTTTCTTTCAGTAATTGAGTTTTACCAAATTACCCCTATTCAGATGAATCCCCTGGGCGTTCTCAGGATTATGTCCTTTGAGATTTTGTGCAGGGCGCTTGGTTTTAACGCCTCCCTTAATTTGTGGCGCCAGTTTTATAGGTTGGCCCGTAATGGTGACTGGTTTATGGGCAAAGAGGGACTGTTTTTCCTTTGTTCCTACCGGACTTAAGAAATGGAAAGAATCCTTCTTTTGGGTGGATGCCTCTGTTGCTCCTATTGTCACGCCTTGGCGATCCGTTACTGCCGGAGGTTTCAAAGATAGCGCTCCTATGCTTTCTGATGCGGAATGGGCCCAGATGGAGCTTATCTTGGCGAATCCTCTCTATGTTCATACCTATCCTACTGAGGTGTTGGTTCTGGCAGGAGTGTGCCGGAACTGGGTTTCTGAAAATCTCAAACCCTCCATCGCTGTTGGGGATCAATGTGAGTTTCTTGTCTTTTCTTTTTCTCTATTTCTGTTATTCATGATTTTTTTTTATATCAGCGTTGACGCTGCTGGAGTATCTGCAACTTGAGAGATTGGATGGTGTTCACTTCCCTCGGGTTGCGTTGGCGGTCGGAGAGAAGGGGATAGTCGAACAGGTAGGTGGAAGGTTTGTGGAGCCTTCAGCTAATATACGCTCGCTGCTTCCTGTTGCTCCGGCGGCGTCTACTGAAGAGGCAGTAGCTGAGACCTCCGTTCCCGAGAAGAGAAAGAGGGTTCGGAATGAAGCTTCCAGCAGTAAGCCGCGTCGCCATAAGAAACTCGCAAGAAAAGGTATATATATTGACCTTACTTCTGAAGAGGAGGAGGAGTGGTCAGGGTCTGGTCGCGTTGTTTATCCCTTTTTTCCGGCCTTGCCCTGTTCTTCTTTTCCTTCGGTTATAGTGTTATCCTCCTCTTCTTCTGAGTCTTTTCATCGGTCTGATTTTTGGTGCTCCGCAGAGTCAGCCACTGTTCTTCCCGCAGGCTCTTCGGCCCAAAACTTGGAGGATATGGATGGGATACATCAAGCTGCTTCCTCTTCTGCTACTCTTTCTGGTGAGTGTTTACCTCTTATTTCTCCGTTGCACTCATGTCTGTTTCATACTTACGTTGTTTTTTTTTTCTTAAACTTTGTAGTTGACAGACCTGCTGGTCCGGAGGTGGCGATTCCTCCGGTAGTGACCGAACCGGTTATTACATCTCATGAACCCACTGGGTCAGAGGAGATGGTTGCACCTGTTGGAGATGGGCCGGAGGTTACTGTGAAAAGGTCTCCTGAACATGAGGAGGTTACCAGTCCTGTCGCATCTGAACCGGAGGCTACGGTACAGAGGTCTACTGAACCAGAGGTTGTAGTACAGGACCAGCAGGTTTTAGAAGGTGGTGGTGATGACAGAAGCTGTTACAAGTGTGGTGAGAGTGGCCACGTGATTGAGGAATGTCCTCAAGATGATAAAGCTGATCCTTTTGACAGAGCCCATATTACTCTCCAGTCTCCTAGGGATTCCGGTCCTTCTTCCCCTGGGGATGCTAAGGACCGTTATGTTCCGGCTTGGGACGCCCTTCCTAGCAGCAGCATGCAGGATGTGAGTGTCTGTCGGAGTATGCTTGATCATTACGCAACTCCGGCTGAGGCAAAGCGTTGGGAGACGAAGTGTGATGAGGCTGTGATGGCCAGGATGGATTTAATGATGACTCAATTGGCTGTGGGAGGTACTGTGTTGAGGACTCGCTATGGCAAGCTTCGGGAGGAGCATTCAAAACTCCAAGGGGATCTTGCTGAGCGAGACATCGAGGCGAAGGAAAAGGATGCGGTAATTGGCTCCCTGGAGCGGTCTGGCACTTCCTTATCTCGCAAAGCAAACTTCTACGAACGCCAACAAAAGAAATCTTCTAAGCTTCGTAAGAAGTTGCGTGCGCAGCTAGCCGATGCCCTTGCTGAGTTAAACAGAGTGAAGGAAGAACATTCTTCTTTGGTCGAGGCTATAAAGACTCCTGCCACCGTCCCAGACATGAAGACGATAAACCAGTCTGAATGGGATCTTATGGTGGGGGAATTGAAGAGGTTGGAGGAGGTGGAACGGACCCTTAAGGATCAACTGGAGCATGGCGGGGCCGATGTGAAGAGGACCGTTGACTTGTTGCAGGATGAGCTTGAGCAAGTTAAGGAGACTAACTGTGCTCTCCTGTCTGATAAGGAGAAGTTAACAAGTGAGTTGTCGCAGCTTAATGAAGATTACAATGCTGCCGTTTGTGACAGGGAAGGGCTGCGGGCCAAGGTGGACTGGGTGTTGGGCGATGGCCTGCAAGGTTTTGTTAACAAGCTTCGTTCCAGCCACGAGTTCTCCGCTCCTTATGGCCATGCTACTGTTTGTGCTATTGCTTCAGGTTTTGCCGATGGTGTGAGGAAGGGTTACCGTTACCATCAGCTTAGCACACCCATGTCGAAGATTCCATCCTTTGATCCCCAAGCCGATCAGAAATATGAAGAAGCAGTGGCCGCCTTGTCCCAGTTGTCCTTTCCTTATCTTGATCTCCTCCGGGCCAGCTCCCATTTGTCCATGGATGAATTAGAAGCTTTGAAACCAGCTCCTCCTCCAGCACTAGACTGTTAGAGCTTAAGTTTGTTTGTTTTTGTAATGGCTTTGGCCAATGTGTAACTATTATGGCTTCGGCCATCTTGTAACTGTTATGGCTTCGGCCACTTTGCTAATGATAACCTTGGTTTCTTGTAATACGATGTGTTTACTTTATTTTATCTTTAAGCTTAAATATTTATTTTGAGAAGCGTCCTTCATCATAATAACTATTTGCTTAAGATATACTTGACATTCTATAACTTTAACGAATATCGCGTGTTATATTATGTTACGACATATTTTTTATTGGAACCGAGTTAATTAGAGAGGTTACTCGACCCTTACGATACTGGGATATTCTCAGACCAGCCCGGAGTTATTTTTTTACATAGGCTGCTCATACCTGTCTATGTTAGGATTAGAGTATCAGACTAACATGGAGTTTATTAGAGAGGGCACTCTCCCCTTCGCTTCTAGGAGCAATACGCTCGTAGGAATTTATCTATTGCTAGCTACGTGCTATCACAATTTAATCAATGGTCTTAGATGTTTGCCATGTGTTGAGAAAATTGTTACTCCCTAAAGCGGGTAGCAACTATAGCTTATATATTATAACCGAAAGTCGGGCGCTACCGTTACATGCTTTCACAGAAAATTTTACAGGCGATTTTAATTTGCTTATATGTAGCAACGTCGGAGGAGGCTCCCATGCCAAGTTCTTGGGATGGTCTCTCCTCCGACCATTTGTAGCTTGTATGCACCGTTCCCATAGGCCTCGGCCACTTGGTACGGGCCTTCCCAGTTGGGCCCTAGCTTGCCTTGGTTCTCGATTCGGCTAGCTTCGTTGCTTCGGAGTACATAATCTCCTGGTTTAAATGTGCTGGGCCTTACCCTCTGGTTGTAATATCCCTCTACTTGCCTTTTATACCTTTCCTCGTTAATGGTCGCTATTTCCCTTCTCTCCTCCGGGAGGTTTAGATGGAGACGAAGGTCTTTAGAGTTGACCTCTGTGCTTTTCGTCCTTCGGGTAGGTATACCAATTTCGGCTGGGATAACCGCTTCAGTACCGTAGGTCAAGCTAAAAGGGGTTTCACCATTGCTCGTTTTGACCATGGTACGATGAGCCCATAGGACGTGCCCTAAGTGGTCTAACCAGCTGCCACCCTCCTTATCCAGGCGAGTTTTGATTCCTTCCACTATGCTTCTGTTAGCGCGCTCTACTTGGCCATTGGCCTGCGGGTGAGCAACGGATGTAAACTTCTGCTTAATCTTCATTTCCTTGCACCAGGACTTGAGTGGGTTATCTGCAAACTGTTTTCCGTTGTCCGATATTAGGATCCCCGGCAGACCAAACCTGCACACAATGTTTTCGAAAACAAATTTTTTGACTTGGGCGCCGGTAATAGAGGCTAATGGCTTTTCTTCCACCCATTTGGTGAAGTAGTCTATTGCTACTAACAGAAACTTTATTCCTCCGGTGGCTATCGGGAAAGGGCCTACTATGTCAATACCCCACTGCTGGAACGGCCACGCTGAGGTGACAGAAATTAGGGAGTGTTTAGGCAATTTAGGCACGGGTGAGTATCGCTGGCAACTGATGCATCTTTGGATCTCGTCAGTTTCATCCCGATACATTGAGGGCCAATAGTATCCTAGGTTCATGATTTTTGCTACCGTAGCTCTTGGACCAGCGTGCATCCCGCATGCCCCGTTGTGCACCTCTCGGATAACGTAATTTGCTTGTATTGGTCCGACGCATCGAAGCAACGGCATTAAGTATGATTTTTTGTAGAGGATTTCTCCGTCGAGGAAGTACATGGGGATTTTGGCCCTGATCTTCCTGGCTTCGGTTTGGTCGTTTGGAAGAGAACCATCCTTTAGAAATCGTATGATGGGTGTCATCCAGCAAGGTCCTTCTTCTTCCACGATAGCATGTATTTCTTTGACGTCAATCGACTTTTCTTTCAACGTTTCGATCAACACGTTTTTGACGTATGAGGAAAGGTTAAGTCTGTTAACGAGGCTACCTTACTTGCTGCGTCTGCTTTCACATTTTCTTCTCTTGGTACTTGCTTTATACTGAAGCTCCGGAAGCCTGCTTTCAGTTTTTCAACCAGTTCCTTGTATTTAACCAGAGATTCTCCTTTCGTTTCAAAGTCTCCGTTTACCTGGTTTGCCACCAGGGAAGAATCCACACTTACCTCCACATGTTTCACTTTCATTTTTGCTGCTATTCTTAGCCCGGCCAAAAGTGCCTCATATTCCGATTCGTTATTGGTGCTGGGGAAACTAAATTTAAGGGCGTAAGTGAACTCTGCCCCATCGGGGTTGATTAAAAGAACCCCTGCCCCTGCTCCGGTTGAGTTACATGCTCCGTCTGTGAACAAGGTCCATATTTCCTTTGGTTCCCCAGGATCCTTTGGGTCCTCCCGTTCGGGTTCTTTTGTCTCTTTATGGTTTTGTTGGGTAGGGGGTGGTGGTAACGGTATTTCTGCTAAGAAATCTGCTAGGATCTGCCCCTTCATTGCCTGCCTTGGCCGATATTCGATTGCAAATGCTCCCAACTCTATTGCCCATTTGGCCAGACGTCCCGAGCGTTCTGGGGTTGCTAGGATGTCCTTGATAGGTAACTCTGTTAGGACTACAATATGATAAGCCTGGAAATATCTCCTGAGCCTTCTTGCTGCGTGTATCAGGGAGAGCACTAATTTTTCCATCGGTGGATAATTTAGCTCCGCTCCCTGCAAGGCTCTGCTGACGAAGTATACGGGCTTCTGCTTTCTTTCGAGTTCGGTGACTAAGACTGCACTGACAGTTTCTGGCGATGCTGCTAAATAGACCAGGATCTCCTGTCCTGGTGCCGGAGCGACCAGCGTAGGCAACTGCTGCAGGTATACTTTCATGTTGACGAATGCTTCCTCAGCCTCCGTAGTCCATTCGAAGTCTTTCACGTTTACACATTTCTTTAGGGTTTTGAAGAAAGGCTGTGACTTTTCCGCAGACCTCGAGAGGTAGCGATTAAGTGCCGCCAGCTTCCCATTCAAGCTTTGCACTTCACCCAGGCTTCTGGGAGATTTCATTTGTGCTACTGCTCGCACTTGCTCCGGGCAAGCTTTGATTCCATTTTCCGTTACGACATGTCCTAGAAACCTTCCCTCTTCTACTCCGAAGGTGCACTTTTTTGGGTTTAGCTTCATGTTAATGCTCCTAAGGTTCTTGAATGTTTCGGCAATGTCATATATCATTTCCTCCTCCCGATTACTTTTGATTACCAAATCGTCTACATAAGCCTCCAAGTTCTTTCCTATCTGACTGCGGAACGTTCGGTCGATAAGCCTCTGATAGGTGGCCCCAGCGTTCTTCAACCCGAATGGCATTTTCTTATAGCAAAAAATCCCAAAGTCCGTGTAGAACGCAGTCTTGTCCTCATCCTCCTTTGCCATCTGGATTTGGTGATACCCTTGGTACGCGTCGAGGAAGCATTTGTATTTGAATCCCATTAGCGAATCTATCTTCCAATCGATTTCTGGCAACGGGTAATTATCCTTGGGGCATGCTTTATTTATATCTTTAAAGTCAATGCACATTCTCCACGACTTATCGCTTTTTGCCACCATGACTGGGTTCGCAACCCATGTTTGATATCTTGTTTCTCTGAGTATACCAGCCTTGACCAGCTTAGTCACTTCCTCCCTGACAACTTTAGTCATAGCCGGAGCCATCCCTCTCTTTTTCTGTTTAACGGGTTCTATGCTAGGGTACGCCTTGAGTTTGTGTTCAGCTATGTTTCTTGGTACACCCGTCATGTCCGCAGGTTGCCATGCGAAAACGTCCAAACTGTTACTAAGTAGGGTGAACAGTTGCTCCTTGCATTTCTGTGACAAGAGAGATCCTATGGCAACGGTTTGTTCTGGGAATTTTGGATTTATGACTAATTTTTCTTCAGGATCACCTGCCCCCTTCTTTGGGCCTGGTGCCGGCCGAACTTCATGGCATTCCCCTCTTCTTTTTCTGTCAGACCTTACGGTAGCTATTCCATGTGGGGTTGGGAATTTTAATGATGAATGGAGTGGTGAAGCGACCGCTCCCAATAAGAATAGTCCTGGTCTTCCCAGAATGACATCGTATATTGACGGAGCCCGCACCACTAAGAAGGTCATCATTTCCGTTCTCATCCTAGGATACTGCCCCAGTGTGAGAGGCAAATCTATCTCTCCCATTGGGCATGATACCTCCCCCGTAAAGCTCTGCAGGTGGGTCCTTGACTTTCGGAGTTCTGCCTGTACTCCAAGCTTGAGCTTGTGAAAATAGTGCTCATATATGACTTCTGTTGAGCTGCCTGTGTCTACATAGATACTCCGCACCGGGTAGTTGCCGAACCTTCCTTCTATGACAATTGGATCTTGCGAAGGGAAGTATTCGCTCAAGGGTGGGAAGGCTATTGGTTGGTTCATCCAGTTGAAAACCTCCGGTTTCTTTCTCCTTCGTTCGTCCAGCTCTCCGCGAGTCTCGATGTTTTGATAATCGACCATGTGGACTTCCTTGGACCTGTTCTTCTGTCCACTCCGGTTATCTTGTCGAGCGTTCCTTCCTCCCTGCTTAGCTCCTGACCTTATTTCTGTCAAGAGATGTCGTAACTGTCCGGAGCGTACTGCCTCTTCTATATGTTTTTTAAGTTGATAACAATCATTGGTGTTGTGACCGTTCCCTTGATGAAATTCACAGTATCTATCTGCATTCTTTTTCTCCGGGTTTCCCGCCATCGGAGGGGGTACTGGGAATTTCTGACAGATGGGCTCGGTAGAGTATATCTCACAGGGTGTCTTGGACAGGAGCTGGAATATGTTTTTAGGTCTACCGTCGGGTGAGTACGGATGTACGTGTGGAGTAAAGGTCCTTGGCTTCGGCGGTGACCTTTCATTTCGCGAGACAGGAGCATCCCGTCTGTACCCACCTCTCCAATTGTTACGTCTGTCATCCCGCATTACTTTCCGCGGGTTTCCTTCTTCGGTTAGGGAAGCCGCCTCCTTTCCCCTGATGAAGTCTTGAACCTTCTCCATCATTTCTTCTACCGTTCTAGGGATTTGGTTGTTTAGCCTCTCAATGAGCTGCTTGTTTCGGATGGCATGCATGAAACCTGACACCCTCATTCCCTCGGTTCCTCCTTTGATCTGGAGGCTTTCTCTATTAAACCTCTCCATGAACCTCCGGAGAGTCTCGTCTTCTCTTTGCTTAATGTTGTGTATCTCTACGGGGTCTTTTTCATACCTTTTCTGTTGCATAAAGTTAACCCTGAACTTTTGTTGCAAGTCTTCAAAATCTCTGACGCTTGCGGGCAGAAGGCTGTCGAACCACAGCCTGGCCGCCCCCATTAATGTTTGTACGAACATGTGACACCATACTGGCATGGACCACTGTTCTACCTCAGCCGCCCCGGCGAAAATGCTGAGGTGATCATCAGGATCCTGGGTTCCGTCATACATCTTTACATTAGATGGCATTTTAATTTTAGGGGGAAATTTGAATTCCGCGACTCGTTTTACGAACTTGGCCTCCTTCTGCCGATGATATGGCCTAGCCAGATCTTCGGCCTCATATTGCTCCGCCAAGGCCTGGGCGTGCTCCGGAGGTATCGCCCAACTACTAGGATTATACTCCGCCGAAGCTAGGTATCCTGATGAGAAAGGTGGAATTCCCGTCCCCTGCGCATATCGCGGTGCTGCTATGTCCGGGGGCAAATCGAAAAATACTCTGGGAGGTAGCAGCGTAGATTGCAGAGGCCTATAGCCCGCCTGCGACGGTGGGGGACCAACGTCTCCCCTCTGACTCAGTCCCGTACCTGGTGTTTGGGTGAAAGCTGTCTGGGCTGTTCTTCCAAAAAGGTTTCGTCCTTGTAACGGGCTTACATGTTCCTCTCTCCGTTCCCCTCGATTTGTTCCTCTTGGTGATGGGGTGGCTGACCCGTTGGTCACACTGGTTTCATTGACGTTTCCCTGCGGGAGTTCAATGTCTACTCCTCGCTGCCTCTCTTCTTGTGCATGGGTGTTCATCAACCCTCGTAGGCGCTCGTAGTTGTTGCTAACGAACTCTGGGGTGATGTTACCGCCGCCACCCTCGGGAGTCGTTTCGTGCCTGGTGGTGTTTAGTTCAGGTGGCGATGAAGGTGGCATTGAAAGATATGGTATCGATGGACCTGATGCGAAGCGGTGCGGTTGAGACATGGGTGGCTCTATAACGTTGGTTGATGGCTGAACGGTTGGCACCAGGGTAGATATCCCCGACGACAGTGGGGTATCCATGTGTCGGTGTCTCCGCTCCAACTATCGTTGATTAGAGGTCCCACGGATGGCGCCAAATGTTGAAGTAAAAATCCACGGGGATTTGTACCACGAACAATCCTCGAAGAATCAAACTCCTAGATAGAAATCTGCACACAAACAAACGTCTAAGCTTATCGGGGAGGTTTCCCCGATAAGGCTCGGGCGTGAGAGTAAGTATATATTATAGTGATTTTAGGTTATTTAATGGAATTGGAGTGTAATAAATGTAGTATTTAATATGGAAGAATAATCAAGAATAATCAAGAACATTAAAGGAGAATGTTCTTGATCTAGAGAGTTTAATGTTCAATCCCCCTTCCTAGAATGAATCTGTTTCCTTTTATAATACCTGGCGCATCGGCCTATTATCCCCTGGATAATAGGCTGATGCCTCTTTCGGCGTACAATACTTCCTTCTTTGATAAACCCGGTCCGTAGAAGACACCTCCGGCACCACCTTAATATCCATCAGGTTGTTGGTATGTTGCACAGTACTTTTCCCATTGTACCACGTGGTACAGTCCTTTTAGCCGACCTGTCAGGTGCTTTATGTCAGGCGAGCACGTGATACAATTGGCGGTTTGGTGACATCAGCTCAGCCTAATGCTTGTGGCTTCGGTTTAGTATGCCTTCGAACTTACCGGAGCTTTCTTTACCGAAGCTTTGGATTGAGCCGTAGCCCTTTTTGGAGTATATCCATATATACTCCAACAACATTCTAACTTGTTACGGGTGCGCAAATCTCATGTCTAAAACAAGTTTCATCATTTCCCAAACAATATTAATTTGGATCAAATGTTGGATAAGACACACCATGTTTGACCTTAAACTTAGCATTTAATTCATCATCACCAGGGTCTACTTCTTGCACATCATTAGTTGATGGAACTTGTTGATCCTGATAGGAAACATAACCACCTTTACCACATAACTTATTTAGGAATGGATCATCAATACTACGATTGCTAATTGGGACATTGTCCTCATTTTCAAACTGATGATTGGTAAACTCTTTTAAGATTAAATCCATATTATGCTGCAGGATGTTCAACCTCATGTAAATAGTCAACATCAATAGTTGCGACATCATTTCTAATCAAGTCAAGCACATCAAAATCATGGTGTTCAACATACTTATCAATTTCCGAACCGTTTTCAAACCCATCAAGAATAAAATCAGTAACGTCTTTATCATATTTAAATAAATTAATACCTCTAGAAAGTGAGGCATTATGGAGACACACGTACAATTGCGTAACAACTTAATCACCATGTATTAACCTTCTAACAAACTCTTTAAATTTACTTAAAGTACTACATCATTTTCGTCCACGACAATAACTGTTCCATATGTATACTTCAATGGATGTGGTATTCAAAATCCTTCATGATGCAGATCAAGTGTCCGCATCTCTGTGGTTTCACTAGTACGAGGTTCAAATTCACCTGTAGGAGCTTCGATTTCACTCATCTGACCTTCCATTTCACTAATACGGCCTTCGATTTCACTTATGGGACATACAACCTTCGTTTTAGTTTGGGAAATTGGCAACTAATGAGATTGAGAGTTTTAAACCCGAATCCAAATCACGCATCCAAGTCATTCGCCTCGCTGGAAAATCATTTACTAAATTAAATGGAAACAGCGGCTAAAAAACGGTTTCATTCAATTAGACGATAACCAAAAAAAAAATGTTCTCGTTTCGTATGTTTGATCATTTATACCAACTTTTTTCTGTAAACGTTTTCTTTTATTGAACTTGTATCTATTATACATTTTTCTTTACATGAAAACTTTTACTTTTATTGATATGGGTAGGTGTATCTTTTTTTTTTTCTTTTTTCATGTAGGTCCAATGATAAATAAAGAAAAATGTGTTGGGTTAGAAAATAAAAAAATCCCAGGTCGTCATTTTGAAATTATAAGGGGACATCAATCATCTTCTTCTTCCATCGACACCTTGATCATTTCATTGATTTAAGGTACTCTTGTTATTATTCTTTTCGGTTGGTTGCACATTTAATTTAATTCCCCATATATCATTCTTTGTAAAAGATGTTATAGGGTTATTTTGATAAGTGGTTTTGTTTTTGGAAATTATTACATTGAGGGTGGCAATGTATTGCATGCATTTTGAAATTACCCTGTTTTAGGGTGTGCGTACATGGCGATCACCAGGGTCGGGTCTCTGGTATCTTGTGGGTCTCAATCTTTTTATATTTCACGTCGGGTTGGGTATATATGCAGTATATGCCTAGAGGATTACATTTATTAGATTTTATCAAAACCATTAATGAGGGATTCCTTTTAACCGTGTCAAGGATACCATGAGATTTTTTATATGGGTTTCAAAAGTGATAATTGTTTGAGATTGAATAACCGAGCTAGATAATTGGATGTAATAAAACATGGTCTACGTGACGATGGTGTTTGAATTGTTAGTGTTGCATAGTTTTAATACATAAAACAAGGTTATACATGAAATTGTACTCAAGCGTTTGATAATCGATCTTATATTCAAAATGATTGATTAAAAATAGATAACACAAATATAAGAAACTGTTATTTACTGATAGTTGAACTGCAATAATCAAATAATCACTTGTAAAGCTCACATCCTCCCTAGAGAGTTTAAAATGATTCCATATGATTTATTAGGCTTATTCGTGTGTTTGAATATATATATACTCGAGCGTAAGTAGAAGATAATGAATACCCTTGGAGCTAACATGCATTTCTCTGTTAAACTCTGTTTTATCTCGCATTAATATAGGAAGCATAATTTACTATGGGTCCGACAAGATTATTTTGAGATGGAGAGTCAAGCTTTGTGTTTGGATTTAATCAGCAATCTTCCTCAAAACATAATAGATACCATCCTATGTCTTGTACCAATTGAAGAGGCGGTGAGGACGAGTATCCTTTCAAGGGAATGGAGATACAAATGGACCAAAATTCCTAAACTTGTGTTTGATGAGGATACGTTTGAAGTACCTACTGATGATGAGAATCAGCTTTCTGTGTTGGAGCAAACATTTGACATAGTAAGTGATACGAAAAGGATAGCCAAAAGGTTTAAAGCTTTTTCTGCTATAAACCAAGTTATGTTACTGCACCAAGGTCCAATAGTAGAGTTCACCCTTGCAATGGACGCAAATCATTCATGTCTTGACCAAATAATAACTCATTTGTTGAGGAACAATACTCTCAAGAAATTAACTCTCGAATTAAATCATGAGGATAAGTTACCCTCGTCTGTCTTCTTGTTGCATCGGTTAACAGACCTATATCTCCATCATTGTGATGTTGGCCATCAACCAACATTCAATGGATTTGGTAGCCTTACAACCTTATACTTGCATGATGTGAATATATCTACAGAAACGCTTCTACATCTTGCATCCAGTTGTCCATTACTTAAGAGCTTCAGTCTGGTAAGCTTTTTTTTTTAGAAAATCAACATTCAATGGTTTTGGTAGCCTTATAAGCTTAACGGAAAATTGTAAGTTTCTGCAGCTTATAGACGAGAACCATATTCTTGGTCATTCCAGTTCCACCATCATTGAACTAATTGAGTGTTTACATGTGATTGAGCATCTGACAATTTGGAGTTGGGTCATTGAGGTAATATTTATCCCGATTATATGTATTTATTTAAGAGTTAATTACATGGTTCGTCCCTATGGTTTGCACAATTTTCACCCGTCATCCCTATTACTTTTTTATTACACCACTGGTACCTAAGTTTGAAATTTGTTGCCTCCAGAGTCCCTATTTTGGATGTGACGTTAAATGTGCCGTTAAGTCTTATCATGTGACAAACATGTGAGGGCAAATTTGTCATTTTACCATCATCTTCCCCATTAACTCCCCAAATTTTCAAGAACCCTAATATCAACAAAAACCTTAATTTTTTCCAATCTTCATTTCAAAACAATTCAGTCAAAAACACGTATCAAATAACACACAAACCAGATTATAATCATCATCGCAGAGGAATCTGCCACCTATGAATCCTAGTATCCACACAAGAAAAAAACAAAAGAATCAAAACAACTCGTTTAATTGATTGCGACAGTAACATTATAGTAGAAACATTTATATAAATACACAGATCCTAAATGTTTTGTTCATCGGTTCGTATATTCAACCCTCTAATAATTTCTCAAAAAATCATAACTTTTCCATCGAATTCACTAAAAATAATTGATGACTTTGCAGTGCTTTATTGTTGTTGTGTAAAAGGTACAACCTGATTATCATCATCATCCTCCTCCTCCGCCTCATCTTCACCGTCATCGTCATCTTCATCTTCATCTTCATCATAGTCGTCGTCGTCATCATCATCATCATCGACAAACATTAACCAACTCAATTTTCAAATTAAAAAGTTTAAACTAACTAAAACAGCTTAAATAGGAAAATTAACAAAAAAAAAAGTAATAAAATAAATTAAATTAAATTAAACTTACTTAATCGACGTTTAGCAGGAGGTCGACTTCACCGGAAAACAGGTATTAGACGCCGGCGATGAGCGATTATGCCGGAAATCAGTTTTCGGCGATTGATTTACGATCTACGGGTCCACGTACTGTAATTAAACTTGAGCAGAAAAGTGGAATTGAGAGGTTTCTTTTTGAGGCTGTGAATGAAATAAAGAGCATTTGTGTGTGTTTGATATTTGCAGAAAGAAACAAAGAGACAAAGTAGGCCCAGGCCTTTTACCTCGATTGAATAGCAAGTAAGAGATCTTAGTTTGAAGTTTAATTAATTTTGGGGGAGAGAAGTTAGGATGATTTTGGAGAATAGTGTTTCTGACAGTGATTCTGTGAGGATTGGGAGAGAGGAAGGTAAAAAGACAAAGTTGTCCTCACATGTTTCTCACATGCTTAGACTTAACGGCACATTTAACGTCACATCCAAAATAGGGACTCTGGAGGCAACAAATTTCAAACTTAGGTACCAGTGGTGTAATAAAAAAGTAATAGGGATGACGGGTGAAAATGGTGCAAACCATAGGGACGACCCATGTAATTAACTCTTTATTTTAACTTGAAATTTCTTTTTGGTTGTTAATCTTTTGTTTTGGCTTATGGTGCAAGTGTTTTGCTCAGTCTGCGGTTCCACGAGAGCTTCCGACCTCATTACTTTACCTAAAATACTTTTGTTTAGAAGATATTTGTTTCATCGGAAAATATGGATTACCTTTTCTGTTTCTTCTGATCAGAAGCTCCCCGCACTTGGAGAAAATTAAGCTACAGGTAAACATCATAAATATGATTTTTATCCTATTTGGTTTTATTCTCATGCCAAACTACATTAACACAAGAAATACCGTCAGATCCTCTCTGTACTTGGAGGAAGTTATAGGAAATCTGTGATAGACGCCGTCACACTAAGAAATTATTCAGATGTCTGGTTGGAACATTTGAAGGAATTAGTAATTGAAGATTTTGGCAACTTGAAGCCAGAGTTGGAGTTCGTGAAGCTTATCTTGGACAAGTCACCCGTTCTGAAAAATGTGAGGATATTACTCGACCACGAGGTTACTACTGATGAAGAGTCGAAGATCATAAGACTTCTATTACGCTCCCCACATGCATCACCTATGGTAGAAATTTCTGTTGACCGACGTGACATTTTTGAGAGGGTCATTTTTGAAAGTGACTTTTGAGATTGATACTGATAATCTACTATTGTTGAGTTGCTACTTGTTTTTATGTGAATTCTTTGGTGGTTAAACGTTTTGAGTTTGTTTTTTTACTTACTGTTGTTGGGTTTCACACAAAAGCTGTTAAAGACATATATTAGATGTTAAGAGTCAACGACTCAAAGCTAAAAGGTTTCGCTAGAGTCCTTCAATTTGCGTGTTTATAGTGGTTACGACTTCAATTAGTGCCTCAACAATAGTTGTGTTTGTTGAGAGAAGTGATACCGAACTAAAACAAAACCACAACTAATATTTCGAAAGAATAACAATAATAACGGAACACAAGGATTTACGTGGAAAAAACAAATAGGGAAAAAACCACGGGCAAGGAAAAAACCGTTTCACTAAGTAGAAAAATAGTAATTACACTTTCTTTCTATAACAAAGATATTACAATTATCTTATATCTCTTGTATAGAATATTACACTTACTAAATCTCTATTTCTCTCTAAGTATACTTGAGAGCTTTGTATTTTTGGGATGCCTAAATGAGTTTACAAAGTGCTCTGTTTATAGTATAGTAATAGGTGATGGCTTAAATGGTAATTAAGTAGTCAAAGTAACTATTGTAATTGTAGGCATCAACTATGGACTTTTACCAAGCCTCCACAGTAATAGTTAACACATATTATCCATCTATTTATATTCCACCAACCACGCCACCATTTTCAACAATCTCCCACTTGAAGATTTGATTGTAACACGATCAATCTTCACACAGTTTCTCCCGCCTTGCCAAATACATATTGCTTACGTTTCTGCTACGCCGCATGAGGATCGGCACCAAGTAAACTTGTCACAACCGATTTTCTGTTAGAAAATCTACCAAGTTATCGTTGGTATGAATTTTATGCACATCTACGGTTCCTTCTTCCACTTTCTCAAGAACGAAGTGATATTGAACTCGTATGTGCTTTGTCTTTGAATGAAACGTTGGATTCCTTACAAGATGCAAAGCACTCTGATTAACACAAAATAGAATAATATTTTGTTGTTTGTGCCCGAGTTCCTCCAACAACATCTTCAACCATACCGCCTCTCTGCTCGCTTGAGTAGCTGCCACATATTCTGCTTGAGTTTTGAAACCCAACTTACTGTTCCGCTAGAAAGTGTGCAAACATACCATGTGGTAGATTTGCTTTTATCAAATCACCTGCATAATCAGAATCAGCGTATCCCTTGACAGTAAATTTCGATTCCCCATAACATAATGCAACATTTGAGGTTCCTTTAATGTATCTAAGGATCCTCTTTACAACATTACAATGCTCTCTAACCGGATTCGCCATGTACCGACTAACTACTCCCACTGCATGTGCAATGTCAGGTCTTGAACAAATCATAACGAACATTAAACTTCCCACTGCTGATGCATACGGTACTCGAGACATCTCCATCATTCGCCACTAATATTTTCTCGCCATTTTTATTACACTTAAGTCCTTTAAATACTAATAAATGTTTTTTTTTCTTTTTACCTTTTTTATCGTTTATATTTTTCAAAATTATTATCGGATCTATATTTATTGATTATTTACATTTAAGCTCTTTAAATATATTGATGAATATTTTATTTTTCTTTTTATCATTTCTATCGTTCATATTTTTTCATAATTATTATCGGATTTATGTTTATTGAGTAATAGAAATAGAAATGTCAAAAATTTTTAAAAAATAACCCATGTTATAACATGGGTAGTATCTATTTAACAAAGCTTTAAGGTCATCTCCAACCATTCGTCTATCTTTATCTCTATGTTTAGAAGAAATGAAGCATCCTTTGAGCATCTTTCTCATCTGAAATTTTTTCTTCTCTAACCATTTACTCTAAATACCTTACTCTATAAATTTTTTTAGAGAAAATCACCATTTTAATCATCTCATATACTAAAATTTCAAAAATAATCACCAAATTCGCGACAATTTTTTCGCGAAAATTTTGTCTTTTATCTTTAGCGCGAGAACGGGATTTTTTAAAATGGGTGATGTATATTAAGCCACGTCATTGCGCGAGAACGCGATTGCCATGTCGTGAGAACGGGTATTAATAGGCGCGGAGACGTGGCTTAATATACACCACTTATTTCAAAATATCTCGTTCTCGCGCTAACAAAATTGTCGCGAGAAAATTGTCGCGAATTTGGTGATTATTTTCGAAATTTTAGTATATGAGATGATTAAAATGGTGATTTTCTCAATTTTTTATACTAAATTGATTCATTTTTATATAAACTAAATGTTCATTTGAGTTTTGACTTAACTTGAGTTAATTACATAATTGGTCCCTGTGTTTGTTCCAAAACAACGGGTCCAGTCCCTGGGTCGCAATTCCTTCGGACCCAGTCCCTGGACCCTATCTTTGGTTGCACGTTTGGTCCCTCCCACTAACAATCGTTAAAAAATCCCGTTAAATACATCACATGCCTGGCACGTGATGGGTAATAAGGTAATTTCGCCTTTCTTTTTTCCCCCTTTATACAGATCCATCTTCTTCCTCCGTCCTGATTCAACCCCAATTTCTCAATCTAACTAATCTTTTTAATCCAAATAAAACATTCCCTTAAAAGAATAAAATATAAGCATTTTGGTGATTGTAGAATAGTCTTGATGGATTTTGTTTTTTGTCAACAACGGTTCTTCTTCAGAAGATATCATCATCATTCTTTTGGAATCAGTGGAAAATCGTTTTTTATCTCCATTTGAGATTAGTAGATCTTCATCATATGAGTTCATCATATAAAACGATGTTGCTGATGCAGTTGACGATGATGGTTCAGGTCTTCTATGTCTCCTCCCAGTACGATGCCATTTCATATTCTCTTTAATTTTGAGATATACATCCTCAGGAGCAGCTTTACTGGGTGCTACTTCACCTGGTATTCTAGCGAGGTGTTGTTTAAAACGATTAATGCCGCCGCTAACTATTTTATCACAGTAATTGCATTTAACTTTTTTCTTTCTGTCGTCTCGAGGAACACCATGTTCCCAACCAGGATCAACATATCCTAATGAACGAAGAGGAGCCGTATTTATAACCAAACCCTTGTCTACACCGACAAGGTGTTGTTGTTTTCCTTTGCTTCTATTTGTATCATAATTGTGATTGTCATTATCATTATAAGGGAAGTTGAGATAAGCATCAAATTCGGTTTGCTTACGGGATCCTTGTAAATTGAGTTCGGAAAATAAAACCCCCAAAAAGAATAAAATATAAGCATTTGAATTTCATTGATTGAGAAGTCCATGTTTTGTCCGAAAAAATTGTTTTTTCATGATGAAATACTGATGTTGAAAGTTTGAGGAAGAAGTCACAATGTTGAAAATCTTTTGTGTTTTTCAAAAGATTAGTTGATTGAGAAATTAGGGTTGAATCAGGAGGGAGGAAGAAGATGAATCTGTATAAAGGGGAAAAAAAAAGGCGAAATTACCTATTTACCCATCACGTGCCAGGCATGTGATTTATTTAACGAGATTTTTTAACGATTGTTAGTGGGAGGGACCAAACGTGCAACCAAAGATAGGGTTCAGGGACTGGGTCCGAAGGAATTGCGACCCAGAGACTGGACCCGTTGTTTTGGAACAAACACAGGGACCAATTATGTAATTAACTCATTTAACTTTTATAATCATATTTAAGTAAAAATCTTATAAAAATATTTTCAAAATTTTTTACTTTGACTAAAAGTTTTGACCAAAATTTTTTTAATCTTCTTTTTTCTTTTTTAACTTTATATATGAAGTATGTATCTATATAATCAATATATGTTATAATAAAAATAAATAAATCTTTAATATATAATAAAAGAGGGGCCTTAAATGCCACATGGCGAAGTAAGGTCCATTGGATAGGTTCACTTTCTTTGATATCAGCCGTTAGATCAAACTGATGATGTCATCAAATATTATTTACATTTTACACCCTCTTGCAATACATAATTACATTATCTCTTTTAATTCTATCTCCACTATAATAAAAAATATAATTCTAATATACTTATAGAATCGTTCAATTTAGGCTGTGATTTACGTTATTATTATTCAAAAATCTTCTAATAAAAAACATCAAAACATGAAATGTATTTGTTATTATAACTATAAACATCAGTATAACATTATTTTCTCATAATAGCTTAAAATCTACATAAACATAAAATTTACGATTTACTTTTTTTTTCCGCGTTATCGCGAACAATAATCTAGTTAAATAGATTAGAGAGTTAAAATGATAAATTAAATTTGTAAGAATAAACAATGTTTCTCTCTAGTTTCCTCTAAAAATTGTTTATAGAGCACGGAGATACCTAAAAAGAAAATAAATAAATAAAAAATATAAATAAAGAAAGAAAAAAAAGGACTAAATGTGTCTCGGTAGAAACTAGAAACAAACAGAACAGCTTCACAGTTACACACACTCGATCTTGGTACTGATACACTTCAACAGATCAACTAACTAAGGTATATCTGTCTCCCCTCTTATATTTTTTAATTAATTTGTTTTTTATGTTTTCTGTTCTCATTTTTGAGAAATTAAAAATGGCTTAATTGTTTGTTTCTACACATTTGGTGCTTTTAGGGTTTACAACTTTTAATCTTTCATATCCCTCTGTTTTAATAAAGATCTGTGCTTAATCGATTGATTACTACTATACTATTTTCAATTTCAAAAAGTTTATATTATTTGTTTAATTGAAAACTGATGTTACACCAATTAGAGAATGTGTTTATTAAAGTTTGTTATAATCACTTTGATGTTGTTCAGTGCATGGTCGGGTCTTAGGGCGTGCAAAATGGACGACCGCATATGGCCCCAAAATCTTTAGGGGCACATTTTTTATTATTTGGTACAAATATGTATCATGAAGAAATATCACGATTCATTTACTTTTCATACGCTCGGATGATATGGCTTATTGACTTTTGACTTATGTTTAATATAAGTCAGGATTTTATGGCTTATTTATGGGCTTATTATTGTTTTTTATGACTTAATAAACAGTAATAAGCTCATAAGCCCTTACATAAGTAAAAAAATCTTAGCTTATGAAAAATAGGTTGAAAGCCAATAAGCCCTTATATAAGCTCAAACAAACACCCCCTAACAACGTAAGACAAAACACTTTATTATCATCTTTTTATTATCTTTGATTTTAATGATAAACATCAATACAAAATAAATTTCATTTAAACATATAAATATATTTAGGGGCCTATTTTTAATCTTCGCAAAGGGTACCTGAAATCTCGGCCCCGGGCATGGTTCAGTGTTTACTCCATGATTTGTTAATCAGTTTTGTTGCTACTGACTAAGATGAAGCTCTGATTATTTGACCTTTGTAATATGAGTTAATCATAAACAGAACGAGTACATTACTCAAACTAGTATATCAAAAGTCAAAACCCCCCTCGATTATAAATTTGGCTCAACTCGCGAGTTTGTCTACTCTGATTTTTGCAGCATTATTTAGTATCAGTCCAACAAGAACACTGTGCAATGACAACTAAACGTTTGTCTAAAGATAGAATCAGCAACCTCCCTTCAACCATCATAGAAAGCATCCTCTGTCTTGTACCGATTCAAGACGCGACAAGGACAAGTATCCTCTCCAAGGAATGGAGGTACAGATGGACTAAAATTCCCAAAATTGTTTTTGATAAAGATACGTTTCAAGTATCAATTGGTGAGAATCAGCTCTCTGTTCTAGAGAAAACAATTGATGTTTCACGTAACGCAAAACGGATGTTCAATAGGTGTAGATTTTTCTATGCTATATACCAGGTTCTCTTATTGCACCAGGGTCCAGTACTTGACTTCACCCTTTCCATAGAAGATGTAGAAAAGAACTGTGTTGAAATTGACCAAATAATATGTTATTTGTCGAAGAACAACACGGTCAAGAGTCTAAGCCTCTACTTGAATGATTCCAGTTTGTATAGGGTACCCTTATCTTTATTCTCGTTGCATCAGCTAATGGACCTAAATCTCCGTGGTTGTAGTCTTGAACATGAACCAACATTCAATGGTTTTGGTAGCCTTACAAACCTATACTTGAGTGATGTATATATCACTACGAATACTCTCGTACATCTCTTATCCAGTTGTCCATTACTTAAGAGCTTCACTCTGGTTCTGGTAAGTTCTTAAATATCTAACCTGATGGGTTTTCATTACTTATCTTATTATTGTAAGTTGCTGCAGTTTACATGTTACGGATATAGTATTTTAGAAATTATCAAACTATTCAAGTGTTTACCTCTGATTGAACATCTTACTCTGTCGGGAATGGTTATTGAGGTAATATTTATGCACATGGTATATAAATTAATGGAACTTGAAAACGATAAACTTCGGTTCTAAGTAATTGTTTGTTTTCGCATATGTTCAAGTGTTTTGGATTGGTCCCAGAAGAGCATTCAACCTACCTAATCCACCTCAAATACCTTTGTCTCCAAGATTTCTGTTTCATTGACAATGACTGGTTAATTTTTCTTGCTCTTTTAATCAGAAGATCCCCGAACTTGGAAAAAATTAAGCTGGAGGTAAATGGCACATATATTTTATATCCTATTTGTTTTTATTCTCATCCCAAAATACTCCATTTTCCTGTAGATTTCGATTAACCATGACGCAAGTGGTGAAGACTACGTTGCACTGGAAGATTATTCGGATATTTGGTTAGAGCATCTTAATGAAATCGAGATCGAAGGTTTCCATAACTCGGAGCTCCAGTTTGAGGTTGTCAAGTTTATCTTAGCCAAGTCACCTGTGCTTAAGAAGATGAGGATAGTTTTTTTGAGCTGTATTGTTACTAAGGATCAAGAGTTGGAGATGTTAAGAACTCTCTTATGCTCCCCGCGTGCATCATCCTTAGTAAATATCTTTGTGGAGCGTGGTAAGGACTGAGTAGATGTATTTGTGCAAATGACTCGATGTAACTGTTGAGAGATCGATGATTATAGGGTACTGTTTTTGAGTTGCTAGTTTGCTTCGTGTTAATCTCTAATTCCTTTGGTTTAATCTTCAGTTGTTCCGGATCTTTGTAAAACGTATCAGATGTTAAAAATTAAGCTAGAGTTTATTATGTTGCTGTGACTATGATTTAAATTGGTAAGTGCAGCGAAAAAGATGGACGGGAAGTGTGCATACTCTTGTGCTATATTCCAAGTTCTATTACTATGCACCAGGATCCAATATTATATATATATATATATATATATATATATATATATATATATATATATATATATATATTAAAAATAAAAAGGATATGGAGTGATATGGTGTTGACACGTGGCAGGGAAAAAAAGTCCAATTATTATATCAATAAAGGTATAATGGTCATTTTAACACCACACTTAAATACCCAATTTCTCTCATTTTTCATCATCTTCATCATCTTCATTACATCAATTAACCCTAACCCTATGGAGAGCCACCACTGTCGCCACCACCACCGCTGAAATCGCCGCCACCGCTGCTTGAGCCACCGTCAAGATCCGGCGGCAGTGATCCGCTGAAGTCGCCGCCACCGCGCGCCACCACTGCTGAAGTCGCCGCCACCGCGAGTTTCCGGCGAGCTTCATCAGATCTGCTTCATCCGGCGCCTTCTTCACCGGCGAGCTTCAACAGGCGAGTTTCCGACGAGCTTCATCAGGCGAGCTTAATCAGATCTGCTTCATCCGGCGAGCTGACGATTTGATTTTTATGCACATTGATTTTTTTTTATGCACATTGATTCTTTTTATGCACATGTTTTTTTTTATGCACATGTTTTGTTTTGATGGATTGATTTCCGGTGGATTTTCCGGCGACGGATATGTTTTTTATAAAAAAACTTACGTAAAATCAATATACATGTTTATTTTGATAAAATCGATGCACAATAAAATCGATCCACACGTTATTGTTAAAAGTTATGCACAGAGATTCAAAAAATGAGTAATCTAGTAAAATGAAAAAAAAAAAAACATATTATGCTAATTACGAAAAGGGCATGAAAGTTTGAAAATATTACAAAAATGTCACCGCGTTGACTTTTTAAAACTCCTTTTTGTTGACTTTTTGTGTGGCTAGGAATCCTTCCTACACTTTTTATTTTAAAATCTTTTTACAATATCCCCACCCTATATATATATATATATATATATATATATATATATATATATATATAGATTGGGGTTCAATAGGGATCTCTTTTTTGCTAGAGATCCAGGGATCACCTTCTCAGCCACAAGATCATCTAAAATTTGTGGCTGAGATTAAAAGTTGGGTTTAAATGATTTGTAAGGAAAAAACACGGAGGGGCAAAAAAGTCTTTTTACCTTTTTCCTTTTTTTTTACTCACACGCGCTTTTCCAGTTTTCCTTTCACTTTTGTCTTTTTGTCTTTTGCTTTTGTGTCCCATTTACCAAGTTTCTCTCTCTGTAAAAGTATGAAAAGGTGACATTTCTCTCTCTCTAAAAGTTGAAATGTCACCTTTCATACTTTCTCTCTTTTTAAAAGTTGAAATATCATTAAATCATTTTAAAAAGCAAATCATTTATTTTATTGGGTTGTAAATTAGAATATGTAGGGTTTATGATTTTAAAAAGCAAATCACAGGTGATTACTAAATATTTGGTGACATTTTACATCAACATACTAAGACATTAAATAATAAATAGTTTCTTAATGTAAAAACTATATAATCACAGGTGATTAAATAAGCATTTGGTGACATTTTACATCAACATACTAAAGAAAATTATTAATAAAATCACAGGTGATTACTAAACATTTTGATGATATTTTACATCAATATATAAGGCACTAAATTAATACAATCACAGGTGATTAATAGACATTTACATCAAGTTACTAAGGCACTAAATTAAGAACCTTAAATGTATTAAGGTATTAAGGCACTAAATCACAGGTGATTTTCCTTTACAATTTGTTGACTACAAAATTACATTTAAGATATTTAGTGACTTAATTTAATAAAATCACATGTGACATAGTTATTGTTCAAAGAAAATACACCAAACCGAAAGTATTCTCAAACAAAATATTTGTCTACTCATTTCAAATAAAATTCAACTAGTAAAGTAACATATTAAATTCAAAATATTTGTGTCAAACCTTCAATTGATTGTTAATATTACAATCTAAGGCACATTATTAATAAAATCACAGGTGATTACTAAACATTTTTGTGACATTTTACATCAACATACTAAGGCACATTATTAATAAAATCACAGGTGATTACTAAACATTTTTGTGACATTTTACATCAACATACTAAGGCACATTATTAAAAAAATCACAGGTGATTACTAAACATTTTTGTGACATTTTACATCAACATACTAAGGCACATTATTAATAAAATCACAGGTGATTACTAAACATTTTTGTGACATTTTACATCAACATACTAAGGCACATTATTAATAAAATCACAGGTGATTACTAAACATTTTTGTGACATTTTACATCAACATACTAAGGCACATTATTAAAAAAATCACAGGTGATTACTAAACATTTTTGTGACATTTTACATCAACATACTAAGGCACATTATTAATAAAATCACAGGTGATTACTAAACATTTTTGTGACATTTTACATCAACATACTAAGGCACATTATTAATAAAATCACAGGTGATTACTAGGTGATTACTAAACATTTTGGTGACATTTTACATCAAGGTACTAAGCCACTAAATTATAAACAGTTCTTAATGTAAAAACTTTATAATCACAAGTGATTACTAAACATTTTTTATGACATTTAAGGCACTAAATTAATACAATCACAGGTGATTACTATAGATTTTGTGACAATTTACATCAAGGTACTAAGGCACTAAATTATAAAACAGTTCTTAATGTAAAAACTATAGAATCACAGGTGATTACTAAACATTTTGACGATTTTTTTAATATTTCCATACAACTATTAAACATGTAACATAATAGTGATGGTTCAACCTAAACCATAGTATATTATTTTTGAATTTGAAATGTTACAGTAATATTTATTAAAGTATTATTTTTGATAAGTGATAGAGAAATAAGCCAAAAAAAGAGGACAGATGACATTTTAATTAATACATTTGGTACATTAAATGATAATAGGGGGAGTTTGGTGACAAGTTAAAAGTGAAGGTGTTTGTTGACAAGGTAAGAAGAACAATAAGATGGCATTCGCAGGTACAACTCAGAAATGCAACACGCGTGACAAAACCGTCTACCTAGTCGACAAACTCACCGCCGACAATCGCACTTTTCACAAAGCTTGTTTCCGTTGCCATAACTGCAACAACACTCTCAAGGTTTCTTTTAGATCTGCACACAACCTGTTCGATCTAATGCCTCAGTAGGAATTGAAGCAGTAGCAATCGAATCGAAAACCATAGCTGACTGAAACTGAACACTGAAACCCTAGGGAAATTAAATTGGGGAAAATAAATATCTAGAAAATTGAGATTGTATAAGAAAGTGATTGAGTGATTGAGAAATTGAGAAAGAAGATTAGTGTGTGTTTATGTGTGTGTGTGTGTGTGTGTGAGTGTTTGGATGGATTGGATGGATGTATGTGTGTGTGTGTGTGAGTCTTTTAGGGGCGCGTGGAGTTAAAAGAAATAAAAAGGTAAAATGACTAAAATGCCCCTCCGTGTGTTTGATGTATTAATGAATTTGTGTGGCTATAAATGTGATCTCTGGATCTCTAGCAAAAAAAGGATCTCAATTGAACCCTCCCCTATATATATATATATATATATATATATATATATATATATATATATATATATATATATATATATATATATATATATATATATATATACTAGCAGAAAACCCGCGCGATTTTGCGGGGTAAAATTTTTATATTCGATATAAATATACTATGTTTATCATATCTTTAATATAATATAAAAGAGGGGCCTTAAATGCCACATGGCGAAGCAAGATCCGTTGGATGGATTAACCTCTTTGATGTCAGCCGTTAGATCAGATTGATGATGTCATCAAATATTATTTTTATTTTACACCCTCTTACAATACATAATTACATTCTCTCTTTTATTCAATCTCTACTCAAATAAAAAACATAATTATAATTTATTTATAGAATCATTTAATTTAGACTATAATTTACCTTATTATTATTCTAAAATCTCCATACACAAAATATCAAACCATGTGTATAAAAATAAAGGTGTATATGTTATTATAACTATAAACAATATGTGTATAAACGTAAAAGTATATATATTTTATATATGTATATATATATATATATATATATATATATATATATATATATATATATATATATATATATATATATATATGTGTGTGTGTATTCTACGTACAACACTATTTTCTCATAATAAATTAAAATCTACATAAAAATAAAATTTATGATTCAATTTTTATTTTTTCCGCGTTATCGCGGGACAATAATCTAGTCATTTATAATATAAGACATTTGGCAATAAGTTTTCTATGATTTAAATTAATTTTCAATGTAAATTTTAATTAATGTATTTAAAGTTTTATTTATTAAGGAAAGATATGTATGACAATTAATGATATTTTAAATTAGTTAGTAAATTCAAAAGTATATTTAAATTATAACTTAGGGGTATATTAGTAATTTCCTTCTTAAAATTCAATTTTAAGAAAATGAGTCTAAATACTTTATAAGATATATATATCTTTAATATAATATAAAAGATGGGCCTTAAATGCCACATGGCGAAGCAAGATCCGTTGGATGGATTAACCTCTTTGATGTCATCCGTTAGATCAGATTGATGATGTCATCAAATATTATTTTTATTTTACACCCTCTTACAATACATAATTACATTCTCTCTTTTATTCAATCTTTACTCAAATAAAAAACATAATTATAATTTATTTATAGAATCATTTAATTTAGACTATAATTTACCTTATTATTATTCTAAAATCTCCATACACAAAATATCAAACCATGTGTATAAAAATAAAGGTGTATATGTTATTATAACTATAAACAATATGTGTAGAAACGTAAAAGTATATATATATATATATATATATATATATATATATATATATATATATATATATATATATATATATATATATATATATATATATATATTCTACGTACAACACTATTTTCTCATAATAAATTAAAATCTACATAAAAATAAAATTTATGATTCAATTTTTATTTTTTCCGCTTTATCGCGGGACAATAATCTAGTCATTTATAATATAAGACATTTGGCAATAAGTTTTCTATGGTTTAAATTAATTTTCAATGTAAATTTTAATTAATGTATTTAAAGTTTTATTTATTAAGAAAAGATATGTATGACAATTAATGATATTTTAAATTAGTTAGTAAATTCAAAAGTATATTTAAATTATAAGTTAGGGGTATATTAGTAATTTCCTTCTTAAAATTCAATTTTAAGAAAATGAGTCTAAATACTTTATAAGATATATATATATATATATATATATATATATATATATATATATATATATATATAGTTGGTTTCAAATGAGAACCAACTAAATATCTAGGAGCAAAAGGAACCAAATATTAGGCCTTAGATCAAACTTTAATCAAATCTTTAAATATAAAAGGATCTTGGCATTAAAAGGGTAAAATGGACATTTTAGTTTATAAACATATGAGACCAAGTTATTCTTCCCCAATTCACGTATCATTCTTCTCTCCTCCAAAATCAATTCCCTAGTTAATTTTTTTCTTCTTGATTCCTTTAAGCATCTGATTTCTCTATGTAAATCCTATAATTTCCCATATCCAATCAATATTTAGATCCAATCGATTTATCTAATGGATTCTTCAAGTAAATTCGATTATCCATATAAATCTTCTATTTCTTCATATTTGCTTATGTAGTTATAGACCTAATTGTTACGCAGATTGAATTCTATACCAATAGTCACAGTTGATTCAACCAATTCGATTTTTATTCTTTCTCTTTTGGTGTTTAATCTTCGAATCCGAAGGATTCTACGGTAAATGATTGTGTTGGGGCATAATTAATCATAATAACAGGTTTTATCTTGCTATATGCTACAAGTTTTGACTTTTGATTTCTATATTTCTTTTATCTAAACTTCTTGAACTGATTTTAATATACGAGGAAGTCAAATTTTGGTTAAAAAAAAACCAAATTTGGTGAAATTTGGTAATATAGATGGGATGACTTACTTTAAGTTGATTTTACACAAGTATCTAACTGTTAAAAAAAAACCAAATTTAGGAAGTCCATTTGTGAATACACATATCTACTAGTGAATACACAAGTATCTAACTGTTAATACACCTATATATGCACATGAAGTACTAGTAACGTGTTTCAAAAACCACAACACCTGAATTATATAACTATCTACTCATAAATACATGTTAATGAAAAAATAATGTTCATTGCCATGTCAAATACTCTATATTCACTTATGAATATCATATATTCTTTTATAAACACGATTAACTATTTAATGTATATATTCTATTCACTTGTTAATACATATGTATGTGCTTGATTTTTTTTTAGAAGAAACAATTTTTCCAAATCCATATGTACCATTGATTATACATTGTTCACTAGCAAATATCTAAATATAACAAATATAATACCGTAACATAGATAAAAAAAATCATGAGTGCCACATATTTTCATTGAGTAATTTTATCAAACACTTGGTGTGCAACACAAATAAAAAAAATGTAAACTTTTGTATACATTTGTGTAAACTAACATGAAAAATGCTAAATTTAATTTAATTGAATCATAAAAATCAACCCAAAAAGTTATTAAATTATGTCACTTACATTCGTTTTCAATCAAACTCCCAGGCAATTTCAGTTACAACATAATTTCGAAAACAATTCTAGATTTCTTCGATTCAGGATAACTGATGTCGATTTTAGTGAAATTTGTTGAGATTGAACGTTGATTTTATGAACAATTGATGATTAGCCTCCTGATTTGTAGGATTTAGAAGTGTGTTATTATGGGTGATGCAAAGAACACTCAACACAGGAAGGTTATTAAGTTTGGGATTTTTTATTTAGTCATTTGACACTTTGCCCCTCAAGTTTGAAAGAATTACAAATTTGTCACCTTGTCATTTATTTTTGATCTATGTGATCTCATGGTAACAAAGTGGTTTTTAATGGTTCCTAAATAGTTAGTGGTTCCAATTTGAACCCAACCCTATATATATATATATTGATTGGGTTCAAATAGGAACCACTAACTATATATTCACCCTTTCAATGGACGTAGAAAACATGTGTGTTAGTGTGTAAGCATTGACACTAATCAAGCAAACCGAGAACAAAAAAATACCCTTGACAAATGTACACTTGAATCGACGCATTCCTATGGCAATCAGTATATTGTACCGTTATATACTGGATGCTTAGTGTCCAGCAGCAAGATTTTCTTGCACTAAACTTTTTTTGTTACAGAGACGATGATGATCGAATATGGTGTCACTTGAACCTTGTTGATCTATATAGTATTTGATACGCGGAAGGCGATATGTGGTTTGAGGTTTACATCAAGTCTTGCTCTCGGGTTTTCAGTAAGCGGTCATTTGTTATTTGTGTTGATGACTTGTAACTTGTAACTTGTAAGCTGCAAATGGGTTGGTAGCTTGGTGAATTTTAATTTTCTCAACTGTTGGGCTCATGTTGGACCCATAGCATTATAAATTGTGTACTACTTTTTTTTAGACCAATGTCCAAATGTCTCTTTTCTCTTTTATCTAATAAAAGTGAGTTTAGGTTGATGTTATAATAATATTATAATAACGTGTCATATTTTTAAGTTATCCACATAGGTTTATCTTTAAAACACTGATGTCATTGGCTTAAATGTCATTTTTTTTTTTTTAATTTGTAAACGATAAATAAATCCATCTAATTTAATTTAAAAAATCTCTTTTATCTAATAATCTTTTTTCAAACTAAATATACAAAATATGACAATAAAAATTAACCATTTTTAACGAAATGTTTTTTTTATAAAACCCACATGTGTTACATGGGTTTTAAATAGGTTAGTAGCTCGAATGAGCCTAGTTTTGTTTGACTCATATTTGGTTCGAGGTTTTGAGCAAATAAATGGTCCGTGTAAGCTTGACAGAACCAATTAGAGTGATGAATGATAACAACTCAAATTCCCCTCAGTCAGCCTGCTCTGATCAATATATAAGCTTAAAAGATAATCAAGTATAAGACTTTACCACTCGAAAAGCTATCACACAAATCCAACAACAATCAAGATTGTATGACACAACTTAACAATTGCATTTTTGCAAGAGACAAGACGTCGTTTTTTTCTTATTCATGTTTTCCTCGTGACTGTTGATGGCTAGTTGATCGAAATTTCTACTAATTAATGTTTAACTCTAGTCTAAATGATTACCACGTATCTAAGACACCAATTGTGCATCTCATACTTTAGATATTTTATTTGGACATTACTAATTTAGAAAATGTTATCTTCAACGTATTGGCCTCTATTCATCATTTCGTGTAAGTAATCCGGTTATTGGTGGTATCAGGTGTTTTATCAAGGGAATGAAGATATTATGCAGCACTTCAAACGCGATCTTGACCCAACTCTTTTGGAACAAGTTCGAGCCGCTTGGTAACCAGAAGGGATTTTATGATGAAGCTCTAGCTCGGCTCGTTCTCAACTTGAAATGTGAAGAATGATAGAAACCCGTGTTTATTAGTGTATTATTCATCCAACATAAAAACATAAATAGGTTATAAATACATGATAAAACCCCAACCTTAATAGACCCACAACCTACGCGTGGGTTTGGGCTACATCCAATACTCCCCACAGTTAGAGCGATGAAATCACGAAAGTTGGAACATAAGAATAAAACTATAGTTATAAAAAATGAAAATAAAGATAATTACAAATGTATAATAACGAGGAGTTTTTCACCCAAAAAAAAAAGAGACAAAGTAGTTCTGACCCCTAAATCCACAAACGTTGTTTTTAAAAGAATTAGTTTTGCCTATTAGAAAGGGGTAGCAACACAGCTTGTTGCTCTTTTGCGAGTTTGCAATGTAATGTATCTTTCCAATCTAATCCATAGCTATATCTATCTATCTATATCTATATGTATATCTATATATTAAATAAACCAGGGTTTCTTTTTATTATTTCCATCGTTCAGATTTTTTATAATTATTATCGGATCTATGTTTATTGAGTAATAGAAATAGAAATGTCTCACAAAAAAAAAATTAAAAATAACCCATGTTATAACATGGGTAGTATACTAGTATCTATTTAACAAAGCTTTAATGCCATCTCCAACCATACGTCTATCTCTATCTCTATATTTAGAGGAAATGAAACAATCCTTTGAGCATCTTTCTTATATAATTTTTTTTTCTTCAACCATTTACTCAAAATACCTTACTCTATAAATTTTTTATACTACATTAGTTCATTTTTATATAAACTAAATGTTCATTTGAGTTTTAATTTAACTTTTATAATCATATTTAACTACAAATCTTATAAAAATATTTTTTCGAAAATTTTTACTTTGACTTAAAGTTTTGACCAAACTTTTTTTCATATTTTTGTTCTTTTTTAACTTTATATAAATTATGAATCTATATAATCAATATATATATAATAAAAAAGTTAAATAAAATAGATTAGAGACTTAAAATGATAAATTAAGTTTTAAAAGAATGAATAGTGTTCAACAAAAAAAAAATGAAAAAAAAAAAAAAAGGACTAAATGTGTAACTCAGTAGAAACCAGAAAAAACAGAACAGCTTCGCTTCGCAGTTACACACAGTCAATCTTGGTACTCATACACTTCAACAGTTCAACTAACTAAGGTATATTTGTCTCCCCTTTTATATTTTTTAATTAATTTGGCTTTTTTTTATGTTTTCTGTTCTCATTTTTGATAAATTAAAATGGCTTAATTGTTTGTTTCTACACATTTGGTGCTTTTAGGGTTTACAACTTTTAATCTTTCATTTTCCTCTGTTTTAATAAAGATCTGTGTTTAATCGATTGATAACTACTATACTATTTTCAATTTCAAAAAGTTTATATTATTTGTTTAATTGAAAACTTATGTTACTAATAAAATATGAATGATAAATGGATACCAATTAGAGAATGTGTTTATTAAAGTTTGTTATAATCACTTTGATGTTGTTCACTGCATGGTCGGATCTTAGGGCGTGCAATATGGGCGACCGCATATGGCCCCAAAATCTTTAGGGCCACATTTTTTATTATTTGGTACAAATATGTATCATGAAGAAATATCACGATTCATTTATGTTTCATACGCCCAGATTATATGGCTTACTGACTTTTGACTTATGTTTCATATAAGCCCGGATTTTATGGCTTATGTATGGGCTTATTATTGTTTTTTATGACTTAATAAACAGTAATAAGCTCATAAGCCCTTACATAAGCCAAAAAGTATCAGCTTATGAAAAATAGGCTGAAAGCCAATAAGCCTTATATAAGCTCAAACAAACACCCCCTAACGACATAAGATAAAACACTTTATTATCGTCATTTTATTTTGTTTGATTTTGATGATAAACATCAATACAAAATAAATTTCATTTAAACATATAGAATATATTTAGGGGCCCATTTTTAATCATCGCAAAGGGTACCTGAAATCTCGGGCCCGAGCATGGTTCAGTGTTTACTCCATGATTTGTTAATCAGTTTTGTTGCTAGTGACTAAGATAAACGGAACGAGTAGATTACTCAAACTAGTATATCAAAAGTCAAAACCCCTCTCGATTATAAATTTGGCTCACCTCCCGAGTTTGTCTACTCTGATTTTTGCAGGATTATCTAGTATCAGTCCAACAAGAACACTGTGCAATGACAAATTTACCTCTGTCTTGTACCGATTCAAGACGCGACAAGGACAAGTATCCTCTCCAAGGAATGGAGGTACAAATGGACTAAAATTCCCAAAATTGTTTTTGATGAAGATACGTTTCAAGTATCAATTGGTGAGAATCAGCTCTCTGTTCTAGAGAAAACAATTGATCTTTCAGTTGACGCAAAATGGATGTTCAATAGGTGTAGATTTTTCTATGCTATATACCAGGTTCTCTTATTGCACCAGGGTCCAGTACTTGACTTCACCCTTTCCATAGAAGATGTAGAAAAGAACTGTGTTGAAATTGACCAAATAATATGTTATTTGTCGAAGAACAATACGGTCAAGAGTCTAAGCCTCTACTTGAATTCCAGTTGGTATAATGTACCCTTATCTTTATTCTCGTTGCATCAGCTAACGGACCTAAATCTCCGTGGTTGTAGTCTTGAACATAAACCAACATTCAATGGTTTTGGTAGCCTTACAAACCTATACTTGAACGATGTATATATCACTTCGAAAACTCTCGTACATCTCTTATCCAGTTGTCCATTACTTAAGTTAAGAGCTTCACTATGGTAAGTTCTTAAATATCTAACCTGATGGGTTTTCATTACTTATCTTATTATTGTAAGTTGCTGCAGTTTACATGTGACGAATATAGTATTTTAGATAATGATGGTTCCAACATTGTCAAACTATTCAAGTGTTTACCTCTGATTGAACATCTTACTCTGTCGGGAATGGTTATTGAGGTAATATATATGCACATGGTATATAAATTAATTGAACTTGAAAACATAAACTTCGGCTCTAATTTTTTGTTTGTTTTCGCATAAGTGTTGTGGATTGGTTCCAGAAGAGCTTTCAACCTACCTAATCCACCTCAAATACTTTTGTCTCCAAGATTTCTGTTTCATTGACCATTACGGGTTATTTTTTCTTGCTCCTTTGATCAGAAGCTCCCCGAACTTGGAAAAAATTAAGCTAGAGGTAAATGGCACATATATTGTATATCCTATTTGTTTTTATTCTCACCCCAAAATACTCCATTTTCCTGTAGATTTCGATTTACCATGACACAAGTGGTGAAGACTACGTTGCACTGGAAGATTATTCGGATATTTGGTTAGAGCATCTTAATGAAATCGAGATCGAAGGTTTCCATAACTCGGAGCACCAGTTTGAGGTTGTCAAGTTTATCTTAGCCAAGTCACCTGTGCTTAAGAAGATGAGGATAGTTTTTTTGAGCTCGAAGGTTACTAAGGATCAAGAGTTGGAGATGTTAAGAACTCTCTTATGCTCCCCGCGTGCATCATCCTTAGTAAATATCTTTGTGGAGCGTGGTAACACTGAGTAGATGTATTTGTGCAAATGACTCGATGTAACTGTTGAGAGATCGATGATTATAAGGTACTGTTTTTGAGTTGCTAGTTTGCTTCGTGTTAATCTCTAATTCCTTTGGTTTAATCTTCAGTTGTTCCGGATCTTTGTAAAACGTATCAGATGTTAAGAGTTAAGCTAGAGTTTATTATGTTGCTGTGTGTATTATTTAAATTGGTAAGTGCAGCGAAAAAGATGGACGGGAAGTGTGCATACTCTTATGCTATATTCCAAGTTCTATTACTATGCACCAGGATCCAATATACCCTTTCAATGAACGTAGAAAACCTGTGTGTTAGTGTGTAAGCATTGACACTAATCAAGCAAACCGAGAACAAAAAAATACCGTTGACAAATGTACACTTGAATCGACGCATTCCTATGGCAATCAGTATATTGAACCGTTATATACTGGATGCTTAGTGTCCAGCAGCAAGATTTTCTTGCACTAAACCTTTTTTGTTACAGTGACAATGATGATCGAATATGGTGTCACTTGAACCTTGTTGATCTATATAGTATTTGATACGCGGAAGGTGATATGTGGTTTGAGGTTTACATCAAGTCTTGCTCTCGGGTTTTCAGTAAGCGGTCATTTGTGTCAAAATGTGACATTAATAGAGTCAACTTTTTTTTTTCGTTTTAAATGGATATTTGTGTTGATGACTTGTAACTTGTAAGCTGCAAATGGGTTGGTAGCTTGGTGATTTTTAATTGGCCAAATTACGAAAATAGCAAAAAAATGGGGTGGTATTTTACAAAATGTCACTTTTTTCCTAAAATTTTACAAAATGTCACACAGTTCGCATATGCGAACCAGTTCGCATATACGAACTGCCTGCATTATGCGAACTTGACGTTTTTTTTTTTTTTTTTGCGTTTTTTTGTATTTTCACACAATGTTTGTTAATTTAACCACTTAATACATTAAAATACTACATTTTAGAACATAGAAATACGTCATATTACAAATAACTAATCATCATACAAATTATCGACCGATGCTTGAGACGAGTTAGTAGGGTTTTTTTTTGCGTCGAGACGTTGAAGCAGCTTTTGTTGAACGGGAGGATGAAGGTTGGCTTGAACATTGGTATTCTGGGATCTTTGCACTATATATTTTTCTAGTGTGACCTTTTTTCTTACAACGGTCACATGTCACTTGCTTTCTTTCCCCTTGCGAAAGTATACGGTCTTTGTTTTTTGGACGACCCGCCTGTCTCCTTTCCATGGATGGTGGCTTGATGGTTGGTATCTTATCTTGGCGCAACCATTCAGACGGATGTCCAACTGGGAATATGGATCCCGTATATGTCCGTTTATAATTTTCTGCCTTGAACCAATGTTGTGTCCAAGCCGCGACATCATGTTCCCTTTTCAAAGAATATAAAGCTGCTACAAGGTGTGAACAAGGTATACCAGACTTTTGCCAAACTTGACACGAGCATTTCTTGTCACGAATACTGACCACTGCATCTTTCTTGTTGTCTTTCACCTCAAACATGTAGTCATTAATCGGTATGGCTTTCCATCCGGAGCCTCTTTTTATCCTACCATCTAATTTTTCTGTAGCCCACGGTGTTAATGGTTGATCCAAATCCTCTGTTTAAAAATAATAAAAATATAGTAAGTTATTAAAATAGGAAATCATACTTATTATGAGAGGACAAAGAATTACCTGCAATCTTGCGACGTTCATGGTACCATCTTTGAGTAGTTGCCCGCATAAACTCTAGAAGCATACAAATCGGAAGCTTGCGTGCATGACGGGTCATCGAGTTTAGAGATTCGGCACTGTTAGACGTCAAAAGGTTATAACGATCTCCGGGGAAAAAAGCCCTTGACCATTTTTCCTTATCTAAGTTATCAATAATTTTCCTTGATTTGACAGGAAGAATTAGTCGAAGTTGCCTAAATGCTTCCAGAAAGTCCGATTTCCTATACGACTTACATGTCTTCCAGAAATGATATTCGTTGTCTTCGTTTGCTTGTGACTTAATTCTTAAGTTCATGCACAAATGTAGACAACAAAGGCCGTGAAGAGCATCTGGGTACACTGTGCGTATTGCAAGGTCAATTGAACTTGCTCTATCGGAGATAAATACCAAGTTATCAAGATGACCCAAGCATTCTCTAAGCTTCGACAAAAACCAGGTCCAACCTTGTCCACTCTCTGTCGCCCCCACTCCATATGCGATAGGAAGAATATTGTTGTTCCCATCCATACCCACTGCAACAAACATTGTGCCTTGATATCTTCCTTTAAGGTGAGCACCGTCTATAACAATTATCGGACGACATGTTTCGACAAAACTGCGAAGCTGTAAAGAAATAGATTTATGAGTGTTAGTAATAATAATAGTTAACAAAAATAGATATAATAATAATAGTTAACAAAAATAACTTAAAAACTCTTACCGATTCACCGATTGCAACAAATAGCATCTCAAAACGTTTTTCACAGTCCCTCGTGATATGTGTTATGGTTCCCGGATTTTGCTGGACCAAATTATGTAGATAAATTGGTAGTTGAGCAAATGATTCTTCCGGGGTCCCTCTAATCATTGTTATAGCATATTCTCTTGCTCTCCATGCTTGTTGGTATGAAATGCTAATGTTATGATTAACACGCATGTCCGTGATAATGTCTCTCCCAGTGTATTTCCGGCTTGGATCTTCTAGGGCCTCTTTTATTAAACATGCCAAGACTTTTTTGTTTGCTTGACGATGATTTGGATGAATTTGAGTTATTGAACATGTATGTCTATCGGTTAATTTTTTAACTACAAAAGACTCGAGATTTTTTATTTGTGTGGCTAACAAGAACCACTCGCATTTTTCAAATATACATACTGCCTCATACCTTGTTTTATTTGATCTTTTAACTTTTATTTCAAAACCTTCATTTATACATTTTAACCCTAAAGCCATTTTTAATTTTTCTTTGTTATCGAAAACATCACGTAATGTGACATGTTCAGAAGGGTTATATCTAAGAGGTTTTGATGGAGGCTTAAATGGGGCAGGTGTTTCAGGAATTGGAGGCATGTACCATAACACATTTTCGGGCACTTGAAGAAGAGGGTTATCTTCATCATCGCTACTTTCGGACGATGATGAAGAATTTTCCTCGTCTGAAATACCTTGATCATATTCATATTCAACATTTTGGGAGTAATCATATCCCGGAAAAACGTAGTTTTGGGAGTTTTCAAAATTGTTTTCTTGGTTTTGAAAATGATTTTGTTGGTTTTGAAAATCAGTTTGTTGGTCATAAACATACTCAACATGTTGATCAGCAGAATAATCGTACTCTGGAAACACATATCCAACATCTTGGGAGTTTTGAAAACCATGTTGGTTATTCCCATACTGATGTTGAGAGTTATGAAAATCATTTGGGTCATGACCATAATGATATTGTGAGTGTTGATAGTCATATGTGTCATGACCATAATGAGATTGAGAGTTTTGGAACTGGTCACCTGAGGACGATTCGATACCATGCACAGTGTGGATGGGTTGAACTTCGGTTTCAACTTGGTCTCCGTCACTCGTAGTTGGATTCACGACAAAAAGTGTAACTTTTACATTAGGGTTGTTGACAACATAGATAATGAATTATGTTGCATCGTTATCATCGCCAACCTCTAATAGATCATCACCGGATTTGTACGTTAACCTGAAACCCGAGTTAGCATTCAAAGACAGTTTTGCTGCTACACTAGCTTTCAACGACGAAAACGTAGAATCAATATGTATATGGAGGCTACGTTTGAATAACCCTTTGGGAAGATAACGAGCCTCTCCGTCTACCAGCTCCCACGCCCCTCCCATACAAACATATATCTTAGTTTTTTGAGGAATGGTATTCATAGTTTTTGTGTGTGATTGTTGTAAAGATATGAAACAAGAATGAGATGAAATAGAAATGAGATAGATTGTTGTAAAATGTATGAATTCTCACTGGTTTTTGTGTTGTTTATATAGAAGACTCAATGTACGTTGCATTTACTTTTTGTACGAAATGTAAGTTTGATTTGACAAAACACTGTAATTTTGACCGTTGAATGTACTTTTTGTACGGATCTCGCATAATTGATTACACCTCGCATTATTCATTTATGCGAGGTGAATTATTATGATATGACTAGACACTGTAATTTTGTACGTTGCATTTACTTTTTGTACGAAATGTAAGTTTGATTTGACAAAACACTGTAATTTTGACCGTTGAATGTACTTTTTGTACGGATCTAACATAATTGATTACACCTCGCATTATTCATTGATGTATTTCTATGTTCTAAAATGTAGTATTTTAATGTATTAAGTGGTTAAATTAACAAACATTGTGTGAAAATACAAAAAAACGCAAAAAAAAAAAAAACGTCAAGTTCGCATAAAAACGACAAGTTCGCATAATGCAGGCAGTTCGCATATGCGAACTGGTTCGCATATGCGAACTGTGTGACATTTTGTAAAATTTTGGGAAAAAAGTGACATTTTGTAAAATACCACCCTATTTTTTTTTTGCTATTTTCGTAATTTGGCCATTTTAATTTTCTCAACTGTTGGGCTCATGTTGGGCCCATAGCATTATAAATTGTGTACTACTTTGTTAGATCCATGTCCAAATAAAATCTCTTTTATCTAATACAAGGGAGTTTAGGTTGACGTCATTATAATGACGTGTCATCTTTTTAAATTATCTATGTTGATCTTTGAAATGTTGATGTCATGGGCTTAAGTGTCATTTTCTTTTCTTTTTTTAATTTGTAAAGGATAAATAAATACACCTAATTTAATTTAAAAAATCCTCTTTTATCTAATAATTTCTTTTCATACTAAATATACAAAATATGACAACAAAATTAACCATTTTTAACGAAACGTTTTTTTGTAAAACTTTATGTAACATATGGACAATAAGCTAGTTATATTTTATAGACAAGAATGGTGTGCAACAAATTTGAGCACGTAATCTCTACTTTTATATTAATCATGTAACCTATTTCAGCTTTTAGTTTGAATTTTAAAGAGATTAAATCATAACAATTGATTTTAAATGGTTCATAATTAATTCGATCTTGAACATTCATTATTTTTACAAAATAGTTAAATTCAGCTAAAAGTGATCAATGATATTTTTAATGTTGCTTAAATGTTTTTAATAATGCTTAATATACTTTACTCCTTTACTAAAAAATATAACATTTTTTTTAATCTAAAATGTAGTCAAAATGCAACTTATATGATTAAATGATTAATGAATATATAAACTAACAGATTTAATAAAATGAAAATTATGCATGAATAATAAAATTGTTATTGTCAAAAGTAAAAAGCATACACTTCATTAAAACTACTATTCTAAACTAACCATAAACTAATTGTAATTTATAAAATAAGATACAACTATGTTGACCATGTCACATTTTAGAAACAAAACGATGGATTATTTAAAAGCACTCACCACATTTTTATTTTCTAAACCAAAGAAACAATAAGATAAAGCTTAATGTTGATTATGTCAATCACCTACATTATTTAATATTTTGCCGTGTAAAAGCAAGTACACTACTAGTGTCTATAGATTAAGATCCCGTTTGTATTGAAATTGAATAATGCCTCCAAATAAAGCTCATGATTATGTTTAGTAAATCATACTCACATAATTCATAGTGTAAATTAAATTTATATCATTTTATCATATTAATAAAAGAAAGAAAAGTCAACCATATCTAAACATATAATATTAAAATAGTTCTTATAAAAATTGCCAGGTGTCGATTAAAGTCTTATTATTGTAAAATTGTTTTAAATTTCAATGTAACACAAACTTTCTTTTGAATCTTAAATTCTATTAAGCAATTTGACGGAATTTAAGAAATATCAATTCCACCCTTTGGTCAATCAAAACAGGTAATGAAATATGAAAATATTTTAATTTCATTAAATTACTTGAAAGTCCGCGAGCTAAATGAGCCCCTGAAGTGTGCACGAGCTATTAACATTTCGTACAACCACAATAGATCGTTACCCGCTCAAGTTTTATCATCAATGATGTGACGTATGACCAAATGTTTTGTCTTCACAAGATTAATTTGTCTATCCCGTTAAATAAAAGTGTGTATTAGATTAGTTTTGTCTAGTTCTAGTTCTAGTCTATTATTCGCTTACATATTTACAATACTCTTAACATAAATGAATTAATCTTTGAAAATTATAACGTGTTTTCTTAAAATAAAAAATATATATTTTAACCAAATTTGTAATAAAGTGATAAGGTGTTCATAAGTATAAATATTAGGTTAAAAGATATGTAGTGACCAACGTTATGGTTTTATTAAAATGTTGGATTTTGTTAACAAGTTTAAAAAATCAATTCACTCGTTTTTTTAGAGAAAATAACTATGTTGTTTTTCGTCCTTAAAATAAATATTTGTTTAAATTTATCGATGTATACTCTTTTTAAATTTGGACAATGTTTACTCATGTACTTCTTATTCCTTCTAATTTTACATTCAGCACACCTGTCACCACACATTGAAAAAGTTAGGTAAGGTTCTTTACGACCCACAAATTTACGACCCACAAAGTAATGAAATTTATCAATCTAGATTATTTTCATTGCGTAGTGATTTGGATTGGGTTTTTCGAAAATAATAGAAATTAAATAGTCATATCCCAAATAATCACATCTGTGATGTCATTGGTGAAACCATATGAAAGTCACGGTTGACGATGACCTTAGTCATCGACAAAATATAATAAAATATAATATAATCCGGTTAATAGTTTCATAAAACATACTCCATACCGATCAGATTATATATTGATTCTAATTAACTTGAAATTATAATTTTAGTTAAAAATTGTTATTTATAATTTAACAGTTCATTTCTGTCTATACTAGACGATAATACTTATAAATTTATGATATTAGTAAAATAGTTATCTTTATATTTATTGGTATATTGTAAACTACTGGCGGTCGACCGGTCGTAGCCCCCTATACCTACATTCTTGGATTCGCCACTACATACACTTCTCCAATTTATAGGTTGCAATGTTTATCTTAAGGGTGCTACTAAATAAACCAACAAAACAAGTCAAATGTTTGAAAATTATATTTTTAAAATGTTTACCATTGGCTATTTGCTAAAAGATAACTTATTGAAATTTGTTCGGTACACATTAATGGTTATGACCCACTTTTTATTTATATGGATTAATTAAAAATCTCTTTCATATGTATTTAAACAAAAAAAGTTACTTTCTTAATTAGATTACTAATTTTATAAATTTTATGTGATTTAATATATATTTAAAACTTTATTTTTCTTTAATTTTATAAAAGGAAAAAAAACTTTATTTTCAATTATTTTATCTATACAAACTATAGTTTCAAAGGTAATAATTAAAGACCGATAAAACCAGTGCATTCATAAAATATATTATACATATTTGTTAAATTACATTCAAAGTATATCATTCCTTTTCAAATATAACTATATAACTTTACGAGTCTATATATCAGGAATACACGGTTATACCAAAAAAATAACATATGATATATGAACTTTTCTTTGTCGAACTTGTAGGGATTTTTACCGACTAGGTTGGAAACGATTTTTTAATACTTGAGTTTTGATATCTCCATAACGTAAAAATGACTTTTGAACTTTTTTCTGCTGAATACTATTAACACATTATTATCTGTTTAAACGTAACAATCGAAAAATGGTATTTTAAACGTAATCTCAAACACCCATTATATCTTAATTATCACCTTTCAAATAAAATAGTTTTATTATATAAATAACTAACTTATTGACTCGCGTAATACGCGAATAACTATATCAAAGAAATATAATGTTAAACAAAAAAGTTTATGTATACAATATAGAAGTTTATTAGATATCGTTATTTGTTTACGTGATTAATAATATAAATTGATTAATTTTATTTTTAATGATATTATATGTTTAAAGGTATGTAAAATTAATAGTTGCATCACAATTTTTTTGGCATGCAATTTCACAAAAAAAACGTAAATTTCACTATCCAATGTCGAAATTTCATTCATTTCCGCCATGTTTTGATCTATTTTAACAAAATGGAAGCATTAACAGAGCTTTGCGATTTGATCTCGAAAAATCCAAACCAATACTCTTCGAAAATTGCATGGATATACAAACGATGTGCACCATCTGACTCCCTCCTCTCCGGTTCACCTCGCATTTCGCGTTTTCAGCTCAACGCGGTCCTTGCTACGGCTAGATTCATCTCTCAATGTCCTAATTACGACGATCACACACCTCGCATGACCGTTCTAGAATTTATACGATCAGTTCCGTCGTCGTATACTCCGTCGTTTTGGCCCAAGTCGTTCACAATCACGTCCATTTCGTCGTTTTATAGCGACTTCTTGGGTTATGTTGTTAAAGGAACTGAATTATATCAGGATTTTGGTACGGATGTTGCGGGTTTCATGGGAGGGATTGTGTTTTCTGCTCTAGATGATTCGAGTTCTGATATATCGATTTCTAGAGCTTTTTTGTCGGCGTTGTCTGAGAGTTGTCCCCAGATTATTCCTTTAGATGCTGATAAATTGGTTACGCGGTTACTTGATTCGTTTTTGGGTAGCGATATAACCGCTTCTACTTCTTCTAATAATAACAGCATCGATGGATTGAGTACTCCTACTGGTGTAGATAATAGTAAGGGATTTTCGTATTTTTAAGAGGAGTCTATGGAGATTTTGGAGAAACAAGAGATTGCGTTTAATTTGATTGAACGCGTTCTTGATAAAGTTCAGATTGATTCTAAGCTTTTGGAACGGATTCGCCTTATTGCAAAGGACCAACTAAGATTGATGACTTCTTTTCTCAAGGTATAACAACTTAACAATTCTGATAAACGCGATTCAGTATATTGTTATCTAGTACTGTATATCTGTAGTTCATTATTTCGCTCAAACGAATATAAACACCTTAATGGGAAAGTACATGAACTGATGTTTCTTTGTAGATAAGGAAGCATGACTGGACAGAGCAGGGTTCATCACTGAAAGCTCGAATTAATATAAAGCTTTCTGTTTACAAGGCTGCTGCTAAATTAATTAAGAAAAATAACGCATCTATGTATATGTATATATTCATTATCAAATATTAGTCACGTGTCATCTCACATCATTCGCCACTAATTATTTCTTGCCATTTTTATTTACACTTAAGTCCTTTAAATACTAATAAATGTTTTTTTTTTTAACCTTTTTTATCGTTTATATTTTTCAAAACTATTATCGTATCTATGTTTATTGAGTATTTACACTTAAGCTTTTTAAATATATTGATGAATATATTTTCTTTTTCTTTTTATCATTTCCATCGTTCAGATTTTCATAATTATTATCGGATATATGTTTATTGAGTAATAGAAATAGAAATATCAAAAAAGAAAAAATTAAAAATAACCCATGTTATAACATGGGTAGTATCTATTTAACAAAGCTTTAACATCTCCAACAATACGTCTATCTCTATCTCTATATTTAGAGGGAATGAAACATCCTTTGAGCATCTTTCTCATTTAAATTTTTTTTCTCTAACCATTTATTTCGAATACCTTACTATATAAATTTTTTTATACTAAATTAATTCATTTCTATATAAACTAAATATGCATTTGAGTTTTGATTTAACTTTTACAATCATATTTAACCACAAATCTTATAAAAATATTTTTTCAAAATTTTTTACTTTGACTAAAAGTTTTGATCAAAAATATTTTAATCTTCTTTTTTCTTTTTTAACTTTATATATAAAATATGTATTTATATAATCAATATATGTATAATAAAAAGTTAAATTAAATAGATTAGAGAGTTAAAATAATAAATTAAGTTTTTAGAAAATAAATAGTGTTCCTCTATATATATATATATATATATATATATATATATATACTAGAGAGAATGTCACAAATCGTCCTTGTGGTTAGGTTGTTTATCACGTATCGTCCTTTTCGGAAAAACTTAGCACAGATTATCCTTTTGTTTTTTAAATTTATCGTCTGTGATCCTTCCGTCCAAATCCGTTTAAATTTAGCCGTTAAGTGGCCCCATGTGCCTGGCACATGAGGGTAAATGAGTCTTTTTCTGTGTTATCATTTAAAATTTAACCAAACATTATTACCAATGAAATATTTGAGGTTCTTACGCCTTTCGCACAAACTGGAGGAGCATCCTTCTCTATTCTGTCCCACAATCTCTTTTGTTTTTAGCGCAGAAGAATGGATTCAGAAATATATATAAAGCTTGCGTTGCTCAACATAAACAGGAACTTACAGCTATAGTTCATTCATTCACTTCACATTGTATTAAATGACACATGGTGATCGTAAATCGATGTACGTAAAATAATTGGATTTAATTTCCGGTTAGCCAAGTGAATAACTTTCACAGCTCAAACCTTATACTAATTTTTCTTTTTCTTTTTTTGCATAATAAGGATTTTAGGAAAAGTCTTAAGTTCAATTATGTTTTGTTTATGTTGATTATGATCTAATTCAGTGACATAAAGATTCAGATCAGAATTAATTATCTCTATATAGCATATAAAAAAATAAAGAGATTTTTCTAAACCCTAGCTTGTAATTCGTTTGATACGAGTAACGATGATTAACTGAAAGAGCAAAATATCTGAAACTTTAATTAGGTTACCGGTGTCGCGAAATGGGATAAAATGAGGTTTTTTATCGTAAGTTTGATTTTTTAGAGGTGGGGTTAGGGTTTCTTGAAATTTGGGGGTGGGTAGGATGGTGCAGCTGCTGGCGGCGGTGGTTGTTTGGGTGGTTTATGGTGGTGGGTTGGTAGGGTTTTGTGGTGGTTAAAGTGGGTGGTGGTGATGATGCCATGGTGGTGGTGGTGGGTGGGTGGTGGTGGAGAAGATAAGTGTGTGTAATTTGAAGGTGTGTTTAGTGTGTGTGTTACATTGGAATATACAACTAGAAGTTAAGTCAACAGAAAAAGACAGAAAAAGACTCATTTACCCTCATGTGCCAGGCACATGGGACCACTTAACGGCTAAATTTAAACGGATTTAGACGGAAGGATCACAGACGATAAATTTAAAAAACAAAAGGATAATCTGTGCTAAGTTTTTCCGAAAAGAATGATACGTGAAAAACAGCCTAACCACAAGGACGATTTGTGACATTCTCTCTATATACTAATTTCAATTTCTTTAAAAATTGTTTATAGAGCAGATTAGAAATGCACTAAAAAAAAAAGAAAAAAAAAGGACTAAATGTGTAACTCAGTAGAAACTAGAAAAAACAGAACAGCTTCGCAGTTACACACTCAATCTTACTCATACACTTCTTCAACAGTTCAACTAACTAAGGTATATCTGTCTCCCCTTTTATATTTTTAATTAATTTGTTTTTTATGTTTTCTGTTCTCATTTTTGAGAAATTAAAAATGGCTTAATTGTTTGTTTCTACACATTTGGTGCTTTTAGGGTTTACAACTTTTAATCTTTCATTTCCCTCTGTTTTGATAAAGATCTGTGTTTGATCGATTGATAACTACTATACTATTTTCAATTTCAAAAAGTTTATATTATTTGTTTAATTGAAAACTGATGTTACACCAATTAGAGAATGTGTTTATTAAAGTTTGTTATAATCACTTTGATGTTGTCCAGTGCATGGTCGGGTCTTAGGGCGTACAAAATGGACGACCGCATATGGCCCCAAAATCTTTAGGGCCACATTTTTTATTATTTGGTACAAATATGTATCATGAAGAAATATCACGATTCATTTACTTTTCATACGCTCGGATTATATGGCTTATTGACTTTTGACTTATGTTTCATATAAGCCAGGATTTTATGGCTTATTTATGGGCTTATTATTGTTTTTTATGACTTAATAAACAGTAATAAGCTCATAAGCCCTTACATAAGCCAAAAAATCTCAGCTTATGAAAAATAGGTTGAAAGTCAATAAGCCCTTATATAATCTCAAACAAACACCCCCTAACGACATAAGATAAAACACTTTATTGTCGTCATTTCATTTTGTTTGATTTTAATGATAAACATCAATACAAAATAAATTTCATTTAAACATATAAATATATTTAGGGGCCCATTTTTAATCTTCGCAAAGGGTACCTGAAATCTCGGGCCCGGGCATGGTTCAGTGTTTACTCCATGATTTGTTAATCAGTTTTGTTGCTAGTGACTAAGATGAAGCTCTGATTATTTCATATTTGTAATATGCGTTAATCATTAACGGAACGAGTAGATTACTCTGATTTTTGCAGGATTATCTAGTATCAGTCCAACAAGAACACTGTGCAATGACAAATTTACCTCTGTCTTGTACCGATTCAAGACGCGACAAGGACAAGTATCCTCTCCAAGGAATGGAGGTACAAATGGACTAAAATTCCCAAAATTGTTTTTGATGAAGATACGTTTCAAGTATCAATTGGTGAGAATCAGCTCTCTGTTCTAGAGAAAACAATTGATCTTTCAGTTGACGCAAAATGGATGTTCAATAGGTGTAGATTTTTCTATGCTATATACCAGGTTCTCTTATTGCACCAGGGTCCAGTACTTGACTTCACCCTTTCCATAGAAGATGTAGAAAAGACCTGTGTTGAAATTGACCAAATAATTTGTTATTTGTCGAAGAACAATACGGTCAAGAGTCTAAGCCTCTACTTGAATAATTTCAGTTTGTATAATGTACCCTTATCTTTATTCTCGTTGCATCAGCTAACGGACCTAAATCTCCGTGGTTGTAGTCTTGAACATAAACCAACATTCAATGGTTTTGGTAGCCTTACAAACCTATACTTGAACGATGTATATATCACTTCGAAAACTCTCGTACATCTCTTATCCAGTTGTCCATTACTTAAGTTAAGAGCTTCACTATGGTAAGTTCTTAAATATCTAACCTGATGGGTTTTCATTACTTATCTTATTATTGTAAGTTGCTGCAGTTTACATGTGACGAATATAGTATTTTAGATAATGATGGTTCCAACATTATCAAACTATTCAAGTGTTTACCTCTGATTGAACATCTTACTCTGTCGGGAATGGTTATTGAGGTAATATATATGCACATGGTATATAAATTAATTGAACTTGAAAACATAAACTTCGGCTCTAATTTTTTGTTTGTTTTCGCATAAGTGTTGTGGATTGGTTCCAGAAGAGCTTTCAACCTACCTAATCCACCTCAAATACTTTTGTCTCCAAGATTTCTGTTTCATTGACCATTACGGGTTATTTTTTCTTGCTCCTTTGATCAGAAGCTCCCCGAACTTGGAAAAAATTAAGCTAGAGGTAAATGGCACATATATTGTATATCCTATTTGTTTTTTATTCTCATCCCAAAATACTCCATTTTCCTGTAGATTTCGATTTACCATGACACAAGTGATGAAGACTACGTTGCACTGGAAGATTATTCGGATATTTGGTTAGAGCATCTTAATGAAATCGAGATCGAAGGTTTCCATAACTCGGAGCACCAGTTTGAGGTTGTCAAGTTTATCTTAGCCAAGTCACCTGTGCTTAAGAAGATGAGGATAGTTTTTTTGAGCTCGAAGGTTACTAAGGATCAAGAGTTGGAGATGTTAAGAACTCTCTTATGCTCCCCGCGTGCATCATCCTTAGTAAATATCTTTGTGGAGCGTGGTAAGGACTGAGTAGATGTATTTGTGCAAATGACTCGATGTAACTGTTGAAAGATCGATGATTATAAGGTACTGTTTTTTGAGTTGCTAGTTTGCTTCGTGTTAATCTCTAATTCCTTTGGTTTAATCTTCAGTTGTTCCGGATCTTTGTAAAACGTATCAGATGTTAAAAATTAAGCTAGAGTTTATTATGTTGCTGTGACTATGATTTAAATTGGTTAGTGCAGCGAAAAAGATGGACGGGAAGTGTGCATACTCTTATGCTATATTCCAAGTTCTATTACTATGCACCAGGACCCAATATATATATTCACCCTTTCAATGAACGTAGAAAACATGTGTGTTAGTGTGTAAGCATTGACACTAATCAAGCAAACCGAGAACAAAAAAATACCCTTGACAAATGTACACTTGAATCGACCCATTCCTATGGCAATCAGTATATTGTACCGTTATATACTGGATGCTTAGTGTCCAGCAGCAAGATTTTCTTGCACTAAACTTTTGTTACAGAGACGATGATGATCGAATATGGTGTCACTTGAACCTTGTTGATCTATATAGTATTTGATACGCGGAAGGTGATATGTGGTTTGAGGTTTACATCAAGTCTTGCTCTCGGGTTTTCAGTTAGCGGTCATTTGTGTCGAAATGTGACATTAATAGAATCATTTTTTCTTCTTTTTAAATGGATATTTGTGTTGATGACTTGTAACTTGTAAGCTGCAAATGGGTTGGTAGCTTGGTGAATTTTAATTTTCTCAACTGTTGGGCTCATGTTGGGCCCATAGCATTATAAATTGTGTACTACTTTGTTAGACCCATGTCCAAATGAAAGCTCTTTTATCTAACAAAAGGGAGTTTAGTTTGACGTCATTATAATGACGTGTCACCTTTTTAAGTTATCCATATAGGTTGATCTTTGAAATGCTAATGTTATTGCCTTAAGTGTCATATCCACCTAATTTTATTTAAAAAATCTCTTTTATCTAATAATCTCTTTTCAAACTAAATATACAAAATATGACAAAAAAAGTTAACCATTTTTAACAAAACATTTTTTTTTATAAAATCTCATTAAACACATGGGCAATAAGCTAGTTATATTTTATAGACAAGAATGGTGTGCAACAAATTTGAGCACGTAATCTCTACTTTTATATTAATCATGTGACCTATTTCAACTTTAAGTTTGAATTTTAAAGAGATTAAATCGTAACAATTGATTTTAAATCGTTCATAATTAATTCGATCTTGAACATTCATTATTTTTACAAAATAGTTAAATTCAACTAAAAGTGATCAATGATATTTTTAATGTTGCTTAAATGTTTTTAATAATGCTTAATATACTTGACTCCTTACTAAAAAACATAACATTTTTTTAATCTAAAATATAGTCAAAATGTAACTTATATGATTAAATGATTAATGAATGTATAAACTAATAGATTTAATGAAATGAAATTTATGCATGAATAATAAAATTGTTATTGTCAAAAGTAAAAAAACGTACACTTCATTAAAACTACTATTCTAAACTAACTACAAACTAATTATAATTTATAAAATAAGATAAAACTATGCTGACTATGTCACATTTTGGAAACAAAACGATAGATTATTGAAAACCACTCACCAAACAATAAGATAAAGCTCAATACTGATTATGTCAATCACATACATTGTTTAATATCTCGCCGCGTAAAAGCAAGTACGCTACTCGTGTCTATAAATTAAGATCCCGTTTGTATTGAAATTGTATAATAGCTCCAAACAAAGCTCATGATTATCTTTGGTAAACTCAGACTCACATAATTCATATTGTAAATTAAATCTATATCATTTTATCAAGTTAATTAAAAAAAGAAAAGTCAACCTTATCTAAAATATATAACACAAACTTTCTTTTGAATCTTAAATTCTATTAAGCAATTTGACGGAATTTAAGAAATATCAATTCCACCCTTTGGTCAATCAAAACAGGTAATGAAATTTAAAAATATTTTAATTTCATCAAATTACTTGAAAATCCGCGAGCTAAATGAGCCCTTGAAGTTTGCACGAGCTATTAACATTACATACAATCACATTATATCGTCACCCGCTCATGTTTTATCATCAATAATGTGACGTGTGAGCAAATGTTTTGTCTTCGCAAGATCAATTTGTCTATCCCATTAAAAAAAAGTGTGTATTAGATTAGTTTTGTCTAGTCCTAGCTCTAGTCTATTATTCGCTTACATATTTACAATACTTTTATCATAGATAAATTAATCTTTGAAAATTATAACGTGTTTTCTTAAAATCAAAAATATATATTTTAACTAAATTTGTAGTAAAGTGATAAGGTGTTCATAAGTATAAAAATTAGGTTAAAAGATATTTAGTGAGCAACATTATGGTTTTATTAAAATGTTGGATTTTGTTAACAAGTTTAAAAAATCAATTCACTCGTCTTTTTAGGAAAAATAACTATGTTGTTTTTCGTCTTTAAAATAAAAGTTTGTTTAAATTTATCGATGGATACTTTTTTTTTAAAATTTAGACAATGTTTACTCATTTACTTCTTAATCCTTCTAATTTTACACTCAGCAAATCTGGCACCACACATTGAAAAAGTTAGGTAAGGCTCTTTACGACCCACAAAGTAATGAAATTTATCAATCTAGATTATTATTATTTTTTCATTGCGTAGTGGTTTGGATTGGGCTTTTCGAAAATAATAGAAATTAAATAGTCATATCCCAAATAATCACATCCATGATGGCAGTGGTAAAATCATATAAAGGTCATGGTTGGTGATGACATTAGCTACCAACAAAATATAATAAAATATAACCTAATTCAGTAAATAGTCCCATAAAACATACTCTATATCGATTAGATTATATATTGACTCTAATTAACTTGAAATTATGATCTTAGTTAAAGATTGTTATTTATAATTTAGCTGTTCATTTCTGTCTATACCACACGATAATACTTAGAACGGGGTATGGTTTGATTGTATCTCGTTCTCACCGGCGTTGTCAACCCACAACGAGTGTGAGTGCTCGTTATCATACCGTCCCACCTCGTTGTGGGCATAACGACCGTTATTGTTTTTTTTTTCTTTTTTTCTTTTTTAATGGTTTAATTAAAGATAAATGTTAAAGAAAGATGAAATGTGTTTTGTGTTTGTTTCGGTTCAAGAATGACTTGATCTAATTTTTTTTTCTTTTGCAGATCTAGATGGAGAAAACAAAGAATTTTCAATATATACTTTTTCTTACTTTTTCTTTCTTCTCTTTACATATGTTACCCTTATTTTTGTTTTTGTATTTATAGGTACCTTAAACATTTTTATGTTATATTATTTACTCTAAAGATTTTGTATTACAAATTTAATTTATTTACAATTTTTCGTAATATTAATTTTCATTTTACTTATATTTTAAATATTTATATTGTATAATGATTAATAAAATGTTTTTTAAAATCAATATAAATATTTAAAAAAGAAAAAAGAACAGTGGATCCACGACTCCGACGATATTAGCTAAATAGTTATCTATATATTTATTGGTATATTGTAAACTATTGGCGGCCGTAGCCCCCTGTACCTACCTACATTCTTGGCTTCGCCACCGCAAACACTTCTCCAAATAGTTTCTACTTTTAGAGTTACCGAGTGCAATTGATAAAGTTAGGTAAGCTTCCTCAACTCAGTCAGGTATCTCTTTGTCTATGCTTTTTATTGTATCGATCTATCAGTTTAGGTTTTGTTTTCATATATGTAATGTTTGTAAAAGTAATCGAATACAAGTGTTTTGTAGAAACTGATTTGGATTTATATTGGTCGGACAAGAACACACTTTGAGATGATACCTAAACGTTTATCTAAACCGAAACGTTTCGATAGAATCAGCAACCTTCCTTCAAACATCATAGAAACCATCTTATGTCTTGTACCGATTAAGGATACAGTGAGGACGAGTGTTCTCTCCAAGGATTGGCGCTACAAATGGACCAAAATTCCTAAACTCGTGTTTATTGAAAAAGATATGTTTAAAAATGCGATTGAGCCGCCACCTCTGGTGCAAAGGTATGCGAGACTCAGTCCAGAACCTCTAAATGAAAGGAAACAGTTGACTAGAAATTGCAAACTTTTCTATGCTATACACCAAGTTCTGTTACTGCACGATGCTCCTATATTTGAGTTCACCCTTTCCATGGACAACCCAAATAAGACATGTGTAGAAATTGACCAAATAATAACTCATTTGTCGAGGCACAATACTCTCAACAAGTTCGAGCTTCAATTTCCATTTCCATATTGTTCTTCTTTCCTTAACTATGACGATATGTATAGGTTACCCATATCTATCTTCTCGTTGCATCAGTTAACACACCTATCTCTCCATGGTTGTAATCTTGAATTTGAACCAACATTCAGTGGATTAGGTAACCTTACAACATTATCCTTGAGTGTACCTACCTTCAAGAAAACGCTTCTACATCTCTTATCAGGTTCCCCGTTACTTAAGAGCTTCACTCTGGTAACTTCTTTCTTCAATAACAATCCTTACTCATTGCCTACAAAATGTGAATAACTGAATATTGTATGCTGTTGCAGACATCAAGTGATTACGAGATTGAGGGGGATGATGTCACCATTATTGATATATTCAATCGTTTACCTGTTATTGAACGTCTTACTATTTCTTCTCCATCCATTGAGGTATTATTATCCACTTGGTTTATGATTGATTAAACGAGAGGAAAAAAAAACTTCGTTTTTAATCTTTGTGTTATTTATGGTTCAAGTGTTTCGTTCAAAAAGGACTTCCACGAGAGCTTCCAACCGCATTAGTCCACCTCAAATACTTATGTATAGAGTACTTGAAGCTAACTGAAGAATTTCAGTTATTTTTTCTTGGTCTTTTTATCAGAAGCGCCCCAAACTTGGAGAAAATTAAGATAGCCGATGTAAAAAGCATAATCTATCTTGTATCTTTTTTTTTTTTTCCGACTCTCATGCCAATATATACTGACAACAGAAATTCCAACTCTTCCTGTAGATCGGGGAAAATGGAAGTGACGAAAAGTCAGAAACACTGGAAGAGGTCTCGGATATTTGCTTGGAGCATCTGATTGAATTGGAGATACACTATTTCTCCGATTACCAACTTGAGTTGGAGTTTGTGAAGCTTATATTGGCCAAGTCGCCCATGTTGAAGAAGGTGAAGATTTGCTTTGGTGGCTGGATTTCTAATGAGGAAGAGTTGAGGATTTGTAAAATTCTGTTACGATCCCCACGCGCATCACCAAAGGCAGAAATCATTGTTGAGCGTCGTTGAGATCCCTTATGATTGCATTTGGCTTTAAATCACACCAAATAACTTTTGGGATTGATTATGATAATGTACTAATGCTGACTTGCTATTTGTTTCTGCGTATTATATCTAGTTAATATTTTTAGTTTCTTCAGTTATTGGTATATTTACAATAGGGATGTACCAAAAATGTCTTAGATGTTAAGACGGAAAATTTTATCGGGCTCATTAATTTTTGGTGTTGGAGTGACTATGGTTTTCAATTTGCTAATGCAACATTAGATGTGTGGAACCGGTTTTATGGACTAATGGTGACGTAGCTTTTAAATCTCATACCCATTTGTCCATTATTCAAAATCTTCATGGTAAACGAAATTATTAGAAATATATACACGCTACGCGACGGTAGTAAATGTAAATGAGACTATGATGGTCAAACGATGAATTATGAGAGAACTAATCACTAGAATAATCACCTATCACTTACACTTTATAAAAATAATCACCTGATTTGCAACGAATTTCTCGCGATATTTTATCGTCGCGAGAAGTACATTAAACAAAATCAGACACGTCGCCGCGAAAATAAATATTGACGCGATAAATAAATAGTGTCCCGACAACGTGTCGAATTTTTATTGGTCTGATTAAAATATGTGTACTTTCGCGACGAAAAAAATTTCGCGAGAAATCCGTCGCGAATTAGGTGATTATTTTTGTAAAGTGCAAGTGATAAGTGATTATTTTAGTAATTTGCTAATCTTTTTTTTTTGTATCGGCAGTCGTCTTTTTGTCACTTGAAAATACCCAAAAAAAATTGTGCCTCGACATGTTTTTTTATTTTTTTGAACAAGTGAAGGGTAATATAGCATTCTTAAAGCGACAAAAGAACGATCCTGATAAAAAAAATGAAAAATTAAATAAAATATCACGAGAATGGTTGATGCTATTTTTTTTTATTTAACAACAATTTGTGTTATTATCTAACATTAAAAAACAACTTACTTAATACTAACTTACTTGTAAAACCATGAATGATAAATTATATCGCACTTGTAAAAACATCACCGAACCTACATTTGAGCTGTCGTATAAACTCGAAACATAAACCCATGAAATTACAAACTCAACAATAGTAAATTATCATAAACAACCAGACAATCACAATAATGATCAAGTAGTCTAGATTTAAAACTAATTAAAAGTATATGCCATCGAGTCAAACTCCACTTCTACGTTACTCGAAAGGATAACGCTCAGCAACGATTTCTACCATGGGTGATACCGATAAGTGTGAGAAGCGTAAGAGAGTTCTTAATAACATCATCTCTTCATCCTTAGTAACTTCATCGTTGAGGTATATACTCATCTTTTTTAGCACAGGTGACTTGGTCAAGATAACCCATATGAACAAAACACTAGAACCACAACAAGAATAGATCAAAGGTCAGAAGTTCTTTTTTTCTTCAAGATAAACAAATTATATATCATGTCGAAATATTACCTGAATAATCCAATGGCTTATACGAAGATTTTCAATAGCATGTAAACACTGGAAGAGCTCAGAAATTGTGGAACTCTCATTACCAAGAATATTGCCTTCGTGTAAAAACTATTAACAATTTACAATATTTTTTTAAGTTATGAAAGCCGTAGTGATATTCAAAAAATAACTTATTGTTTAAGTTAGAACTTACCAGGCCACAATGCGTAAGTAATGGACAATTGGATATAAGATGTAGAAGCGTTTTGGTATAGATGTTTACAAATCTCAAGTATAAACTCGTAAGGTTACCAAATCCATTGAATGTAGGTTGATGGTCAAGATAACCCATATGAAGATACAGGTGCGTTAACTGATGCAAGGAGAAGATAGATAAGGGTACCCTATACACACCAGAATTACTAAAGATGAGGGATATTTTCTTGAGAGTATTGGTCGTGGAGAAATGAAGTAATATTGGGTGAAGATCGGGACATGTGCCATCGGGCTTCATGGAAAGGGTAAACTCAAGTAACGGACCCTGGTGGAGTAGTAGAACTTGGTGTATAGCAAATATAAATCGAGACCTTTTTGTCATTTTTTTCCTTTGATTTGCAAGTTGTTCGAGAGCGGACAACTGATTCTCGTCATCAGTTGACACTTGAAACATATACTCGCTAAAAGCAAGTTTAGGAATTTTGGTCCAAATGTACCTCCATTCCTTGGAGAGGATACTTGTCATTACCGCCTCTTCGATTGGTAAAAGACATAGGATAGTTTTGATTATGGAGGGAGGAAGCGACCTGATTTTATTATCGGAAGACACACATTGAGATTTCATATTCACACTTTTGTGGAATAACCTACGACTCCGGGTTAATGCATAGCAATGTTATGACACCTAGACGTTTTGATGTTGTTTTTAAACGTATTGGCTTTGCAATCCAAAAAGAGTTAGCGGCACAGCTTGTTGCCCGCTTACCTGCTGCCACTTTGAAAATTCTTACGTTCTAAATCTAATATAACTGAGAAATAAAAATCGTAGGTTCACAAACAAATTGATTTTTGCATTTTCAAATAATAATGAACAAATAAAAAGTGGCAATTAGAAACCTGAAAAAACAGTAATGAAGGAGAAATTAAAACCCTAAACGGCCGTTGGCATCAAACACAGAAATGGTGGGGTTGTTAGCTACGCCATTTCAGTTCTAAGGGGGGTGTTTGGCCAGGCTTATCTAAACAAACTTATGCTTATTAGCTTAACCACTTTTTAATCCATCTCGTTAAAGATTAAAGAAAAAGAAAACGAAAAAAAGAAGCACTTTTTTAAGCCTTTGGTTATTAAGCCAAAAAACATAACTAGGCCAAATATTCATTTTCTAAAAATTCGACACGTTGTCGCGACACCATTCATTTCTCGTGTCAATATTTATTTTCGAGACGACGTGTCTGATTTTTATTTGTCTGATTTTGTTTTATGTACTTCTCGCGACGATAAAGTGTCACGAGAAATTCGTTACGAACCAGTTGATTATTTTTGTAAAGTGTAAGTGATAGGTGATTATTCTGGTGATTAATTAAAAAAAGAATACCATGAGGTTGATTGTTGCTATCTTATTAAGGCGAATTGTTTGTGAAAAATAACTAAGTAAAAGGACCAATTGTAATTCTATCTCTTAAAATGTATAACAATATACTTTAGTTATTTCAAGTAGCTTGAAAAAAAAATGGTTTGAATTTATATTATAATAAGTTAGATAATATCATTATAAAAGTATTATATCGTTATATATATTTTAGTCATTTTATATTTTTAAACTCAGATTTCAGTTACTTTCAAATCACATTTATAAAAAATGACTTTCAGCTACAATACTTAGCTATTAGCTCAAGCTATAAACTAATTTTACTAAAAATACCTTAAATAAGCTAAAACAAACAATTATAAGGGTATCCGGATTAAAGTGGTATTGTTTCGGCTTATATAACGGGCTATGAACTTGTATAAATTTTGATAAACTTATAAGCTTAATTTTTTCGGTTTATTAGCTTAATAAGTTGTGATTATGACTTATTTAAACTCATAAACTAAACTTTATAAGCTTATAAAATAATAAAACTTATAAACTTATTAAAATTTAAATAAACTAATAATCGCATTAAATAAACCAAACAAACAACCAAATTAACAACAAACATGTCCTCGTAACTAGGGGTGACCAAAAAAACCGAGAACCGGCTAGAACCGGAAAAACGGCCCACATTTGGACCGGAACCGAATTGGACCGGCTATGATGGTTCGGTTCTCGGTTCTCAAAAATACTCAAAAACTAAATCCGGTCCAGTCCATGGTTAAACCGGCGGTTCACCGGTTCGAACCGAAAAGTTAACTTTTTATCTATGTATATATAGGAATCTGACGTGAAAAAAGAGTTATTTAATAAACATACTAGTTTCATTCTTTACGAACTCATCAAAGGTAATTAAAAAATCCTTTATCTTTTAATTGAAAATATTTGTTTAAAAAATTTATCATAGTAACTGCTTTATTTTAATAAAATAGATAGTTTGATAATCTTAATAATTAAAATTTGAATTTTATTTGTTTAATCAATTATTTGCTGTTAAAATAAAAAAATATCTAATCATAGCTGTTAATCTATATGTTTACGTGAGATCGCCGATAAAAGAATTATTACGACTTAACATGATAGGAAGACATAACATTAAGTTTCAAAACGAGATCTAAATGAACCGAAATGAACCGAAAAACCGAAGAACCGACTAGGAACCGAACCGGAAATGACACGGAAAAAACGGTTTGGTCCTCGGTCCACCGTTTCTTGATTTTTTTTGTCTCGGTCCGGTCCGGTTTTTACCGGTTCGGTCCGATCCGTGTCTTTTGAACACCCCTGGTCGTAACTCTGCATAATTTTCAAATCTAAGGTGCTGTTCTTTTGAACCAAAGGTTTTTCCTCTGAATCTGAATACCAGCTCTGAATAATCAGAGGTGGTCCAAAACTCTGAATCTGAATCAATATACTATGTTCTTTTTTCCTTCGTAACATCTGTTTTACTATATTAGTATTAAACTGTTGCATTTATAAATCGTCTTAAATAAAAACATTCATAAAAATGTTCAAACATAGTGGCAACATTTTTCAAATAAAGATAATATTCAAACAACATTTTCAACATTTTTCATTAATTGTGCCGCAAGTTGATCTCGACAATTGATCATATATTGTTGATATGTTGTATTTCCATGTGGTTGAACCTCGTCCTCATCGTACTCATCCCCATCTTGTACATTCTCGTTAGCATGTACTTCACCTCGATTATATTCGGAGAAAAAATTATCACTTAATCCTTCTTTTCGTATAAAATTATGAATAGCAAAGCATGCAATAGTAATATCTCTTTGTTTCACCAAAGAATACGGAGCCATTCTCTTTAAGATGGGAAAACGTGCTTTCAAAACACCAAAAGCACGCTCAATCCATACATATTCATATTACTTATTTGAAAAAATTAATAAACTAATTGTCTAACATCAATTTCAAGATATAAAAATAATTAACAAAAGAAAAGTTCACATAAAAGTCAATATAATAGTAGGAGTTTATATGCAATCGAAAACAAATACATATTAAAAAAAAATTATATCACCTAAATCTAACAAACAATCATCAATATCAATTTATATAACGAAATCAAGTGACAAACCATTGAAAAAAAATAAAAATTACTTGAATTTAAGGATAAAAAACTTATTGGTGAAGAGAAAGAGGTAATCAGAGGTAAAAAGAGGTTTTTTATGTAGGGTTGTATGAGTAATAAAAAGAGGTTTTTTGTCTCTGATTAAGAAAAGAAAAAGAACAACAAAATTTTTAAAACCTCTGACCCGGATTTCTATTAAGTCTTTTTCTCTCAAAAAAAATCAGAACCTAAGTCTAGTAACTTCAAACATATGATAACATAGGTAGAAATTAGATTGGGGATTTTCACCAAGGGCGCAACTGACACCTCAACCATTTGGGAATGCAGATGATGCCAACGGCTGTTTAGGTGTCAATTACTCTTGCATTTCTGATTTATCAGGTTTCTAATTTTCTTAGGGTGTGTTTGGTTGAGGTTAATAGGGGTTAATCAATGGTAATGATAATCATTGATAGTGGTTGGTTTGTCATTAGGTAATCAATCATTTTCCACTATATTCATTAATGAACAATAAATCATTACTCAACAAAACAAATCATTACTCAACAAAACAATGGGTAATGATTAACCCCTCTTTCATTGCTTTTCCCATTCCCTTTCCCATTACTCAGGGCGGTTGTTTCAAAGTGAGTAATCGGAAAGAGAATGGGAAAAGCAATGAAAGATAGGTTAATCATTACCCAGTTTCATTACCCTCGTTATGTTGAGTAATGATTTATTGTTTATTAATGAATATAGTGGACAATGATTGATTAGCTAATGACAAACCAACCACTATCAATGATTATCATTACCATTGATTAACCTCTATTAACCTCAACCAAGCACACCCGTGACACTTTGAAACAACCGCCCCTTAGTATTTGTTAAGTGTCACTTTCTATTTGTTATGTCATTATTGGTATATGAAACCGGCTTTGCGGGTTCGTTGGTCGGGTTTATCCACGACGGATAGTGATATACCTGCCACTGCCCGCGGCGTGTTGGCGGTTACACTTTTTTACCCATAGCATGCCCGCGGGTAAAAATTGTAACAGGCGGGTATCCACGGATCACGGGTTTTTTCTTACCGGTTGCCATCCCTATCCGCGGGTAAACCGAAAATCCTTTACGACCTGCAGTATATTCGATATGGATAATCAAGTCCTGTATTACGCTTTTTATATGAATTAGAGTCTAGAGTTGAAGATAATGAATTCACTTGAAACTAAAATGCATTTATTAATGTAACACTGTTTTTTCTTGAATTGATTGTTGCAGCATTGTTTAGTATATTGAAATGAAAGCTCAACGTTTGTCCGAGGATACAATCAGCAGCCTTCCTCAAAACATTATAGAAAACATCCTATGTCTTGTACCTATTCAAGATGCAGTGAGGACAAGTATCCTCTCGAGGGAATGGAGGTTCAAATGGACCACAATTCCTAAACTTGTGTTTAACTATAAAGATATGTCTACAAAATCAAGTGACGGAAATCAGTTGTCCATTTTGGAACAATCGTTTGAAGAACCACCTAGTGAAAGGAAACATTTGTCTAAGAGGTGTAAGGTATTCTATGCTATATTCCAAGTTCTCTTACTGCACGAGGGTCCAATACACGAGTTCACTCTTTCAATGAATGCAAACGACACTAGTGTAGAAATTGACCAAATAATCCGTCACCTGTTCAGAAGCAATACTCTCAAGAAACTTGCAATTCACCTCAAATTTGTCTTGCGCTATACAATACCTGTATCTGTCTTGTCGTTGCATCACTTAACGTACCTTCATCTCCGAGATTGTAATTTTGACCATCGACCACCATTCAACGTGTTTGGTAGCCTTACAAGCTTATATATGGAGGAAGTAAACACTAATACAGAAACACTTCTATATCTTATATCCAAATCTCCGTTACTGAAATGCTTAACTTTGTTATGTTATTCCTCTTCAATTAATCCTCATGGGCTTGTATTACCAAACTATTTTCACAATAGTGTCAATTCCTCCATTACCGATCTATTCAAGTGTTTATCTCTGATTGAACATCTGTCTGTTACGATCTGGGTGATTAAGGTAATATTTATCTAAATGATATAAAAATATTTCATCTCGAATTTCTTTCTTTTTCTTTTTGCTTGTTAATCTTTTTTTTTTTTTTTGCCTGTGGTTGAAGTGTTTCGTTGGCGAGGCAATTCCAAGAGATCTTCCGGTCTCATCAGTCCACCTCAAATACTTGTATTTAGACGAGATGTGTTTTATTGACAAGTATGGGCTACCTTTATTAGTTCTTTTCATCAGATGTTCCCCAAACGTGGAGAAAATTAAGCTTCAGGTACTTAACATGAATAATCCCATTTGTTTCTATTCTTATTCCACAATACACTGACTCAGCAAATACCACCAGATGCTCCCCGAGCTTTCAAAACATCATTCACAATTCGAGATAGAATCAGTTACACTAGAAGATTATTCGGATATTAGGTTGGAGCATCTGAATGAATTAGAGATCGAAAATTCTCCCAACTTGAAAGCAGAGTTAGAGTTTGTGAAGCTTATCGTAGTTAAGTCACCCGTGCTCAAGAAGGTGAAGATATTCATCTACGCTAAAGCTCCCAAGGATGAAGAGTTGAAGGTGTTAAGAATTCTCTTACAGGTCCCATGTGCATCGTCAGTTTTAAAGTTCCTTGTTGAGCGTCGTGCCTAAGTATATTTATCGATTCAATTTGCTTCATCCACTTTAGATCTCTCAACGTTATTGAAAGTAAGTGTTGAGATTATGATATAGTGTTCTTGAGTTGCCACTAGTTGTTCTGTATTTTCTTAGTATAAAGTTTTTGAGTTTCTCAGTTGTGGCTTTCAAACAACTGGTGTACTTAAACAGCAGAATTTTGTGTTGTAATGGCTACGATTTTATTGTCATAAGGTCTGCGATGATGGTGCATATGGTGTCACATGTAGGCCTGAGCAAAGTGGGTCGGACCGGGAACCATTTGAGCCGAGAATCCTGGACCGAAGATCGGACTGCTTTGGGTCGGGCTTGTCGGGTCGGGTGTGAAACTGTACTGTAACTCGCAAAAGATCATTTTCTGTCTAAACTATGGTCATTGTTTTTGCAAACGCACACCAAAGAATTTTTTTTTTTTGAATTTTTATAATCTTAGACTTGCGGTGCTCAGATTTTTAGTAAGACTTATTGTACCAGACGTGTTGTACGTGCCTTATTTTCTGTGTTTATTAAACAAAGTTCAGTTTTTTTAGTAAGTAATTTTGGTAGCATTTTAAAGTATCTATCGGACAAGAATACCCTGAGATTCACAAGAGTTGTGGCTCAGTCGTAAAAGTTTGGTTTTTGAAAATGCCCCAAGGTCCTTGGTTCGAATTAATAATATTCCCGATTGTGGCCAAGGAGGTTCACCCACGACAACTATGAGCTACCCTCAAAGCGTGTAGTCGTCTTAGGATTATTTGGCTCGCAAAAACGGGTGAGATACCTAAAGATGAAAGCTGAAAGATATAATCAGCTCATTTAATGATTATAGAAACCATTTGACCGGGTTAATTAATTACATAAATTGTCCCTAATGTTTGCTTACGTCGCAAGCTTTGTCTCTAGGGTTTTCTAATTCGTGTATCGTCCCTATGAGATACTTTATGTACGGATATCGTTCCTGACATTGACAGTTTATGAGCAGGGTTTAGACTTGTTTATTGAATAAATCGGCATTTCTAGGGATGATATCCACACAATATGTTTCCCTCAAGTACGATACATGCACTTTCATAACATTATAAGAAGAGATTTTGATTTTCGATTTCCTTTATTTTGGATATTGTAATTATCAAATACCATTTTAAAACATAATATTTGAGTTATGTGGATAAAACGGATTTTCACTAGAGTTGTTTGGATAATCGTAATCTTTTTTTTGCTATTCAAATTGGGTTATTCATAAGTTAACATTTCAATCAAACGTCTTAAAATCTTAAAATAAAGATAAATAATTTAACACAGAAGGGTTTTAAAACGTCCTGCGTTGTGAATTAAACAAAAGCCTAAAAGCTTTTGAGCAATAAATCGTGCTTCGATATTGAAATGTCTTGTCGAGATTGAACTTGAGATTTCAAAGGTAAAATTTAATTCTATTCGAGTGTTTTAGTATAATTTTATATATTTTAATCGAGTTTTTTTCTCTAGTATAATCTTTATCAACCCTTTTAGGCATTGCATTCTCAAATTTTGTTCATTTTGAGTTATTGTGTAATCGAAATGCTAACTGAACCGATAAAACCTAATGTTGCATGATTTAGCTTACGTGACGTAAAGACTTAACCCTGACTTTGCAAAGGATGTAGTTGGCAAGGTTTGATCGGGCTCAAGAGATTTGGAAAAAGAAAACCCGACTTCTCTCATTTTGCTCAAAACGAAACATAAGTTTGATATTTTAGCAAGTAAATAACCTATTGCTATACAATATACAAATATTAGAAACCGTTGGAACCTAACCACTACAAACTAACTGTCATTTACCGACTGTTATATTTTCTCACTAAAATACTGGAATAAATATCAAAACACAATTCTTTAGCTAATTTCAAGTTTATGTATGTTTTGACTCTTAAGTTAACATGCTACAGTAACAAAGGCAGATAACGAAACACTACGCATGGACTAAATGAAGTTTATGTAGTCGGCAAATTTTGTCCATTAGGTATGTACACTGGAAAATGAAATGCGGTCATCTATTAAATGACGTTTATCTTGAATTAACCTTTGCAGCATAGTTTAGAATTTTTCCAACAAGAATATCGTGAGATGGATGTTCAACGTTTATCTCTAGATATAATCAACACCCTTCCACCGATCATAATAGAAACCATCCTTTGTCTTGTACCAATCAAAGAGGCATCGAGGACAAGTATTCTCTCGAGGGAATGGAGGTATACATGGACTAAAATTCCTAAACTTGTGTTTAATGAGGATATATTTGAAGCGCCAAGCGATGAGAAAATGAGTTCTTCTTTATGGGCCTATGGTTTGGAGCAAGGTTATCGATCTTACGATCAAGATCTTAAAATCTTACGATTTTGCAATTCTAGTCATTGAAAACGTGCAAGATCTTACGTATAATCTTTATACCATAAGATCTACATAGGATCCCGATCTTGCTCAAAAGATCTTAAGATCTTAAGATCTCGATCCGAGTCGATCCTACTTAGCTTGACTTATCGAGTTAAAAATCATTAATATGCAAGTTTTTTATGAAAATAGTGAGTAGGTAACCTCTAAAATTATATATCTCCTCACATATTCACTTTAATAGCTTAATACTTTAAAATCTAAAGACAAAATAATATATTTAGTAATGAGAATGCATGTAAATCACATTAAAGTTTTTTATATTATGTTCAAATTAATGTTTATTATGAATATGTCATATATTTAAACTTTTATATGAATTACAACACACACATAATATTGACTATAATTTTTGATGCGATCTTTTTACCGATCCTACGATCACGATCTGGTAAAGACAAAAACGATCCATAGTAAGATCCCGATTTTAACAACCTTGGTTTGGAGAACCACCAAATGAAAGGAAAAAGATGAGCAAGAGGTGTAAACTTTTCTATGCTATATTCCAAGTTTTGTTACTACATCAAGGTCCCATAAGTGAGTTCACCCTTTCAATGGATGCAGATTACAACTGTATATGTTACCCGTATCTGTTAACTTGTTGCATCACCTATATCTCGAATTTTGTGATCTCGACGATGGACAAACATTTATCGGATTAGCTAGCCTTACAAGCTTATACTGGATCATGTGTCCATCTCTAGAAAATGGATTCTGAATATTTTATCCAAATGCTCATTACTTAAAAACTTCACTATGGTAAGTTCTTACTATAATATTCAGCCTTACAGGCTTTCGCTACTTGTCTAAATATTGCAAGCTCCTGCAGATTACAGAAAATAGTAGCAGTCCCATCGATGCTCTTGAACTATTTGAGTGCTTACATGTGATTGAACAACTTTCTATTTGCATTTGGGATATTCAGGTAAACAATATTAATCCACATGATATATGATTTCATTAACTTGACCAAAAAATACGTTGATTGTTAATATTTTTCATGGTTCAAGTATTACGTTCAAGGAGCGGTTCCACGAGAGCTTCCACGCTCATTAGTCAACCTCAAATACTTAAGTTTAGAAGGAATGTGTGTTGGAGCATATTGGTCATTGTTTATAGTTTGTACTTAATTTAGAAATGTGTCGTGAAACATAGTATGTATATAGATCGAATTGTAAAGCGTTTCGCCGCATTTTATGGTTGTTACGCTAGGTGTTGCGCTGCGTAACACCACTTATGGTGTTGCGGTTGCGTAACAAGTTAGGGTTTTATGGATGACTATAAATACCCCAACTACTAGCCATAAATGTAGTCGTTCTATTTATATTTTTGAATAATAATTATATTAATACATATAATATTGTAAATAGAGTATGCGTAAAATGGTAGTTACAAAATTATAACAGTATTGCAAAAGTAATATAAAATATACTAAACTATTTTTATATAGAAACACTTCATTTTGAAATCGAACCTTTATATAATTAGTGTGATAAATAATAATAGGTTATTCAAAAACATTTTAAATTCTGAAGAAAAAAAAAAGGGTAACACATTTATAATATTTATATTTGGGTTTGACTACCAACGTCTCATATATTTTTATCATTACCACGTAGCGTAGACGCGCTCCTAGTATCAAATAATTCGAGAGAATGACATTAATAAAGGATGTTATGCGTAACTCCCAACAGGGTAAATGTGTGAAACCAAGACTATTTTAGGAAAGTAATTTGCATTTTCACCAACCAAATTCACTGTCCACAATTTTCATAAACTTACATGTTTTAATTGCTTTTCATATTTAACACTATAGACAATTTTCATAACTAATTATAAGAAAAAGACAAAACACCTTATCTTCCTCATCCATCCAAACCTGCAAAATGAAATTGAAAAAATAAGATTAAGAAAAGAAAGAAAAAAGAAACAAGAAAAGAAAGGGGAAAAAAAGGAAAGAAAAAGAAATCAAAACGAGTTGTTGTGGTGGTAACGAGCTCCACAACGAGCCCGAAAACGAGGAGCGGCGGAGTGGAGAACGAGCAGCAACTCTCGTTATGATGGAGAATGAGAGCCCACAACGAGCCTATAATCACCCATACCGGGTACCCTAATGTGTTTATGATTATTATTGTATTATAATATCTTTGTTAACAAAAAAATCTTTCGACTTATATATCTTGTATTTCATCAAAGAAACAACACAAATCTATCTTCTAACAAAACAAAGGGAAAAAATGACTTCATTGTATCCTATTAGTTCATTGTTTCAAAGCAATGTTGTTTCTTCAAGCAATGCACAAAATCCATGGCGGATGTTGAGTTTCTCTCCATGCAATGGATTTCGGGTTGGCAAGTTCAAGTCTTTGCCTATTTTGCCGCGTGCCACCATGGCAATGCCATCAAACCAAGGCAACGAGTTTCTAGTCAATCCTGGCCAACCCATGGTATATATGATATTTTCGTCATATGTTGTTTATTTTATTTTCTTGTATGTGTTTCTATGAAAATGTAGTCACTTTGATTGTTTTTCGGATAAATTATAGGTAATTTCTTCTGAAGAAGACGTTAGCAATAGAATTGACAAACTAAAGGAAAACACAAGAAGAATTTTGATGACTGCCTCAAACCCCACTGTGACCATGAAGATTATCGACACAATTCAAAGATTAGGAATAGGGTACTATTTTGAAGAAGAGATTAATAAAATATTACAAACTCTCGTTCAAGGTCACCCTGATGACGATTTATATACAGTGGCACTACGCTTTCGCCTTCTTCGACACAATGGCTTTCATACAGATACTGGTATATAATTTAGTCTCATATAACATGCATTACTAAATTTTATCACAAAAAAATCTTTCTTTGTAATGCATACCAAGAAAACTTAAAAAGGCTTATAAATTTGAATTGTGACGAAAACTTATCTATTTTGAGTATGCTAATTATAAGTAGTTTTTGGTTCATAAATAGATTCTTTTGTACCATTTATGGATGCAAATGGTAAATTCAAGAATTCATTGATAAAAGATAAAGAGGGACTGTTGAGTTTATATGAAGCTTCATACTTGGGTTCAAATGAGGAAGTTGTTTTATTGGAGGCCAAGGAATTTACTACCGAACACCTCAAAAATTCTGTTTCACAATTAACTTCGAAACAATATAAACATGTTCTTCAGAGTTTAGAAGTACCGAGGCACTTGAGAATGGCGAGGTTAGAAGCAAAAAGGTACATTGAAGAATACGGGAACAAAAATGATCACATCCCAATCTTTCTAGAACTTGCGAAGTTGGATTATAATGAAGTCCAATCACTCCATCAAACGGAACTAGCTGAGATAAAAAGGTGAAATTAACACTAGTTTTCATATGTGTTCTAAATTTATACTATAAATTATATGAAATTTATAATTTATAAAATTTTGATTTCAGGTGGTGGAGACATTTGGGTCTAGTTTCTAAGCTAACATTTGGCCGAGATCGCCCACTTGAGTGTTTTCTATGGACAGTCGGGATCTTACCTGATCCAAAATACTCCGCCTACCGAATTGAGCTAGCTAAAACCATATCCATGGTGTTGGTCATTGATGATATATTTGACACCTATGGCTCATATGATGATCTTGTCGTATTTACAAAAGCAATTCAAAGGTTGAACTATTCTTAATTATTTCCTTATTAGTTCTCTGTTGATCATGTATATACTGAACTGGCATTGTTGTGTCTTAGATGGGATTTGAATGAAATGGAAGAACTACCCGAGTATATGAAGATATGCTACATGGCATTGTATAATACTACCAACGAGATTGGTTATGAGATCCTCAAAAAACATGGGTTGAGTGTCCTACCATTCCTTCGCAAGACGGTATATATTTTCATCATTTTTGTAGCACACGAGTTCGTTATCTCTTGAAGGTTGAAGCATTCATTAATGGTTTGCACCTTTTTTTTTAGTGGATTGACATGGTTGAAGCATTCATGGTGGAAGCTGAATGGGTAAAAACAGGAACTACACCAAATCTTAAAGACTACACAGAGAACGGGATTACAACAGCAGGGACATATATGGCACTAGTGCATCTATTTTTTCTCATAGGGGAAGGGGTTACAATAGAAAATACGAAAAATCTTCTCGATTCATACCCTAGTTTCTTCTCAACTGCTGGAACAATTCTTCGTCTTTGGGACGATTTGGGGACCTCAAAGGTATTCAATATATAAATATAATTTCTATCTATTAACGTAAAATCGGTATAGATACTAACACGTAGTCGAGCAACTATTGTTCCTATAATATGGTATTCTAGCTTGGACAGCACAATAATAGACAAAGAATACCAAAACATATAGAACAAGTTTCAACGATATATGATCATATATTTTTTGCATCAATGAGTACTTATAATTTCTGTTTGTGGCCATAGGAAGAACAAGAAAGAGGGGATGTAGCATCAAGCATACAATTGTTCATGAAAGAGAAGAATATAACATGTGAGGAAGAGGGAAGGAATGAAATATTGCAGCTAATACACAAGTCATGGAAAGAATTGAATGTGGAGCTAGTCTCGCCCAACACATTTCCCGTTTCGATAATTAGAGTTGCACAAAACATGTCAAGAGCTGCTCAAGTTATTTATCAACATGATGATGATAGTTATTTCTCAAGTGTAGATAACCATGTAAGAAATCTCTTCTTTGTGCCTATAGATATCTAGTATGTCTTGCATTTCCGAGTGATCATATAGAACGATCAAGCGAAGGCAAAAAGACTTTCAACTCGTGTAAAGTGTTGGGTTTAATCTTTATGGGTCGGGTTTTGGGTCACCTAGTTGGATTGATTCATTTAGCATTTGAATAATTTGTTAGTGGTCTATGCTTTGACAGTGTGTTAAGGGATAGAGTTTTAGTGGGTATTTTGGTATTCCTAGTTTGTAGGTAGTTTATTGTTAGTTGGGCATGTTTCCACGTTTGTGTGTGTAAGTCTATATATAGGCTTTTTCCTATGAAAGTAAATCACAGTTTTCTTTGCAACCTTTAGTATATCATTTTTGTCCTATATTTCATAATCTTCCCTATCAACTTATATTCGTGAGTTTTGAGTGTCACTACACCAAAAAAACGGCTTTCGAGACAAAACTTTTTCGGGACTACGAAAATCCGTCCCGAAAAGTCTACTAGACGACAAAAATTGAGTTTTTTTTCCCAAAAGTTTGACCAAAACTTATAGAGACAACACCATTATTTATCGGGACAACATGTTGTCCCGAAAACTTCACTACATGACAAAACTGGAGTCTCATGTTTTTTTTAGTTTGACTACTATTTCTAGGGACTACACGTCGTCCCTAAAAAATCTTGACGAAAAAGAGTTGGAGGGAAAAATTCCCGCTTAAACTTTACGGGACAACACGTTTGTCCCGATAAATGTAGATGCTGGACAAAACTTCTAGCGACTGCGCAGCCGTCCGGAAAAGAAGTATTACGGGACAAACATTAAAAAAATCTAATTCGACAAAGCTTTAGGGACTACATATGTTGTCCCGAAAACTTCACTACATGACAAAACAGAAGTGTCATGTTTTGTTTGATTTTGGCTACTATTTATTGGAACTACAAGTAGTCCCGAAAAAAAATTGACGAAAAAAAGTTGGCGGGAAAAATTGGCGCTCAATCTTTACGGGACGACAACGTTGTCCCGATAAACGTGTTTGGTCAGAAAATTTGACGGGACTACGTGTTTGTCCCGATAAATAACTCTTAAGGGACAACCATTAAACAATTGTAATTCGACAAAGCTTTAGAGACTACACTCGTTGTCCCAAAAAATGTCACCAAAGTGAAAAAAAAGGAGGGAAAAGGTGGCGCCTAAACTGAACTTTTAGGGGACTACAGATGTCGTCCCGAAAAGTCTTATGACAAAAAAATGACTTGTCTGAATACTTTAGGGGACGACATGTAGTCCCTAAAAACCCTAAAGTGTAGTCCCGAAATTATTAAAATGTTATTTAAACTATATTTAAATTAAAAATATATAATATATAAATATCAATTAATTGATTTTATTTAAAATATTATTACTTGATATCAAAAAATTTATATATATTATATTATTAAAAGTAATTATACTAAAATGTTATTTAAAATATATTTAAATTACGAATGTATAATATAAATATCAATTAATTGATTTTATTTAAGATATTATTTGTATATATTATATCATATAATAGTATTCAATATATAATAATTGTAAATTAATTTTATAGTTAGTCGTAGGAACCTAACTAAACCCTTAACTCGTAACTACTTACGATAAACGCGAAAAATACTTAAAACAAACCTATACCTGAAAGGTATCGAAAATGTTTACGTGTCGTATTTCAATTAACAAATACCTCAAACCCTAAACCCCTACAGTAAGACCTTAAACAACGATAAACCATAAACCCTAAACATGAATTCTGAAGCTTTTAACAACGATAACCTTCATAAACCCTTAAACCCTAAACTATAATCCTAAACCCTAACCCCAAAGACAAACATGACATCTGAAGTTATTCATCTGCGTGCGTTTTATTGATCAATTAACAATGAATTGATTGGTCACCATTAATCATTGACTATACGAGCTAGTTTATTATGAAGTTTAAGATTTAAGAACGAAAAGACCAATTAATTTCTAAACTTAGACGATTTATGCACCTTTTTAACTTTTTAACCGTATTACTTATGCAACGTTTATTATGAAGTTTATTATGGAGTGTAATATTTTATAAATAATAATTACTTGAAGTAATTCACCGTCTCTTTCTGTTAACTCTTGCAAATACTCAATTGACTTATCCTTATTGATAACCCAACCAAGCACTCACATTTCTAATCATACGTGCAAGCCCGAGGTCAGCATCCTTTGCCCTGGAGAAATACAAACTCAGAATATCAGACCAATTATGAGATTGGGCCGAATCTCTCAACTCAACAATCCTTCTCAAGGAAAATTTGATGGAGTAATCGTGCATTCTAGTAGTCTAGGGTGGAAATACTAGTTTTAGAATATTTTTTAGGTTATTGTAATTTTCTTTTGTATTATCTATCACCAATATTAAAAAAAACACTTCATATGCTTTATATATATAGTATAGATATAAATATAGATAATAATTTTGTTCCATCATTTGTTAAATGTATAAAATGTTTGAATATTAACTTCAAGCAACATAATTAATGTTATTATATACATACAATTTTTTTATATCATTAGTTTTGTATATTTTTTCATGTTATCACGGGCAATTAATTAAAAATTATTATTATTAATTATGAATTATCTCTAGATAATTAATTAATAATTATTATTATTAATAATATTTAGACACTTTGATTAAGATATTTAATTTTGATTAATATAATCTCAAATTTTTATTTAAATCATTGTATTATTGTAATGTTCTTTTGTGTTATCTAGCAATCCATTACTTCCCCTTACAAATAATATCATCCATTGATTAAAACTTGATCTAAGGGTCTAAAACATTTCATTCTTCCCTTCTAAACATTCACCATCTCAAATACTTAGATTCCATTTCTCCATTTCTTCACAAATCACAAATCACAAATCATTATCTCCATTTCTTCTCAATTAAAACCACCACCACCACCACATCTCTTTAGCTGCCACCACCAAATAATGCCGCCTGCTGCCGCCGCCTGCTTCCCCCTCAAGCCACCACCACCTGCTGCCACCACACGCCACCACCACCTGCTGCCTCCACACCCGCTGCCCCCTCCAGCCACCACCTGCTGCCACCGTGACCCACCCGTTGCCCCCTCCACCCACCACCGCCACTTACTGCTGCCACCATGGCTTTTAGTTTAATTTAATTTAGTTTTGATTTAGAAATTTGTAATATATAATAAATTGTTATTTGTATTAGGTTTTATTGATGATTGAAGATTTATGGTTTGTATTAAATTTTGATTGATGATTGAAGATTTATTGTTATTTATATTAAGTTTTATATATTTTGATTGATTTTTATATTTGTATTTATATAATTATAATTATGTATTGGTATATTGAAATAAAAAATAAATGTTTTTAATTATATAGATAATTAAATATATTAATTAAAATGAAATTATATTTATTTAATATATTTTATAATGATTTATCAAATATATTATTTAAATAAAATAATTAATAATTAAATAAATAAAATATAGTAACATAATTCTTTAAATAAATAATTAAATAAATGGGGTTGAAAAAGTCAAAACTTTTTGGGATTACATGTAGTCCCGAAAACCCTGTCCTTAGAAGTTTTGAAAAAATCTTTTGGGACAGATTGTAGTCCCGAAAGATATTTCAATCGACCTTTTTGAACAGTTTCAAGGGACATAGAGTAGTCCCGAAAGATATTGTCCCACACAAAAAACGTCGACGTGGCCGGTCAACGTGTCGTCCCTAAAAATAAAAAATGTCGTCCCGCCAACCTATAGGGACGGAGCAGTGGGGACTACGCTAGCAGGGACTACATGTCGTCCCGATAGGTTTTTCGGGACTACAAACGGGGTTTTTCGGGACTATATTCGTAGTCCCTAAAGCCGTTTTTTGGTGTAGTGTGTGAGTTTGGGACTTTGATTACCAACATTTGGTATCAGAGCGCCAGGTGAATTTCATATAGAGAGAAAGTAGCAAGTTCATGTAAGTTGTAGTAGGAAGATAGAAGACCGATAGGACCGACGCCGTTGAGAAGACCGTGAGACCGAGAAAGCTCCGGCGTGAGACCGAAGACCGAGAAGACCGACAAAGGTGAGAAAGACCGTTGGCTCACCTAAGAAAGAAAGATAGACCGAGACCGAAGTGTTTAAAAAAAAAAAAAAAAAAGTGAAGAATGTCGTTGATACAATATCAACCAAAAGAGGCAAGTTCAATGTCTTACCAAATTCCGATGTTGACCGCAACCAACTATCCGGTATGGGCTATCAAAGTTAAGTCCATATTGGATGCGCATGGTCTATTGGAGAAGGTGGAACCAAAGACTCTCGGGGAAGAATCAAATGCTAAAAAGTCAAAACAAGCTGTAGCCTACTTGTTTCAAGTAATACCAGAAGAGATGGTGTTGCAAATGTCGAGTCACACGGACCCGAAGAAAGTATGGGATGGCTTGAAAACGCGTTACCTTGGTGTAGACCGGGTAAGGACGGCTCGAGTTGCAACGTTAAAAAGAGAGCTTGAAGGTTTAAGGATGAAGGAAGGAGAGCTTGTTGATGATTGTGCTACAAAGTTGAGTGGACTAGTTTCAAAATTGAGGAGTCTTGGTCATGAAGTTGAGGAAGGAGAGTTGGTGAGAAGGATTCTTGATGCAATGCCAATGTCGTTTCTTCAAATTGTGGCTTCGATCGAACAATGTTTCGAGTTGGATACGATGCTTTTCAATGAGGCGGTTGGAAGGCTTAAGGCATATTGGGGACCTCAAAGGTATTCAATATATAAATACCCTAGTTTCTTCAAAAACCATCAAAAAGGCATATTAGGGACCTCGAACAATGTTTCGAGTTGGATACGATGTTTTTTGATGAGGCGGTTAAAAGGCTTAAGGCTTTTTGATGAGCCGTTTCTTCAAAAATCTTCTCGATTCATACCCTAGTTTCTTCTCAACTGCTGGAACAATTCTTCGTCTTTGGGACGATTTGGGGACCTCAAAGGTATTCAATATATAAATATAATTTCTATCTATTAACGTAAAATCGGTATAGATACTAACACGTAGTCGAGCAACTATTGTTCCTATAATATGATATTCTAGCTTGGACAACACAATAATAGACAAAGAATACCAAAACATATAGAACAAGTTTCAACGATATATGATCATATATTTTTTGCATCAATGAGTACTTATAATTTCTGTTTGTGGCCATAGGAAGAACAAGAAAGAGGGGATGTAGCATCAAGCATACAATTGTTCATGAGAGAAAAGAATATAACATGTGAGGAAGAGGGAAGGAATGAAATATTGCAGCTAATACACAAGTCATGGAAAGAATTGAATGTGGAGCTAGTCTCGCCCAACAAATTTCCCGTTTCGATAATTAGAGTTGCACAAAACATGTCAAGAGCTGCTCAAGTTATTTATCAACATGATGATGATAGTTATTTCTCAAGTGTAGATAACCATGTAAGAAATCTCTTCTTTGTGCCTATAGATATCTAGTATGTCTTGCATTTCCGAGTGATCATATAGAACGATCAAGCGAAGGCAAAGAGACTTTCAACTCGTGTAAAGTGTTGGGTTTAATCTTTATGGGTCGGGTTTTGGGTCACCTAGTTGGATTGATTCATTTAGCATTTGAATAATTTGTTAGTGGTCTATGCTTTGACCGTGTGTTAAGGGATAGAGTTTTAGTGGGTATTTTGGTATTCCTAATTTGTAGGTAGTTTATTGTTAGTTGTGCATGTTCCCACGTTTGTGTGTGTATGTGGCACAGGTTTCTTGCCAAGCCAATTGGATCTTAACATACTTGAATGAAACATGGTTGTATGGTAAACAATTCAATGAAATAGAAAGTGACACAAGACAGATTAAACACACAACAATATTGTATTGATTGATTAAATATGTACATACTCGATTGACACTTTATACTAAGCAACGGTTATGTTTCAACCGTTGCAACGTTTACCCTAATAACTGCTATCTAACTGCTGTTTGGGTTAACTGTTTTGACCCAATTCTACAGCCCATTACAATGTTATATTATGACCCATAAATACATAAATACTAAAGTAAGTATGTTTGACACAAAATGATTAATCTGTCCAACATCTCCCCCTTAATCATTATAGTCAAACGATCTTCTGATTCTTCAAGTAATGACAACAAAATCAGTGTTGTCTGTGCTGTCTCTAGCGCTTTGATTTGCTTCTTCGTCGTTTGAGTTACCTTCCAAGATTACTCCAAAATGTGGCCTTTTGTTCATTGACATCTCCCTAAGTGTTTCCCTAATTTCAGCCTCAACCTCTTTCGTGCCTTGTGGGTCTTTCCTTCCAGCATTACCACTGTTGTCACCAGCCACTTCTCCAGGCCTTTCTTCAATCCAAGGTTCTTGTGCCGTCTCGTAATACACTTGTACTTTGCTTATGAACTTCCTGTAGCAATCCTTAATTGCTCCACCACCATTTTCTTCTATCAAACCTTGCATACCAGCGATCGTTTTCCATGTATCATCTATGGTGACACTTACATAGCCTCCAAGACTATCTACCAATTTGTGCAAACTAAGCAGATTGATTTCCATTACTCCTATGACCGGCGGTATCTCTTCCATCACATCATAATTAAGATAGACTAGATAAAACCATTTCAACATTTCTATGTACTTTTTACTAAAAATATCCCAATTTTTGTATATTATGCTGTCCCTTTTTATCAATTTCAGAAAAGATAAAAACCTTGAGAACGAGTTTACCTTCAATGCGTATAGGGATCCATTCCAACTGATGTACTCATCATCAACGTAATCGTGCTCATCATCCCTATCCCACTTTAAAGCTTCTAACCCTTTTACACATGATTCTTCATTTTTTTGTTCTAGTGATTCAAAGTATTTCTGCAGATACTTGTTGTGGTGGGTAATGACTTCACTTAATTCAGCGACCTTTGTGTGAATTTCTTCTCGTGCATTCCATGTTTCCTTTTCTCCAAGCGTGTAATGGATATTACATTTGTTCTCACTAATTTCAACAACATAGCCTCGCTTTTCTAAAAGATCAATGCTTAAAACATTGTTAGTAACCTCTGGTGTGTAATGAACATTTGGTATGACATAATTGACTTCTCCTGTTTCCATCACGGCATCCCCAAATCTATATGAAAATATGAATTTTTCTTCATTTTCTTCCTTTGCTATCGTCTCAAACTTATATGTTAAATTTTTGAACAAGTTCCTTGTTGAACACATATGAACTTTGTATGTACTTCCAACGAACCAAATATTTTCCCAATTTCTAAAATCTGTCCCATTAATCATAAAATCGGTATTAACATGAACTTTTTCTGGAAACATTACCTTTTCTGGGTACTTGATTGTATCAGCCATCCTTTCCGCCTTTTGCTTCCCTTTCTTGTCTTCTTTGTTTGGGCAATTCCAATAAAAATGCCCTTTGGTCTTGCACTTGTAACACCTAGCCCTTATCTCCTTCTGAGTTTTGCTATTATCTCCATACCTTTTGGATTCCTGTGAGGCATTAAAAGCCTCTATCTCCTTTATCCTTTGCAACAACATCTCTTTGCATTCTGGGGACAAATTCTTCTTCTTACTCCATGGAGATCTTCTCTGTGGTGATACCCTTTGCAAAAACTTACTTGAAATTTCTTCTCGATCAATTGGCTGTGGCCTTTTCCTATGATTTGAGCCATAGCTCTGATACCAATGTGGCACAGGTTTCTTGCCAAGCCAATTGGATCTTAACGTACTTGAATGAAACAAGGTTGTATGGTAAACAATTCAATGAAATAGAAAGTGACACAAGACAGATTAAACACACAACAATATTGTATTGATTGATTAAATATGTACAGACTCGATTGACACTTTATACTAAGCAACGGTTATGTTTCAACCGTTGCAACGTTTACCCTAATAACTGCTATCTAACTGTTGTTTGGGTTAACTGTTTTGACCCAATTCTACAGCCTATTACAATGTTATATTATGACCCATAAATACATAAATACTAAAGTAAGTATGTTTGACACATAATGATTAATCTGTCCAACATCTCCCCCTTAATCATTATAGTCAAACGATCTTCTGATTCTCCAAGTAATGACAACAAAATCAGTGTTGTCTGTGCTGTCTGTAGCGCTTTGATTTGCTTCTTCGTCGTTTGAGTTACCTTCCAAGATTACTCCAAAATGTGGCCTTTTGTTCATTGACATCTCCCTAAGTGTTTCCCTAATTTCAGCCTCAACCTCTTTCGTGCCTTGTGGGTCTTTCCTTCCAGCATTACCACTGCTGTCACCAGCCACTTCTCCAGGCCTTTCTTCAATCCAAGGTTCTTGTGCCGTCTCGCAATACACTTGTACTTTGCTTATGAACTTCCTGTAGCAATCCTTAATTGCTCCACCACCATTTTCTTCTATCAAACCTTGCATACCAGCGATCGTTTTCCATGTATCATCTATGGTGACACTTACATAGCCTCCAAGACTATCTACCAATTTGTGCAAACTAAGCAGATTGATTTCCATTACTCCTATGACCGGCGGTATCTCTTCCATCACATCATAATTAAGATAGACTAGATAAAACCATTTCAACATTTCTATGTACTTTTTACTAAAAATATCCCAATTTTTGTATACTATGTTGTCCCTTTTTATCAATTTCAGAAAAGATAAAAACCTTGAGAACGAGTTTACCTTCAATGCGTATAGGGATCCATTCCAACTGATGTACTCATCATCAACGTAATCGTGCTCATCATCCATATCCCACTTTAAAGCTTCTAACCCTTTTACACATGATTCTTCATTTTTTTGTTCTAGTGATTCAAAGTATTTCTGCAGATACTTATTGTGGTGGGTAATGACTTCACTTAATTCAGCGACCTTTGTGTGAATTTCTTCTCGTGCCTTCCATGTTTCCTTTTCTCCAAGCGTGTAATGGATATTACATTTGTTCTCACTAATTTCAACAACATAGCCTTGCTTTTCTAAAAGATCAATGCTTAAAACATTGTTAGTAACCTCTGGTGTGTAATGAACATTTGGTATGACATAATTGACTTCTCCTGTTTCCATCACAGCATCCCCAAATCTATATGAAAATATGAATTTTTCTTCATTTTCTTCCTTTGCTATCGTCTCAAACTTATATGTTAAATTTTTAACCAAGTTCCTTGTTGAACACATATGAACTTTGTATGTACTTCCAACGAACCAAATATTTTCCCAATTTCTAAAATCTGTCCCATTAATCATAAAATCGGTATTAACATGAACTTTTTCTGGAAACATTACCTTTTCTGGGTACTTGATTGTATCAGCCATCCTTTCCGCCTTTTGCTTCCCTTTCTTGTCTTCTTTGTTTGGGCAATTCCAATAAAAATGCCCTTTGGTCTTGCACTTGTAACACCTAGCCCTTCTCTCCTTCTGAGTTTTGCTATTATCTCCATACCTTTTGGATTCCTGTGAGGCATTAAAAGCCTCTATCTCCTTTATCATTTGCAACAACATCTCTTTGCATTCTGGGGACAAATTCTTCTTCTTACTCCATGGAGATCTTCTCTGTGGTGATACCCTTTCCAAAAACTTACTTGAAATTTCTTCTCGATCAATTGGTTGTGGCCTTTTCCCATGATTTGAGCCATAGCTCTGATACCAATGTGGCACAAGTTTCTTGCCAAGCCAATTGGATCTTAACATACTTGAATGAAACATGGTTGTATGGTAAACAATTCAATGAAATAGAAAGTGACACAAGACTAATATAACACACAACAATATTGTATTGATTGATTAAATATGTACAGACTCGATTGACACTTTATACTAAGCAACGGTTATGTTTCAACCGTTGCAACGTTTACCCTAATAACTGCTATCTAACTGCTGTTTGGGTTAACTGTTTTGACCCAATTCTACAGCCCATTACAATGTTATATTATGACCCATAAATACATAAATACTAAAATAAGTATGTTTGACACATAAGTCTATATATAGGCTTTTTCCTATGAAAGTAAATCACAGTTTTCTTTGCAACCTTTAGTATATCATTTTTGTCCTATATTTCATAATCTTCCCTATCAACTTATATTCGTGAGTTTTGAGTGTGAGCTTGGGACTTTGATTACCAACATAAAGAAGTTGTAATCATGAGGACAAAATGTGTAATAAATGAAGTTTAGGACCCGATGTTTTATTTGATGCATGTAAACCACATGCACGATATCTGTAATTAACTAAATATTAATATTAATAATAAATAAAATCTTTATGTTAACCATAGATGGCTACCCAGATCAGATACAGGGTCGGTCCAATAATTTTTTAGGCCCTGGGCGGAATATAAAAAAGGGCCCTAAAGTAAAAAAATAATCAAATATGTAAAATTCACGTAGAACATGTATTTGTACCCTGAATGAAATAAACGATTTTTTTTATTTAAGCCTTTTAGCCTCCTCATTTTCTTATTTCATTGGGCTTATATTGATTCAAGTGGGTTTATACATATATATATATATATATATATATATATATATATATATATATATATATATATATATATATATATATATATATATATATATATATATATATATGCTAATTTTTTGACAATGGGCTCCTAGATTTCGTGGGCCCTGGGCGGTCGCCCTCATGATTAAGCAATTCAAGTTTTTTTGACAATGTTTTTTATCTTTAACATTTAATTATTTATTATTTTCAAAGGTACAAATTTGTTCTAAGCTTTGATGTTTTTAGTATAATATTTCTTCTTATTTTGAATCGATTTGTTGATGTTAATTGACTTTTCAGCGACTCAAACCAGTTGTGTTTGTTTCGATTCGTAAATATATCAGTAGGAACTTGTATACAATATTTGTATGATTGATAATTGCTATTAAACTCTGTTGATTATGAATTGCGGTTACTATCTTTTTGCAGCATTATTTGGTATTTGCCCAACAAGGCCATCGAGAGATGAAAGCTCGGCAGCGGCTTTCTCTGGATAAAATCAATACCCTTCCTGAAAACATAATAGCAAACATCCTTTGTCTTGTACCAATTAGAGAGGCGGCAAGGACGAGTATCCTCTCAAGGGAATGGAGGTACAAATGGAGAAAAATTCCTAAACTTGAGTTTGATGAGGATATGTTTGAAGTATCTACTGACATTCCAAGTTCAAGGATAGAAAAGACGAGAAGAAGAAAACTTGTTTATGCTATAAAGCAAGTTATGTTAGTGCATAATGAGGGTACAATAAACGAGTTTAGCCTTTGCATGGAAGAGGAAAGCACTTGTGTTAAAATTGACCGAATACTTAAACTTTTATCGAGGAACACTACTATCAAGAAATTTACCCTCGACTGGCATAGTTCCGATAGTTGCAAAAAAAGAATGGTGGTTAATCTTTTTTCTGCCCTCTGATGCAAGCGTTTTGTTCAAGATGTTGTTCCGCGGGAGCTTCCGGTCTCATTAGTCTGTCTCAAATACGTATATTTAGAAGAAATGTGTTTCATTGATGGATATGGATTACCTTTTCTTGTTCTGTTGATGAGATGCTCCCTGAATTTGGAAACAATTAAGCTAATGGTAAATAACATAAATCTATCTTGTTTCTTATTTGTTTCGACTCTTATTAAAAACTTCACTAACTGAATGAAATATCGACAGATGCTCCCTGATTCTGAAGGATTTTATGATCATGATAAGATAGACTGCTTTGAAAGGGATGATTACTCGGATATTTGGTTGGAACATCTTAATGAGTTGGAAATTGAAGATTTCAACGGCTTGAAACCTGAGTTGGAGTTTGTGAAGCTTATCTATGCCAAGTCACCCGTGCTGAAGAAGATGAAGATATTCTTTCACTATGAGGTTGCTATAAATGAAGAGATGTTGAAAACTCTCATAAGCTGCCAGTGCCCGCGGGCATCCTCAGTGGCAAAGCTTATTGTTAAGGTTTAGAAATCATTGTTGAGCGTCCATTTGAATATATATGTGCCTTATGAACTTAGTTGCCTCCAGATGACATACTTTAGGATCCACTATATATGTCTGTTGGGATTTTGTACTTCGTTGATCACTTGAATCTGTTTTTCTAGGGTTAGGTTGGGTTCAAAGAACTTCGTAGTCGGGGTTACTCCGCCAAAATTAACCTTTTGGTTCTTTTTTTTCCTGGATGCGGTTAGAAGTTTTCATGAAGTTCCGATGTCAGATTTCGAAAACCACTTGTATGGTCTGTAAAGGTGGTATTGTTAGCATTATGTTTGGTTTGGTTGCTTTGTTTATATGTATTTTGGTGGCCTTTTGAGTTTTTGAAGTTTCCATGCTTTAGTGAGTATATCATGAGAGAGAGATCACGGCCAACCCGAAACAAATATACGGTATACGACTATATATGACCAAGTCGGAGTGGTACAAAGACAACTATTGGTTTAACACACTTTTAAATTACTTTTTTGAGTCACAGTTTTAAAGGTTCTATGATTTTAGAGTATTTGTACTTTTGAATTCTTATTCAATTCAATGTTATGGTTTGATCGTTTACCCAATTTTGAAAGTACAAAACCTAAATGAACAAAAAGTGATATATATTATACAAAAAACATTTGAACAAAGTAAGTTATATTATCAAAAGAAATTATTATATAGGGCTTAGTTAGCTCTTTTTGCCTCGACTTTTAGTTAGCTCCCCGATACCACGAATCGTCTTCGAGTCGGGTACGTACGATATGGTACGTCCCTGAGGCGTTTCCCATAAGTGGGTACGTATGGGAATTTCGGATAAGTTCGGGATGCACCGGGACGAATCGGATATATAATATTCTAAATGGGCCGTATTAGTTCATGAAGATGCTATACTAATCCAAAATTTTATCATGAACCACAACATAGATTATCCATGTTCCAAAGATATTTCCCTCTTAAATTGCTTTCGGTAACCGACACTCGATTTTCCTTTATCATTGGGATGCTTAATCTATTTAGACTTATCAAATGTGGCTGACACTCTTTGTCTCTGTCATGATCGAGGATTATTTTTATATTAAACGTTAAAATTAAGTTTGTTTTGCACGATTACGAATGGTGTGTTATGCATGAATTTATTTCCGTATTTAAGTATGAATTTTATTTTATTTTCAATTATTTTTATCGAATCCATGTCGTACCCGTATCAAGAATTTTTTTCATTCCTAGTTTTGGTATCCATGCAACTTAGGGTATGACTGTCTATATCCTACCTCTTGCATATCCCGTCCTCGACAGGATTGGATATCGTTGTTGATGTTGTTGTGTTGTAGCTAAAATGTTTTCATAAGTTTATTGATGTAGATGAAATTATATAAGTTCAGTAATGAAATGAAGTTTTCATAAGTTGAGTGATTCTAGATGGAACTTTTTAATGTATAGTAACTTGTGTACATATTTACCAAATAGTTATATGATTGATTTTTCAAGTTTATGTATCATGTTTTAACTCTTAAGTAGCAAAAGTTAATTACTGAAACTGCAATTTCATTTTTATAATTATCAAATGTTCATGAAACTCTAGTTATCTTGATGAATTGATTTTTGCATTAACTATTTTTTCTTTTTGTTGCCTGAAGAGTATTTAGCATTGGTCCAACAAGACATTCTAGCTGGTATGACACCCAACGTTTGTCGTGCGATAGGATCAACACCCTTCCTTCAGCCATAACAGAAGCCATTCTATGTCGTGTACCAATTGAAGAGGAAGTACAGACAAGTATCCTTTCGAGGGAGTGGAGATACATTTGGACCAAAATCCCTAAACTTGAATTTGATGAAAACACATTTGAAGTGTCGAACGATGATGCAAATCAGATGGCTAATCTAGACCAAACGTTTGAAAATACGACAAGTGAAAGGAAAAAGATGAGCAAGAGGTGTAAACTTTTCAATGCTATATGCCAAGTTTTGCTACTCCACCATGGTCCAATAGTGGAGTTCACCCTGTCGATGAAGTCTAAGGAAACATATGACACGTGTGTTGAGTGCGATGAAATTGACCAAATAATTCTTCATTTGTCGAGGAAGAATACTATCAAAAAACTTCATTTGAGTTCGATGTATGAGCTTCCGTTAAATATTTTCTCGTTGCATCAGTTAACAGACCTATATCTCCGGCATTGTTCCATTTACCATCAACCAACATTCTGTGGATTTGGTAGCCTTAGAAGTATATACTTGGACAATGTAGACGTCTCAAAAAAAGCGCTTATGCATATCTTATCTAATAATCTGATAATATTCTGGTTGATGAATATTCCACTGTTACCGAGCTGTTTGAGTGCTTACCTATGATTTGTGACATCCCTTATTTTGAGGTATTAACCGATTTCCATTTTTCTTTATGTTTATCGGTTTTGTTTTGACCCATTAATTTTTGCTTGCGTTTATCACGCTTTATTCATTTTGTCGGGTTTATATTTGTTGCTTCGTCCTTCGTGACGGAAGCGTTTTAGTTACCTTAGTGCCGATTAGATAGTACTCTCTTGATATAAGTTAGGGTGTTTATGCCTTTGATTATTGAATAAAATTAACGTTAAAAGAAAATTACAAATTTAGTCCTTTAACGAGAAGTTAACGAAGAGTTAACCGGTTAGCTTGGCTAGTCGGCAGTTGGATATAAGTTAGGGTGTTTATGCCTTTGATTAATGGAGATTCCAGTGTTACCGAGCTATTTGAGTGCTTACCTATGATTGAACATCTTGATGTTCGCGCTTCAGACATTAAGGTAATATTTATCCATATGATTGATTTACAGACTGAAGAACTGTGAGAGACACTTCATTAAAGTTAAACAACCTAGATCCCACGACATCAAATTCTCGTTGAAGATTTGTCGAAAATACAAGCTACACCCAAGGGGGAGTTTGTTGGAGCATAAACGTTATTGTTTGTAGTTTGTATTTAGTTTAGGAACGTGTCGTGAAGACTAGAATGTATCTAGATCGAGTTGTAAAGTATCGCTACATTTATGAAACAGTTACACTAAGTAACGCCAGCGTAACTATGGCTTAACTATACAGTGTGATGTGCCTTGTCTCCTCATTGAAGATGAATAGTTGAAGTTCTTAAGATTTCTCTTACCATCCCCTCCTGCGTCACCCGTGGTAGAAATTATTCTTCAATGTAATAACAACAACGGTGCAACAGTTGATTTGCAAACTCTATCCCTTATGATGGCAATCGGTTTCAGTTCTTTTTAGACCACAAACTAACTTTTTATTTATGGGTGAGTTGCTCAAGAATTTTTTGGTTGATCATTGAACTTTTAAAAAGTATGGACGCTTTTGTTTTTTTTTGCTATGCATCCGTTTAAATATTAATGCTTAAACTAGGTTATCGTGTACAGAATATTTAAATAGGTTAGTAGATCGAATGAGCCTAGTTTTGTTTGACTCCATTTGGTTCGAGGTTTTGAGCAAATAAATGGTCCGTGTAAGCTTGACAGAACCAATTAGAGTGATGAATGATAACAACTCAATATATAAGCTTAAAAGATAATCAAGTAAAAGACTTTACAACTCGAAAAGCTATCACACAAATCCAACAACAATCAAGATTGTATGACCTAACTTAACAATTGCATTTTTGCAAGAGACAAGACGTCGTTTTTTTCTTATTCATGTTTTCCACCTGACTGTTGATGGCTAGATGATCGAATTTTCTACTAATTAATGTTTAACTCTAGTCTAAATAATTAGGACGTATCTAAGATACCAATTGAGCATCTCATACTTTAAATATTTTATTTGGACATTACTAATTTAGCAAATGTTATCTTTAACGTATTGGCCTCTATTCATCATTTCGTCAAAGTAATCCTATTATTGGTGGTATCAGGTGTTTTATCAAGGGAATGAAGATATTATGCAGCGCTTCAAACGCGATCTTGACCCAAACTCTTTTGGAACAAGTTCGAGCGCTTGGTAACCAGAAGGGATTTCATGATGAAGCTCTAGCTCGGCTAGTTCTCAACTTGAAATGTGAAGAATGATAGAAACCCCTGTTTATTAGTGTATTATTCATCCAATATAAATAGGTTATAAATACATGATAAAACCCCAACCTTAATAGACCCACAACCTACGGGCTGATTTTGGGCTACGTCCAATACTCCCCACAGTTAGAGTGATGAAATCACAAAAGTTCGAATATAAGAATTAAACTTTAGTTATAAAAAAAGAAAATAAAGATAAATTCAAATGTATAATAACGAGGAGTTTTTCACAAAAAAAGAAAAAAAAATAGTTCTTACCCCTAAATCCACAAACGTTGTTTTTTAAAGAATTAGTTTTGCCTATTAGAAAGGGGTAGCAACACCGCTTGTTGCTCTTTTGCGAGTTTCCGATGTAATGTACATTTGCAATCTAATCTATAGTTATATATATATATATATATATATATATATATATATATATATATATATATATATATATATATATATATATATATATATATATATATATATATATATATATATATATATTAAATAAAACAGGGTTTGTAACGTCACATGTCACTTTTTCAGCCATTCTCACCATTATTTTTGCGCCAATTTTATTTTCACTTTTAACCCTTTGATTACTAAATGCATTATTTATTTTTATTAACCATTTTTCATTTTTAAAATTTTTCACTTAAGCCAATTAACTTTGGGTATAGATAAATTGATTTCGACATTTACTTCCTATTAAACTGATTAAGAAAAATAACGCATCTATCTATATTTATATATTCATTATCAAATATTAGTCACGTGTCATCTCACATCATTCGCCACTAATATTCTCTTGCCATTTTTATTTACACTTAAGTCCTTTAAATACTAATAAATGTTTTTTTTTTTACCTTTTTTATCATTTATATTTTTCAAAATTATTATCGGATCTATGTTTATCGAGTATTTACACTTAAGCTCTTTAAATATATTGATGAATATATTTTTTTTTTCTTTTTATCATTTCCATCGTTCAGATTTTTCATAATTATAATCGGATTTATGTTTATTAAGTAATAGAAATAGAAATGTCAAAAAAGAAAAAATGAAAATAATCATTGATGACATCATCAATCTGATCTAACGGCTGACATCAAAGAGGTTAATCCATCCAACGGATCTTACTTCGCCATGTGGCATTTAAGGCCCCTCTTTTATTATATATTAAAGATAAAAAAGTCAAATTAAATAGATTACACAGTTAAAATAGTAAATTAAGTTTTTAAAGAATAAATAATCTTCCTTTATTATATATAGACTACTTTCAGTTTACTATAAAAATTGTTTATAGAGCATGATTGGAGATGGCAAGCTAAAAAAGAAAAAAAGGGGGGACTAAATGTGTAACTCAGTAGAAACTAGAAAAAACAGAACAGCTTCGCAGTTAGACTATGGGGTGTGGTAGTTTGTTTTGGGTGATGATGTGGAGTGATAGAGGTGATTTGTAGGAAAGAGAGTGTGATTTGTAGGAAAGAGAGTGTGATGATGTGGAGTGATAAAAATGGGTGGTGTGGTTGTGTGATGATGTGGAGTGATAGAGGAAAGAGAGTGTAATTTTAAAAAGTTGTATATTTATAATTTTTTTTATATAAATGAAATTTAAAAACTTGTATTTTTTATTAAAAAAAAAAACAAACACACACTACAATTTATTAAAAAACATATTACGATTAAACTAAAATACGTTAAAAAAATACAATTAAAAAAAAAAACACTTCAATCTTCATCGTTGTTTCCTCGGGGGCGGTAATACCAGACATGTTCGATCAAATCGGCTAACAGACTGTGATGGGTACCTTCGTCACGCATGTCACGTATGTTCTGTTGTTTCTCTTGAAAACTAATCTGGACTTCTGGTTCGGTGGCATTCTCATCATAAGCTTGACAATACGCCTTACCTTTGTCTTCCAAAAATCATGTTATGAAGAATTATAGCGGCGTACATCGCGTTTCTAATTTTTTCTAAACTCCAAGCTCTTGCGGGGTTTTTAATTATATGCCACTTTTTTTTCAACACTCCAAATGCCCGTTCGATGTCCTTTCTTGAAGATTCCTGGGCTTTTTTAAAATGGTTACGCTTCTCGTTTAATTCGTCTCTTTCCCTGAAAGACTTTATTAACACCGGCCATTTTGGATAAATACCGTCAACGAGGTAATACCCGTATTTGTAGGTTGTGTCGTTAACAATAAACGACTGTTCGGGAGCCGTCCCATTCACAATGTCGTTGAAAAGCAGTGACTGATCCAAGACGTTGATGTCATTATTCGCTCCAGCCATCCCAAAAAATGCATGCCATATCCACAAATCAGTAGAGGCCGTAGCCTCTAACATAATGGAAGGGTGAGCGTGATCACCCCTATGGTATTGACCATGCCAAGCCACGGGACAATTTTCCCACTCCCAATGCATACAATCCAAACTTCCTAGCATACCGGGAAAATTGTGTTTTTCATCATGAACCATCGTAATCTGCTGTATGTCGCTCCAACTAGGACGGCGTAAATATCTCTTGCCGTATAAAGAAACCACACCTATTTCAGATATTATTAGATTTTAAGTACAAATAAGTTTTAAAGTAAACTAATTAAAAATGTAACGGTTAAAAATTTACCTTCGCAAAAGTAGGCAAGAGAGTCACGTGAAATTCTTACGGACATTTTTAAATACTCGTCCCACATGTCACTAAAGTGCCAAAAGCAAGTTGTCGTATGGCGGATGTGCATTTCTGAATCGGTGTAAACCCAGCCCTTCCTCTACAATCAAATTTTTGCCTAAAATACTCAAAATTGTTTTCAAAATCTTGGTACTCATACACTTCAACAGTTCAACTAACTAAGGTATATCTGTCTCCCCTTTTATATTTTCTAATTAATTTGTTTTTTATGTTTTCTGTTCTCATTTTTGAGAAATTAAAATGGCTTAATTGTTTATTTCTACACATTTGGTGCTTTTAGGGTTTACAACTTTTAATCTTTCATTTCCCTCTGTTTTAATAAGATCTGTGTTTAATCGTTGGTAACTACTATACTATTTTCAATTTCAAAAAGTTTATATTATTTGTTTAATTGAAAACTGATGTTACACCAATTAGAGAATGTGTTTATTAAAGTTTGTTATAATCACTTTGATGTTGTTCAGAGCATGGTCGGGTCTTAGGGCGTGCAATATGGGCGACCGCATATGACCCCAAAATCTTTAGGGGCACATATTTTTTATTATCATGAAGAAATATCATGATTCATTTATGTTTCATACACACAGATTATATGGCTTATTGACTTTTGACTTATGTTTCATATAAGCCCGGATTTTATGGCTTATGTATGGGCTTATTATTGTTTTTTATGACTTAATAAACAGTAATAAGCTCATAAGCCCCTTACATAAGTAAAAAAATCTTAGCTTATGAAAAATAGGTTGAAAGCCAATAAGCCCTTATATAAGCTCAAACAAACACCCCCTAACGACATAAGATAAAACACTTTATTGTCGTCATTTTATTTTGTTTGATTTTAATGATAAACATTAATACAAAATAAATTTCATTTAAACATATAGAATATATTTAGGGGCCCATTTTTAATCTTCGCAAAGGGTACCTGAAGTCTCGGGCCCGGGCATGGTTCAGTGTTTACTCCATGATTTGTTAATCAGTTTTGTTGCTAGTGACTAAGATGAAGCTCTGATTATTTTACCTTTGTAATATGAGTTAAGCATAAACGGGACGAGTAGATTACTCAAACTAATATATCAAAAGTGAAAACCCCCCTCGATTATAAATTTGGCTCACCTCCCGAGTTTGTCTACTCTGATTTTTGCAGCATTATTTAGTATCAGTCCAACAAGAACACTGTGCAATGACAAGTATGCAAGATAGAATCAGCAACCTCCCTTCAGCCATCATAGAAAGCATCCTCTGTCTTGTACCGATTCAAGACGCAACAAGGACAAGTATCCTCTCCAAGGAATGGAGGTACAGATGGACTAAAATTCCCAAAATTGTTTTTGATAAAGATACGTTTCAAGTATCAATTGGTGAGAATCAGCTCTCTGTTCTAGAGAAAACAATTGATGTTTCACGTAACGCAAAATGTATGTTCAATAGGTGTAGATTTTTCGATTGAACATGACACAAGTGGTGAAGACTACGTTGCACTGGAAGATTATTCGGATATTTGGTTAGAGCATCTTAATGAAATCGAGATCGAAGGTTTCCATAACTCGGAGTACCAGTTTGAGGTTGTCAAGTTTATCTTAGCCAGGTCACCTGTGCTTAAGAAGATGAGGATAGTTTTTTTGAGCTGTATTGTTACTAAGGATCAAGAGATGGAGATGTTAAGAACTCTCTTATGCCTCCCGCGTGCATCATCCTTAGTAAATATCTTTGTGGAGCGTGGTAAGCACTGAGTAGATGTATTTGTGCAAATGACTCGATGTAACTGTTGAGAGATCGATGATTATAAGGTACTGTTTTTGAGTTGCTAGTTTGCTTCTTGTTAATCTCTAATTCCTTTGGTTTAATCTTCAGTTGTTCCGGATCTTTGTAAAACGTATCAGATATTAAGAGTTAAGCTAGAGTTTATTATGTTGCTGTGTTAAATTGGTAAGTGCAACGAAAAAGATGGACGAGAAGTGTGCATACTCTTATGCTATATTCCAAGTTCTATTACTATGCACCCGGATCAAATATATAAATTCACCCTTTCAATGAACGTAGAAAAACATATGTGTTAGTGTGTAAGCATTGGAACTAATCAAGTAAACCGAGAACGAAAAAAGACCATTGACAAATGTACACTTCAATCGACGCATTCCTATGGCAATCAGTATATTGTACCGTTATATACTGGATGCTTAGTGTCCAGCAGCAAGATTTTCTTGCACTAAACTTTTTTTTGTTACAGTGACCATGATGATCGAATATGGTGTCACTTTAACCTTGTTGATCTATATAGTATTTGATACGCGGAAGGTGATATGTGGTTTGAGGTTTACATCAAGTCTTGCTCTCGGGTTTTCAGTGAGCGGTCATTTGTGTCGAAATGTGACATTAATAGAATCATTTTTTGTTCTTTTTAAATGGATATTTGTGTTGATGACTTGTAACTTGTAAGCTGCAAATGGGTTGGTAGCTTGGTGAATTTGAATTTTCTCAACTGTTGGGCTCATGTTGGGCCCATAGCATTATAAATTTTGTACTACTTTGTTAGACTTTAGGGTTTTTTGTTTTTTCTGAATACTTAAGTATGAATCTGAAAACCAGTTCTGAATGATAAGAGATTGGGTCTGAAATCTGAGCATGATTGAACTTTTCATTTTTGCTCATTGCACGTTGACGACGAAAGTCTCCAAGCCAATATCTAACATTACGATGTGGTGTCATAATATTAATTTTAATTAGAGGTATTAAGAGGTATTAAGATATAAAATATAGCTTATCAAATAGGAGGAAAAAAAGGATATCAAGATCTTATTCAAAAAAAAATTCAAAACCTCTTATTTACTATTTTACTTATTGGATAATACAATTAGATATCATTAGGAGCTTAATATGAAAAACAAACGACCCCTTAGTCACTTAGACCCATTTCAAAATGAAATCTCTTTTATCTAATAAAGTGAGTTTAGGTTGACGTCATCGTTTTTAAGTTATCCACATAGGTTGATATTTTAAATGCTAATGTTATTGGCTTAAGTGTCATAAATAAATCCACCTAATTTCATTTAAAAAATCTCTTTTATCTAATAATCTCTTTTCAAACTAAATATACAAAATATGACAAAAAAGGTTAACCATTTTTAACGAAACGTTTTTTTTTTTATAGAATCCCATTAAACACATGGACAATTAGCTAGTTATATTTTATAGACAAGAATGGTGTGCAACAAATTTGAGCACGTAATCTCTACTTTTATATTAATCATGTGACCTATTTCAACTTTAAGTTTGAATTTTAAAGAGATTAAATCGTAACAATTGATTTTAAATGGTTCATAATTAATTCGATCTTGAACATTCATTATTTTTACAAAATAGTTAAATTCAGCTAAAAGTGATCAATGATATTTTAATGTTGCTTAAATGTTTTTAATAATGCTTAATATACTTGACTCCTTTACTAAGAAACATAACATTTCATTAATCTAAAATATAGTCAAAATGTAATTTATATGATTAAATGATTAATGAATGTATAAACTAATAGATTTAATGAAATGAAATTTATGCATGAATAATAAAATTGTTATTATCAAAAGTAAAAAGTGTACACTTCATTAAAACTACTATTCTAAACTAACTACAAACTAATTATAATTTATAAAATAAGATAAAACTATGCTGACTATGTCACATTTTGGAAACAAAACGATAGATTATTGAAAACCACTCACCAAACAATAAGATAAAGCTCAATACTTATTATATCAATCACATACATTGTTTAATATCTCGCCGCGTAAAAGCAAGCACGCTACTCGTGTCTATAGATTAAGATCCCGTTTGTATTGAAATTGTATAATAGCTCCAAACAAAGCTCATGATTATCTTTGGTAAACTCAGACTCACATAATTCATATTGTAAATTAAATCTATATCATTTTATCAAGTTAATTAAAAAAAAAAAAGTCAACCTTATCTAAAATATAATATTAAAATAGTTTTTATAAAAATTGCCATGTGTCGATTAAAGTCTTATTATTATAAAATTATTATAAGTTTCAATGTAACACAAACTTTCTTTTGAATCTTAAATTCTATTAAGCAATTCGACGGAATTTAAGAAATATCAATTCCACCATTTGTGTGACAACCGTCACTCTCTCCGTCCTTAGTTAGTCTAACATGTCTGTAGATCATTACCACATTTTACTGAAAAATTTAAAACTTGATTATTACTACTGTTATGAGATTAAAAGTTACGTTTTCTAATAGAAGATGACTTCTATTATGTGTGTGTATATATTTTTTTTGTTTCGTGATACTTTCGTTAGTTAGGTGCACAGTAGATAGTTCCCTAGTCGATCTCCTAAATGACTTGACGAGTAAACTCCGTATTCGAGTTATAAGTATTTGTGAGATTTATGTGAACTGTTATAATTACTTGGAGGGGAATAATTCATAATGAAAAACTAAATTGTTACTTGTTTAATAAAAATTGTGATGCGTCAATGGTTCGTTTTCGATTTCGGGAATTCCTTTTTGTGTCACTGGTAGACTAGTTAAATAAGAAATTTCATGTCTTCTTGGGCTTGAGAGAACCGGCCTTTTGGCCTTGGGTCTTTGGGTTTGTCAACGATTCCAAACTCCTTATACTATTTTTACTAGATTATTATCCCGCGATAGCGCGAACATATATAAAATTTGAATTGCAAACATTATGTTTATGTAGATTTTAAGTTACTATGAAAAGACAATGTTATACGTATAATAACATATATATACTTTACGTTTATACACATGTTGTTTATGATTATAATAACATATACACTTTTACGTTTATATACATGTTTTGAAATTTTTTATTAGGAGATTTTAAAATAACAATAAGGTAAATCATAGTCCAAAGTGAGTGATTTTATAAGTAAAATTAGAAATTTGTTTTTATTTTAGTTGAGTGGGAATTAAAGAGAGAATGTTATTATATATTGTAAGAGGGTGTAAAATGAAAGTATTATTTGATGACATCATCAATTTGATCTAACGGTTGAAATCAGAAAAGTTAACCCATCCAAGGACCCTTACTTCGTCATATGGCATTTAAGGTCTCTATTTTATTATATATTAAAGATGTGGTTTAATGTAATTCCCATCATATCTTGTAATGTTTATTTCTTATTGGAATAATAATAATAATTAATTAATTAAATAAAATAATAGAATCATGCATATATATATATATATATATATATATATATATATATATATATATATATATATATATATATATATATATGACGAGATTCTTATAAAATAATACTTAAAGTAAAATAAGTAAAGAAAAATGAAAAAATAATTCGTTTGTGTAATTTTGTATTATATTATTTATTCAATTATAACAAACTTAAAGAAAACAAGTTTTGATATACATCAAAATATATGTCATTTAAGAAGTTTTGCATCAAATTAATTATTTTTGTTAAATAAATATTCAAATTTGATGCACAACAATAAAATTACACAGTGTTTTTACGTACAACAAAACTTCGTTTTTTAAAGTTTGAGATATGATTATAATGAACGATGATACAAAAATTCTAACGTCATATTATTTTTTTATTGTTTTTAATTTATTTTACTTTAAGGTTCTCTCTCTCTCTCTCTCTCTCTCTCTATATATATATATATATATATATATATATATATATATATATATATATATATATATATATATATATACTAGTTTATTGACCCGCCTAAAATAATGTAACAAATATATAATATTGACAAAGAACATATAACTTATATAAAAAGATTAATATAAAGATATTAGTAATGTAGACAAAATGATCATGTTAGCAAATGTGAAGTTAAATAAAACATTACTATGTAATTCGGAAAAAACCTTATTAAAACTAAAATATTTATAATATATAAAAAAAACTAAAAATATTGAGTAAAGGACGAAAAAAAAACAGAAGATTTTTTTATATGATATATTTTCCGTGTATATGCGAAACATTCGTAAAATAATAAAATAATTTTATTTTCTTTTTATAATATATAGAAACACTAAAAATATTAGGTAAATAGAACGGAAAAAAAAAACAGGAGATTTTTTTATATGATATGTTTTTCGTTAATGTGCAAAACACTCGTAAAACAATAAAATAATTTTAGTTTCTTTTTATACTAAAATGTGTATGTGTTTGAAGAAAAAATATGTTTTATATTTTTTTAGAATTAATTTAAAATACAAGTGTTAGATTATTTAAAACAGGAAGGTTAATTAGTTTTATTTAATTATTACTATTTAAAATAAGGGTTAAATTATTTAAAGTAAAGGGGTTAAAATAAAATTATTAATGATGACATCATCAAAATGATCTAATGGTTCAGATTAAAGTTGGTTTTCTATCTAATGGTTACTATTTTGCCAAGTGGCATTTTAGGACTCTCTTTTATTGTATATTAAGATTCTAATCTTGTTTCTCATGCATATCACCTAAAACTCCTAACCCTAATATTACTCTTGCCGTCACCCAAAATCCACTACAAAACTAGCTGCATTTTTATTTCTTTGTTTGGTTTTGGAACTCCACCATTTGAAGATCAACTTCAGCCTTTAATTCAGCCATCTCTCCACTTTGAACTATTGTGTAAGGTGTTGTTCTTTTTTGAAAAAAAAGTCTTAATAGGCTCTGAACTCTGACCCGGTCAGAGGTTTTAAAAATTTTGTTGTTCTTTTTTATTTTCCAACCAGAGACAAAAAACCTCTTTTTACCTCTGATACAACCCTACATAAAAAACCTCTTTTTAACTTCTGATTATCTCTTTCTCTTCACCAGTAAGTTTCCCATCCTTAAATTCAAATAATTTTTGATTTTTTTCAATGGTTTGTCACTTGATTTCGTTATATAAATTGATATTGATGATTGTTTGTTAGATTTAGGTGATATAATTTTTTTTTTAATATGTATTTGTTTTCGATTGCATATAAACTCCTACTATTACATCGACTTTTATGTGAACTTTTCTTTTGTTAATTATTTTTATATCTTGAAATTAATGTTAGACAATTAGTTTATTAATTTGTTCAAATAAGTAATATGAATATGTATGGATTGAGCGTACTTTTGGTGTTTTGAAAGCACGTTTTCACATCTTGAATAGAATAGCTCCGTATTCTTTGGTGAAACAAAGAGATATTACTATTGCATGCTTTGCTATTCATAATTTTATACGAAAAGAAAGATTAAGTGATGATTTTTTCTCCGAATATGATCGAGGTGAAGTACATGCTAACGAGAATGTACAAGATGGGGACGAGTACGATGAGGACGAGGTTCAACCACATAGAAATACAACAAATTAACAATACATGATCAATTGTCGAGATCAACTTGCGGCACAATTAATGCAAAATGTTGAAAATGTTGTTTGAATATTATCTTTATTTGAAAAATGTTGGCACTATGTTTGAACATTTTTATGAATGTTTTTATTTAAGACGGTTTATAAATGCAACAGTTTAGTACTAATATAGTAAAACAGATGTTACGAAGGAAAAAAGAACATAGTATATTGATTCAGATTCAGAGTTTTAGACCACCTCTGATTATTCAGAGCTGGTATTCAGATTCAGAGGAAAACCTTTGGTTCAAGAGAACAGCACCTAAGAGTTATTCTAATCCTTGGTCTTTTTCTTTGTTACTAGCCAAAATCCACCATCATCAAAATTAATCCATGCGCTGCTGTCATGTAGTTTTATTTCAGAATTTTGAGGGTCAATCAATTAGTCCTACTCAGCTCCGTTATTAAGAGTGTTCAGCGAATCCATGTAAGCCTGTTTCGGTTCTTACTCCTAGCCGAACTCCATGCAATGCATACATGTGTGTATGCTTTCTAATTTGGCTGTTGTGTTTTAAATTCGTGACCTTGGACAGCTTGGAAGTCGGTTCTCATAAGCTCTTTTGGTGTGTGTTTCGTAGTTCCAATCAGCGTCAATAGTTCAAGTTTCGAACCCTTCTAAAACGTTGAAATTCGTAGTGGTATAATCCTTAATTCCTTATTTTTTTTATGTCCATTTTGTTGTCTTGATCGTTTGTAATGTATGTTTATGTTGAGGTTGTTTTGTTCTTGGATGTATATAATCTGAATTTACATCACATATAAAGGTATATACAAGTTCCATAAGTTAATCGTCACAAAGAAACTCTAATCAATAAGCTTAATCAATTGTTATGTTAAATCTTGCTGACCCGAACTAATACAGTGTCTTACTCGGTTAATATCTCCTTGGTCGTATTAAATTGGATTCTGTAGACTAAACATAAAATGTAGCCCTTCCTTTCTAGTTTTCAAAAATATAAGATTCGTATTCTGATTCATTGTAAAACTCCCAGAAACTGATTTTTAGTAGACATGGGTCAAATATGAGTTTTAACGTTTATGTTAGGATTAAAAATCGTGAATTTGTGTAACCACTTAGCAAACTAAATTATATTGTAAAATGGTATATTATTGCTTAATCAGACCTTAAACATATATATAATATGGTCAATCATGTTTAAGTGTTCGTTTAATATTTTATAAACGTTTTATGAAACAATCTATTAAAGTTACCGCATTTTGGACAGTTTCGGTAACCTGTTTTGTAACCTTCATATCCTTGTCATAAATGACTCAAATTTGGCAATTCCGGGTTCCTCGATGAAGCCCTATGAGTCTACTTTCCGTACGTATAAGATTCACCGTCTAACTCTTTCTCAAACTCGAGTTATGACAGTTTTAGTAGTCGGGGGTACCTGCTGAGTTTTCAACTTTCATTTCTAAATCTACCGTTTTGTCTAATATTAATGAGTAACATGAATTGGTTAATTACATCTAAACAAACTCTAATCGGGATTAAAACTTGGAAACTTATTCTCACGAAACCTTACTTATACTCGTTTAGGGAAGCTCATTCACTAGCCGGGACCTAGCTTGTGACCTACCTATTATTGCTTACATTCACACGAGTAGTATTACTTACTTACTTTTCGAGGTGAGTTCATCGCCCCATATTTACTGCTTTCTTATTTTAAACTAAACGGGGGGAAGTAAAACTCAACTAAACGATTTACAAACTTACTATTTCTGGAAACTTTCTATTTCGAGAAATTTACTACTTTCGATAAACTTACTATAAATAGAACTTCCTATTTATAGAAACTTACTACTTTTAGAAACTTACTATTTTCGGAAATTTACTACGAACTGGATTTCATAAAACGTGTAACAAAACTTAATGCATTTTCAAAACTTACGAGATACGGGTATATTTGGATTCATGTTACTTACACACTACTTAGCTAACTTAGTACTGCCGAGGCGTACCAAGGATAGCGTTCGGACCTGACACAGCCGATGCGTGTCATACTTACTTGACGCTGCCGAGGCGCGTCAAGCACAGTGTTCATATTCGATATTGCCGACGGGCGTATCACTTACAGGGCACTGCCGAGGCGTGTCACTGTGCTCGTTGGATATGATTACTATTCTCGATATGGTTACTATTTTACTACTTATGCATTAGTTACACACTTTCGTATACTATGTTGTGTTTGAGATTGAAAAAGTCTTTACTTACATTTTCTTACTTACTACTCGATGAATTCGCTCAACCTTTGTGTTGACTTTTAAGTTTTACTTTCAGGTATTGATCAGGCATAGGATCTAGCTGGATTGGACTCCTAGAGACTTAGAGTTACTTTCATGCATGGTGGCTTGGATTCTTATTTTATTATTAACTTTATTTCGGGCTTGTATGCCTAAGTACTTTATTTTCATTTTCGAATCTATTTTAGATGTTTCATTGTAGTGAATGGCGTAATTGTGTGCCAAGTGGTTTTACCTTGGACATCGCGACGTCATGACACACGAATATTATTTATTTCATATAGATTGTTTCTTTATTTACTATTGTGTTATGACGATCGCCAATCAGTTGCCCCCTGCGTTTCCGCCACTGGCGGGATGTGACACTTTGATCAATCAAAACAGGTAATGAAATTTAAAAATATTTTAATTTCATCAAATTACTTGAAATTCCGCGAGCTAATTGAGCCCTTGAAGTTTGCACGAGCTATTAACATTACATACAATCACATTATATCGTCACCCGCTCAAGTTTTATCATCAATGATGTGACGTGTGAGCAAATGTTTTATCTTCACAAGATCAATTTGTCTATCCCGTTAAATAAAAGTGTGTACTAGATTAGTTTTGTCTAGTTCTAGTTCTAGTCTATTATCCTCTTACACATTTACAATACTTTTATCATAAATGAATTAATCTTTGAAAATTATAACGCGTTTTCTTAAAATCAAAAATATATATTTTAACCAAATTTGTAATAAAGTGACAAGGTGTTCATAAGTATAAAAATTAGGTTAAAAGATATTTAGTGACCAACGTTATGGTTTTATTAAAATGTTGGATTTTGTTAACAAGTTTAAAAAATCAATTCACTCGTCTTTTTAGAGAAAATAACTATGTTGTTTTTCGCCCTTAAAATAAATGTTTATTTAAATTTATCGATGTATACTTTTTTTAAATTTAGACAATATTTACTCATGTACTTTTTATTCCTTCTAATTTTACACTCAACAAACCTGGCACCACACATTGAAAAAGTTAGGTAAGGTTCTTTACGACCCACAAAGTAATGAAATTTATCAATCTAGATTATTATTATCTTTTCATTGCGTAGTGGTTTGGATTGAGCTTTTCGAAAATAATAGAAATTAAATAGTCATATCCCAAATAATCACATCCACGATGGCAGTGGTAAAATCATATAAAGGTCACGGTTGGTGATGACCTTAGCTACCAACAAAATATAATAAAATATAACCTAATCCAGTTAATAGTCTCATAAAACATACTCTATACCGATTAGATTATATGTTGACTCTAATTAACTTGAAATTATGATCTTAGTTAAAAATTGTTATTTATAATTTAGTTGTTCATTTCTGTCTATACCACACGATAATACTTAGAGCACGGGGTATGGTTTGATTGTCGCTCGTTCTCACCGTCGTTGTCAACCCACAACGAGCGTGAGTGCTTGTTATCATACTGCCCCACCTCGTTGTGGGGGCTCGTTGTCACCATCGTTGTGAGCATAACGACCGTTATTGTTTTTTTTTTTTTTTTTTTCTCCTTTTTAATGGTTTAATTAAAGATAATTGTTAAAGAAAGATGAAATGTGTTTTGTGTTTGTTTCGTTTTAAGAATAACTTGATCTAATTTTTTTTTTCTTTAATCTATTTTTTTTTTCTTTTGCAGATGGAGAGGACAAAGAATTTTCAATATTTACTTTTTCTTTCTCCTATTTACATATTTGACCCTTATTTTTGTTTTCGTATTATGAATACCCTAAACATTTTTATGTTATATTATTTACTCCAAAGATTTTGTATTTACAAATTTGATTCATTTACAATTTTTTGTAATATTAATTTCATTATTTTAAATATTTATATTGTATAATGATTAATAAAATGTTTTTTAAAATGAATATAAATGTTTAAAAGAAAATAAAAAAATAGTGGGTTCACAACTCCCACAATCAGCCTCAATACCACGTCAGCAAAAGTAATTCAAAAATTACCGAAATCGTGATTATCTGATGTGTCCTTAAATTAAATTTATGATACTAGTTAAATAGTTATCTACTTATCTTTATATTTATTGGTATAGTGTAAACTATTGGCGGCCGTAGCCCCCTATACCTACATTCTTGGATTCGGCGCTGCATACACTTGTCCAATTTATAGGTAGCAATGTTTATCTTAAATCGATTTTTACAGTTTATTTATACCTGGTTGTCTACTTTTAGACTCACCGAGTGCAATTGATAAAGTTAGGTAAGCTTCCTCAACTCAGTCAGGTATCGCTTTGTCTATGCTTTTTTTTGTATCGATTTATCAGTTTAGGTTTTGTCTTCATATGTGTAATGTTTGTAAAAGTAATCGAATACAAGTGTTTTGTAGAAACTGATTTCGATTTATATTGTTCGGACAAGAACACACTTTGAGATGAGACCTAAACGTTTATCTAAACCGAAACGTTTGGATAGAATCAGCAACCTTCCTTCAAACATCATAGAAACCATCTTATGTTACTAATAAAAAATGAATGATAAATGGATACCAATTAGAGAATGTGTTTATTGAAGTTTGTTATAATCACTTTGATGTTGTTCAGTGCATGGTCGGGTCTTAGGGCGTGCAATATGGGCGACCGCATATGGCCCCAAAATCTTTAGGGCCACATATTTTTTATTATCATGAAGAAATATCATGATTCATTTATGTTTCATACGCACAGATTATATGGCTTATTGACTTTTGACTTATGTTTCATATAAGCCCGGATTTTATGGCTTATGTATGGGCTTATTATTGTTTTTTATGACTTAATAAACAGTAATAAGCTCATAAGCCCCTTACATAAGTAAAAAAATCTTAGCTTATGAAAAATAGGTTGAAAGCCAATAAGCCCTTATATAAGCTCAAACAAACACCCCCTAACGACATAAGATAAAACACTTTATTGTCGTCATTTTATTTTGTTTGATTTTAATGATAAACATTAATACAAAATAAATTTCATTTAAACATATAGAATATATTTAGGGGCCCATTTTTAATCTTCGCAAAGGGTACCTGAAATCTCGGGCCCGGGCATGGTTCAGTGTTTACTCCATGATTTGTTAATCAGTTTTGTTGCTAGTGACTAAGATGAAGCTCTGATTATTTTACCTTTGTAATATGAGTTAAGCATAAACGGGACGAGTAGATTACTCAAACTAATATATCCAAAGTGAAAACCCCCCTCGATTATAAATTTGGCTCACCTCCCGAGTTTGTCTACTCTGATTTTTGCAGCATTATTTAGTATCAGTCCAACAAGAACACTGTGCAATGACAAGTATGCAAGATAGAATCAGCAACCTCCCTTCAGCCATCATAGAAAGCATCCTCTGTCTTGTACCGATTCAAGACGCAACAAGGACAAGTATCCTCTCCAAGGAATGGAGGTACAGATGGACTAAAATTCCCAAAATTGTTTTTGATAAAGATACGTTTCAAGTATCAATTGGTGAGAATCAGCTCTCTGTTCTAGAGAAAACAATTGATGTTTCACGTAACGCAAAATGTATGTTCAATAGGTGTAGATTTTTCTATGCTATATACCAGGTTCTCTTATTGCACCGGTGTCCAGTACTTGACTTCACCCTTTCCATAGAAGGTGTAGAAAAGACCTGTGTTGAAATTGACCAAATAATATGTTATTTGTCGAAGAACAATACGATCAAGAGTCTACGCCTCTACTTGAATAATTCCTGTTGGTTTAGGGTACCCTTATCTATATTTTCGTTGCATCAGCTAACGGACCTAAATATCCGTGGTGGTAGTCTTGAACATGAACCAACATTCAATGGTTTTGGTAGCCTTACAAACCTATACTTGAACGATGTATATATCACTACGAAAACTCTCGTACATCTCTTATCCAGTTGTCCATTACTTAAGAGCTTCACTCTGGTAAGTTCTTAAATATCTAACCTGATGGGTTTTCATTACTTATCTTATTATTGTAAGTTGCTGCAGTTTACATCGGAGGAATATAGTAATTTAGATATTATCAAACTATTCAAGTGTTTACCTCTGATTGAACATCTTACTCTGTCGGGAATGGTTATTGAGGTAATATTTATGCACATGGTATATAAATTAATTGAACTTGAAAACATAAACTTCGGCTCTAATTATTTGTTTGTTTTCGCCTAAGTGTTTTGGATTGGTTCCAGAAGAGCTTTCAACCTACCTAATCCACCTCAAATACTTTTGTCTCCAAGATTACTATTTCATTGGCCATAACGGGTTATTTTTTCTTGCTCCTTTGATCAGAAGCTCCCCGAACTTGGAAAAAATTAAGCTAGAGGTAAATGGCACATATATTGTATATCCTATTTGTTTTTATTCTCATCCCAAAATACTCCATTTTCCTGTAGATTTCGATTGAACATGACACAAGTGGTGAAGACTACGTTGCACTGGAAGATTATTCGGATATTTGGTTAGAGCATCTTAATGAAATCGAGATCGAAGGTTTCCATAACTCGGAGTACCAGTTTGAGGTTGTCAAGTTTATCTTAGCCAAGTCACCTGTGCTTGAGAAGATGAGGATAGTTTTTTTGAGATGGAAGGTTACTAAGGATCAAGAGTTGGAGATGTTAAGAACTCTCTTATGCCTCCCGCGTGCATCATCCTTAGTAAATATCTTTGTGGAGCGTGGTAAGCACTGAGTAGATGTATTTGTGCAAATGACTCGATGTAACTGTTGAGAGATCGATGATTATAAGGTACTGTTTTTGAGTTGCTAGTTTGCTTCTTGTTAATCTCTAATTCCTTTGGTTTAATCTTCAGTTGTTCCGGATCTTTGTAAAACGTATCAGATATTAAGAGTTAAGCTTGAGTTTATTATGTTGCTGTGTTAAATTGGTAAGTGCAACGAAAAAGATGGATGAGAAGTGTGCATACCCTTATGCTATATTCCAAGTTCTATTACTATGCACCCGGATCAAATATATAAATTCACCCTTTCAATGAACGTAGAAAAACATATGTGTTAGTGTGTAAGCATTGGAACTAATCAAGTAAACCGAGAACGAAAAAAGACCATTGACAAATGTACACTTCAATCGACGCATTCCTATGGCAATCAGTATATTGTACCGTTATATACTGGATGCTTAGTGTCCAGCAGCAAGATTTTCTTGCACTAAACTTTTTTTGCTACAGTGACCATGATGATCGAATATGGTGTCACTTGAACCTTGTTGATCTATATAGTATTTGATACGCGGAAGGTGATATGTGGTTTGAGGTTTACATCAAGTCTTGCTCTCGGGTTTTCAGTTAGCGGTCATTTGTGTCGAAATGTGACATTAATAGAATCATTTTTTGTTCTTTTTAAATGGATATTTGTGTTGATGACTTGTAACTTGTAAGCTGCAAATGGGTTGGTAGCTTGGTGAATTTGAATTTTCTCAACTGTTGGGCTCATGTTGGACCCATAGCATTATAAATTGTGTACTACTTTGTTAGACTTAGGCACTTAGACCCATTTCCAAATGAAATCTCTTTTATCTAATAAAGTGAGTTTAGGTTGACGTCATCGTTTTTAAGTTATCCACATAGGTTGATATTTTAAATACTAATGTTATTGGCTTAAGTGTCATAAATAAATCCACCTAATTTTATTTAAAAAATCTCTTTTATCTAATAATCTCTTTTCAAACTAAATATACAAAATATGACAAAAAAGGTTAACCATTTTTAACAAAACGTTTTTTTTTTATAAAATCCCATTAAACACATGGGCAATAAGCTAGTTATATTTTATAGACAAGAATGGTGTGCAACAAATTTGAGCACATAATCTCTACTTTTATATTAATCATGTGACCTATTTCAACTTTAAGTTTGAATTTTAAAGAGATTAAATCGTAACAATTGATTTTAAATCGTTCATAATTAATTCGATCTTGAACATTCATTATTTTTACAAAATAGTTAAATTCAACTAAAAGTGATCAATGATATTTTTAATGTTGCTTAAATGTTTTTAATAATGCTTAATATACTTGACTCCTTACTAAAAAACATAACATTTTTTTAATCTAAAATATAGTCAAAATGTAACTTATATGATTAAATGATTAATGAATGTATAAACTAATAGATTTAATGAAATGAAATTTATGCATGAATAATAATGGGAGATTTACATCTACGTCCTTACAAAATTTCAATATTACGTCAATATCCTTGTAAAAATCAAAATTACGTTAATATCCTTCTAAACATGAAAGTTTCTCATATATATCCAAAATAATAAATTAATAATATTTAAATAATTTTAATATTTAAATTATTCATCTAAATACTAATTAAGCTTTTTAGTCAAGTATATTAGGTTTAATCAAACATTAACAGATGTATCTTAATTTCATAAACTCGCAATATAGATTTAAAAAATATTGATTTCTATAATTTTGAGTATTAACCGGAATAAAAAGGTTGCAAAACTTTCTCGTCTTGATTGATTAATGTTTTGTAATATATGTTTAAAACAATTTATTCATTAAATTTAATCTATTCAGTTTATTCGGTATTTGATTCTTCATTAACATATTTGTTTAAATAAACATTTGGATTAGTCTTATTGTTTTATTCAGTAATTTAGAATATTAAAATGATTTAATTAATATTTAGATGAATAATTTAAATATTAAAATTATTTAAATTTTATTAATTTATTATTTTGGATATATATGAGAATTTTTCATGTTTTGGAAGGATATTAACGTAATTTTGATTTTTATAAGGACATTGACGTAATATTAAATTTTTATAAGGACGTAGATGTAAATCTCCCAATAATGGGAGATTTATTGTCAAAAGCAAAAAGCGTACACTTCATTAAAACTACTATTCTAAACTAACTTCAAACTAATTATAATTTATAAAATAAGATAAAACTATGCTGACTATGTCACATTTTGGAAACAAAACGATAGATTATTAAAAACCACTCACCAAACAATAAGATAAAGATCAATGCTGATTATGTCAATCACATACATTGTTTAATATCTCGCCGCGTAAAAGCAAGTACGCTACTCGTGTCTATAAATTAAGATCCCGTTTGTATTGAAATTGTATAATAGCTCCAAACAAAGCTCATGATTATCTTTGGTAAACTCAGACTCACATAATTCATATTGTAAATTAAATCTATATCATTTTATCAAGTTAATTAAAAAAAGAAAAGTCAACCTTATCTAAAATATAATATTAAAATAGTTTTTATAAAAATTGCCAAGTGTCGATTAAAGTCTTATTATTATAAAAATTTTATAAGTTTCAATGTAACACAAACTTTCTTTTAAATCTTAAATTCTATTAAGCAATTTGACGGAATTTAAGAAATATCAATTCCACCCTTTGGTCAATCAAAACAGGTAATGAAATTTAAAAATATTTTAATTTCATCAAATTACTTGAAAATCCGCGAGCTAATTGAGCCCTTGAAGTTTGCACGAGCTATTATCCTCCTAATTAAAAGAGATAGATGCATTGCTATTTGTGCCAAAAATGATTTTTTAATACTTGGGCTTAGCACTTGGGCTTTGGGTTGTGGTTTTCTGGGTTTTGGTTTGGGCTTCATTTTTGGCCTGTCTTCGTATTTCTGTATTACACGCGGCAGGTTTGGGTTATTTTTGTTACACGTCTCTACCACGTGTCGTCTTCCCCAAACAAAACCACACCACACATGGTTTCAGGTTTCACTGAACCAAACAGCTTCTCCAATTCGTCATCGATAGCCATACCTACCGTCGGCTCCTTTTCCACCGCCGCCGTTAAATCCTCCTCAGCTGCCGATGACGCTTCTAAGAAGATCAGAAAACCATACACCATTACTTAGTCTAGAGAGAGCTGGAGCGATCCCGAGCATGATAAGTTCCTCGAGGCACTTCAACAGTAAGTTTATTCGGTTTAAATTTCGTTAATTTTAGGTTTATTTATTCTTTTCAGTAATTAGGGTTTATCAACTTTATCAAGTAATTGTTCGTTTACTTTCAGAAATTTTATATTTTTTTTTCTTTAATTTCGACTTTTTTTTTTTTTAGTTTTTTGCAGTTAATATTGATTTCGCAGAGAATCATCAAACCGAGTTAATTATATAGTTGATTTTATTGTTTTCGGTTTATTAATATATATTTTCTGATTTTTTTATGTTAAGGAGATTTGTGGAATGTTGTTGTTGTTAATTATTTTGATTTCTTATGGAGAGTGAACATGATGATCTCAAGGCCAAGTTTTTCGAGGAAAGAGCAGCGTTGGAAGCAAAATACCAAAACCTCTATGCACCAGTTTATTCAAAGGTCCGTACGAATGATTTTACTCTACTTTTACAACTAGTGACTTGGAACTCTATAAATTATATATTTAAGTTTGTGACCTAATCGGGTTGTGAAACGGCAGAGATATGATATTGTGAATGGTGTCGTTGAAGTTGACGGAGTGAATGACGACCCGACTATGGATGTTGCTGATGATAAATTGATTGAAGGTATTCATTTTGTAATATCTTTGTTCCATCTTTTTCTATAATTAACAAGTGTTAACCATAAGTTTTCTTTTTCTATACAGAAAAGGTTGTGCCAAGTTTTTGGTTGAATGCAATGAAGACCAACGAGATTTTGGCTAAAGAGGAAGGGTTTGTCTTATATAGCATGATTTTTTCAAAAAAGAATAGTAGATCGTACTATTTGTTATGTTATGTTCTGTGTGTTGACAGATTACAGAGCGAGATGTAGAAGCTCTTAAATATCTGAAAGATATTAAGTGGTGTCGCATGGATGATCCTAAGGGTTTCAAGCTTGAATTTTTCTTTGACACAAATCCTTTCTTTAAAAACTCTATTTTGAGCAAAGTATACCATATGATTGATGATGACGATGTTGGACCCATATTATTTGTGACCCTGATTGATCATTTATCTTTACTGATATGATGACTGACGCTAACTGAAATCTGTGTCTAGTAAATATTCGATGGACGTATTTACCTTAACGACACTATAGATTTCCCATTAGGTGATCGGAACTATGAGAGCTTATAATATAAACACTTATTAAACACCAAGGACTAAATGGTACACACTCCTAATTTGAGTGTCTATATAAGGACCATCATAAACCCTTATTAGGGTTGGTCACTTAAGCCACCATCTTCATCCCTAACACACATATAGTGTTTTCTCTCAATTAGTCCATCATAATACGATCATCTCGTTCTGGGAATCAATGGCTAACATGTTCAACAACATCCCAGGATCGTCGGGAGGTATTTAATTTACATGAATCAATCTAATTTAATCCAACATGTGGTATCAGAGCCAATGGCTCCTGATTATCCATTGGTTCATGTTTATTTGTTGCCTGGCTATTGCTATTATTATTCTGCAAATTATCTGGTCGGCGATTTTGATTTTGGATGAAAAAATGGTGTTTTTGGACCTGCGGATGTAGGCTTATCCGTACGAACCTGATTTGTTCATAAGTACGGATGAAAGCTCATTCGTGCGAATGAGTTTCTTGATTCGTGCGAACCTAACTTGTTCATTAGCACGAACTAAGAATCATCTCATGCGAACATAAGTGTTGATCCGTACGAATCTGGGCTAAATGCGTGCGAACCTAGGCTTACATCCGTACGAACTTAAATCTCACATCCGTACGAATATAGGACTAATCCGCACGAACCTGGACTTACATCCGTACGAATCAATACTCATCCGTACGAATATAATCTCATCCGTACGGATGACTACAGACCCTAATTTGGTCGGTTTTTTAGAGTTTTACGGATGACTACAGACCTTGACCCCGCAAGGGGCGCTGCCCCTTGACCCCTTCCTTTGTCACCTTATTTATATGTGACCTTATTATATTTATGCACTAATATTCATGTTTTCATCTTTTGTTGCCCAAAGGTCAAAGGTGATTCCTATGATTGCATTTTTTTTCCTTTAGCATAATAAACACGTAGGATATTAATTCTGCCCAAAGGTGATTTAATATACTTGTGTGCTTAAAAGGATTCTTATTATCCCTTAAAACACGATGTTCTATTTTGTTGCCCAAAGGTCAAAAGACAAACACTGTGTTGCATAAACCTTATGCTCATAATTTTACTTAGATATTAGTTATTTCTGCCCAAAGGTGATGTAACATCTAAGTAGAGCCTTACTTTAGCTTATTATTTTGGTGTTTTAATAGGCTTACCTATCACTGGCTTCATTACTTATATGGTCTTAGTCTCAGGAACATTATTATTAGGTCTACTTATTTTAGACATTACTCTAGTTCTATTATCTTAAGGGACATTACTTAGTCTGCCTTATATAGTTAACTCTGTCACTATAAAATCTTCTAAAACTCGTGTCATAAATCTAAATCCTCCTTATTCTCCACTACAGTACCAAACTTCGGCATTGAGGCACTTACTGGTGCTAAGTTCACTTCTTTGAAGGATCAAATTTACTTGACTCTGGGAATGCTCGACATGGACTATGCTATTCGCCATGATGAACCCGCCGCTATTACTGCTGCGTCTACTGCGACTCAGAAAGCGGACTTTGAGAAGTGGGAAAGGGCGAATCGGTTGTCCCTAATGATGGTCAAGAACTCAATTCATCCCAGCATCCGAGGAGCTATCCCTGATAACGACAAAGTGAAAACTTACCTCACATCTGTTGAGGATCACTTTAAGGGATCGTCTAAGGCAACTGCGAGTAGTTTAATGCTACAGATGCTAACTCTTAAATATGAGGGTTCTAATGGTGTCCGTGAACACATAATGAAGATGGTTGACATGTCTCACAAGCTTAAGGATTTGAAAATGGAAGTCTCAGATAATTTTCTTGTGCACTTCATAATGACTTCCTTGCCTGCTCGGTTCGACACTTTCAAAGTGAATTATAATGCTATGAAAGATAAATGGTCGATAAGTGAACTGATTGCTATGTGCGTTCAAGAGGAAGATCGCCTTAAGCACATTCAACCTGAAGATGTTCACCTTACTACCACTTCAAACTCCAAGAAGAGGAAAGGTAACTACAGTAATAAGACTGAAAATAAAGTCCAAAATCATGGTGCTGCTACCTCTGGCCCTAAATCCTCAAATACTAACTGCAAATTCTGCCGCACCAAAGGGCACGGACAGAAAGATTGCTCTAAATTCAAGGACTGGCTAGCTAAGAAAGGTAACATTCTTTATGTAATATTTGATTCCTTTACTACTGATGTTCCATTTAATACATGGTGGAGTGACTCTGGTTCTATGGTCCATGTGACCAATTCCTTACAGGGATTCCTTACAATTCAGAAGCTACCAAAGGACCAAAGAAAACTTAGAGTTGGAAACGGTGATCTCTTAAATGTCGAAGCCATGGGGATTTTAAATTTACATATGAATACCGGAAAGTGTATTAGATTAATAGATACCTTATATGTACCGAGAATTACTCGGAACCTTGTATCTATATCTAGACTTGATCTTGAAGGTTATGTAATTACTCATGGTTGTGGCAGGATCACTTTTACTCTTAATAATGAATTATTTGGTTGTGGTTTTTTGGATGGATTACTGTATAAATTAGAACTAGATCATAATTTCTCACAGTCTTTGTTGTCTCTTAATATTGATGACATAACTAAAACAAAGACAAAATCACCTAAACAAGCAGAGAATTCCTCCACATTGTGGCATAAACGTCTCGGCCACATCTCACGAGATCGCATGATACGACTCGTAAAAGAAGGAATCTTACCCTCTCTTGATTTTAGTGATTTTGAAACATGTATTCAATGCCTCAAAGGCAAAATGGCTAAAGGGAATAAGAAAGGAGCCACCAGATGTTCCAACTTGTTGGAAATAATTCATACTGATATTAGTGGCCCCTATCCCGCATCAATAACAGGACATACATCATTTATTACGTTTATTGACGATTATTCACGTTATATGCACCTTTATCTAATTAAAGAAAAATCTGAATCCTTACAAACTTTTGTCGATTATAAAACTTTGGTTGAAAACCAACTTGATCATAAGATACAAGTTGTCCGATCAGATAGAGGAGGTGAGTATTACGGTAAACATACTGATATTGGTCAAGCTCCTGGTCCCTTCTATAATTTTTGCAAGGAACAGGGCATAATTAACCAATACACCATGCCAGGTTCTCCTCAACAGAATGGTGTTGCTGAAAGGAGAAACCGAACTTTAATGGACATGGTGAGAAGTATGCTCGCCAACACTAACCTACCCAAATTTCTTTGGACTGAGGCCTTAAAAACAGCTGTTCATATACTCAATAGGGTTCCATCAAAATCTGTCCCTAAAACTCCTTATGAGATCTGGACAGGTAGGAAACCGAGTCTAAAATATATGAAAGTATGGGGCTGTCCTGCCGAAGCAAAAGTCTATAACCCTAACTTAAAGAAACTGGATCCTAAAACCCTTACATGTTTCTTTATTGGTTATCCCGAGAACTCAAAAGGTTATCGGTTTTACTGTCCTTCTCACTCTACCCGCATCATAGATACGCAACATGCCACTTTCCTCGAAAATTCAGAGATCAGTGGGAGCACGACAAATCCTGATTTAGATTTGCAAGAAGTACAAGAAGCGGGGGGAAACCACTCGTCGGTTATTACGATTCCTCCGATAACTCCTCTTGTACCCAACGCTGCTCCTCTATACCTGGATCTCCTAATGAACCGGTTGAACCTCCTATGCCTCCTAATCTAAACGCCGAAGAACCGCTTGTTCATGAAGAACCCGTAATTCGGCTCAGGAGATCATCAAGGGCTCACAGAAACACAAATTTTGATGATTTCGAAACTTATCTGGCTGAAGTCGAAAACATTGGGAAACTTACTGATCCAACCTCTTACCGAGAAGCTATTAATAGTGATCAGGCCACTCATTGGATTGAAGCCATGATTGAAGAGCTCAAATCCATGGAGCGTAATGGCGTTTGGGTATTGGTTCCACTTACTAAAGGATCCAAAGTAATTGGTTGTAAATGGGTCTTCAAAACCAAATTAGACCCGAATGGAAACGTCGAACGCTATAAGGCCAGACTGGTTGCAAAAGGCTTTACTCAAAAGGAAGGAATTGATTATCAAGAGACCTTTTCCCCTGTCTCTCGTAAAGATTCCCTAAGGATCGTCATGGCACTCGTAGCTCATTATGATTTAGAGTTACATCAGATGGATGTCAAGACCGCTTTCCTAAATGGTGACTTGCAAGAAGACGTATTCATGCAGCAACCTGAAGGATTTATTCCAGAAGGTAAAGAGCACATGGTCTGCAAGTTAAACAAATCGATATATGGGTTGAAACAAGCATCACGACAATGGTACCTTAAATTTGATGAAGTCGTGAAATCTGATGGCTTCCTAAAGAATCAAGTGGATCAATGCACCTATCTCAAGATCAGTGGGAGTAACTTTATTATCCTTGTTTTGTATGTGGATGATATTCTGCTTGCAAGTAACAACTTGGATCTGCTACATGAGTCGAAGCGAATGCTTTCGCATAATTTCGACATGAAAGATCTCGGTGACGCCTCTTATGTTTTAGGTATCGAAATAAATCGAGACAGACGTAATGGTGTTCTAGGTCTTTCCCAAGGGGCTTCTATTGACCGTATTCTAGAACGCTATAACATGCAGCACTGCACACCCACTGTGGCTCCGGTAGTTAAAGGGGACGTATTTGGACCTCATCAAACTCCGAGCACTGAAACTGAGAAGGCTGAAATGAGGATGATACCTTACTCATCTGTAGTTGGGAGCATTATGTACGCTCAGGTCTGTACTCGACCAGATATCGCTTACATCGCTGGTATGCTGGGGCGTTACTTATCTAACCCCGGATTAGCACACTGGAAAGCGGCTAAAAAGGTTCTACGATATCTGAAAGGGACCAAAGACTACAAATTAACTTATAGAAGAAGTGACAACTTGGAAGTAGTAGGTTATTCTGACTCTGACTTTGCTAAAAGCAAAGAAGACCATAAATCTACTTCTGGGTATATTTTCATGTTAGCTGGCGGACCAATCTCTTGGCGGAGTCATAAACAGAAACTGACCACGACGTCTACTATGATGGCTGAATATGTTGCCGTTTATAATGCAACCTGTCATGGGATGTTGTTAAGGAACCTGATCAGTGGACTCAAACTCGTCAACTCAATCTCTAGACCATTGAAGCTTTACTGTGATAACTCAGCTGCTGTAACTTTCTCGAACAGTAACAGTTCGACTGGCGCTGGGTTGTATCTCGACACAAAGTATCTGTTTGTACGCGAACGGGTTGAGGAAAATGTTCTTTGTGTTGAGTACATAAGTACACATGACATGCTAGCGGATCCGATGACCAAAGGTCTTCCTCCTAATATATTCGTAGGACACGTGTCGAATATGGGGCTTACAAAAGACTTAATTTAATAGCATGTTGTACTTATTGGTCATTATTATTTATTAATGAAAAATTTTCCTCCTTATTCAGATTTTGTTTTTCTATTATTTACACCTTATGCGCATAACTGTGTTGGACATTATTATAACAAAATTTGTCTTAGTTGGTCTATCATTGCTTATTCAGTTTTGAATTTGAGTCATAGTTTGACTAGTGGGGGTTCTGAGTAGATGTTCTTCTCTACGACTGTACTTATTGACTATGATTTCGGTTTGAAACAAAATGAGTATTATCTCGTACGGACTTATTAATACTCATATATAAATGATCCACTTGGTCAAGTGGGAGAATGTTGGACCCATATTATTTGTGACCCTCATTGATCATTTATCCTTACTGATATGATGACTGACGCTAACTGAAATCTGTGTCTAGTAAATATTCGATGGACGTATTTACCTTAACGACACTATAGATTTCCCATTAGGTGATCAGAACTATGAGAGCTTATAATATAAACACTTATTAAACACCAAGGACTAAATGGTACACACTCCTAATTTGAGTGTCTATATAAGGACCATCATAAACCCTTATTAGGGTTGGTCACTTAAGCCACCATCTTCATCCCTAACACACATATAGTGTTTTCTCTCAATAACTCCATCATAATACGATCATCTCGTTCTGGGAATCAATGGCTAACATGTTCAACAACATCCCAGGATCGTCAGGAGGTATTTAATTTACATGAATCAATCTAATTTAATCCAACAGACGAGCCTATTTTAGAGAAGGCAATCGGGTAACTGATTATATTTTTATTTCATTGTTAAAGTTCTGTTATGTTTCCTCCTAAGCTAATTTATCTGTTGTTGCTTTGCAGAACGGAAATTGAATGGTTACCTGGAAAATGCTTGACTCACAAGATATTGAAAAAGAAGCCGAAAAAAGGATCAAAGAATGCCAAACCCATAACCAAGACAGAAACCTGTGAAAGTTTTTTCAACTTCTTTCATCCGCCACAAGTGCCAGAAGATGAAGAAGAAATTGATGAAGAACTGGTAAAATCTTAGCTTAAAACGCATAATCTAAATCTAAATTACTTTTTCAGTTTTTCTTATTGTTTCGTATTTGTTGCGCTTATGTGATTGATAGGCTGAAGAACTTCAAAATCAAATGGAACAAGATTATGACATTGGGTGAGTTTTATAATCTAAAAAAAATTCACATATGAGCGATATTGTTTCAGAAGTTTCAGCTTAACACATGCTATGTTTATATACTTAGTTCAACCATACGGGATAAAATAATCCTCCATGCTGTCTCTTGGTTTACGGGTGAAGCAATTCAAGAAGATGAGTTTGAAGGTATTGAAGATAATGATGAAGAGGATGAGGATGATGTTGAGGACAATGATGAGGAAGATGACGAGGATGATGATGACGAGGAAGCTGACGACGAAGATGAAGAGGAGACTAAGGGCAAGAGCAGAAAGAAGGTACCATTTTCTTATATATATATATGGGAACATTTACTTACTATACGTGATTAATTTTATTACAGAACACTAATTCGCCATTCCTTCCTTTTTATTTCATGTAACGTTAATCTTGAGTTTATGATTTTTAAGTCGATTTCCAGTATATGATTTTTTCTTTTTCCTTGCAGACGGGTGGTATTGTGCATGCTGGTGGTGAACAGGGTGGTGAACGCCCCCCTGAGTGCAAGCAACAATAGGCTTTATTGATGTTTCAGCCTCATTTTTTGTCTTTATCTCCCGGTACCCCATGTTATTTTTAGATGTCCGGCTTTGTTCAGATTCTAGATTTTCGAAAGGAACTTATGAGGAGAATGGGGAAATGAAGGAGGGATTGTGGGTTGATTTGGGGACAGGTAGTGGTGCTATTGCGATTGGGATTGGAAGGGTTTTAGGGGAGGATGGGAGAGTTGTTGCTACGGATTTGAGTCCTGTTGCGGTTACAGTTGTTTTGGGCAATGTCCAAAGGTATAATTTGCACGTAGTTTTTGTTCTTTTATGCTCGTGTTAAGGCCTTTTAACAAATCATAGGCATAACATGTTTTTTGAATGTAACAATTAAGGTGGCTGATTTTGGATTGGCTAAACTGACATCTGAAAATGACACTCATGTCTCAACTCACGTGATGGGAACTTTCGGGTTAGTTAGTTAAGCTTCAAACTCATTAACTGTTTTTGTAAATTAACTTGCTTCAATTTTTTGATACAATAACAGGTATTTAGCTCCAGAGTGTGCTTCAAGTGGGAAGCTATCAGACAAATCTGATGTTTTCTCATTCGGGGTCATGTTGTTGGAGATTTTTACTGGAAGGAGGCCGATTGATCCCGCCAGGGAGTACATGGAGGACAGTTTAGTAGATTGGTTTTTCCCCCCTGCAAGTTGGTTTAATGTGAATGGAACTTATCATTGTCCTATGTACTTATTTGTGTCGTTTTTTTTTTTTATAAATTCTTTTAGCTAGCGAAGAAATAGCATCCAGATGCAAACAAAGATGACCCGGAAGCAGAAACGAGATTTGAAGAAATTTCAAAGGCATATGAGGTCTTAATCAATCTTTTTTCGTTTAGTCTTTTATGCGGTGAAACCATTCTTGGTTTAGATTATATCGTCTATAAGCTTTTTTCGTAAGTATTCCCACTTGTATATATGCAGGTTCTGAAAGACGAGGATAAACGAGGAGATTATGACCAGGTTCATACGCACTCTTTCTTTTACACCATGTTCGCCATAATCTGCTTTACGTTGTCAATTACTGGTTGTGCTATTTTAATTACAGTGCCAATGATGTTAAGGTTTTTATCTATTTCATATGTTATTAATAGTTTTATTAATCTATGCAGGTGCGTCTGGGAACCCGGGACCTGGCCAAAAAGTAACCCTAAAGGGAAAAGGTGAGACGATTGCAAATGTTATTTCATATAGTTTGTGGTTCTTATTAATTGTGGTGTTCTCAAACAAACACCTTATGTCAGGAATTAAAACTAGGAACTCTTATGCCAAACCAGGTTCAAGCAAAAAAGGATAGTTTTTATCTCTTTTCAATAGGATATAACTAATATTGTTTTGTTTTTTTGCAAATTACTCGGGAGTGACGGTGTTTAAAAAAGTACGGTCAACAGCGACGGAGGTTATGGGAAACACATGGATAAAAGGGCTTTTTTGTTTATATGAACTGTAATCGAACTCGTGCGAAGCACGAGAGATCCTCTAGTTAACATTACATACAATCACATTATATCGTCACCCGCTCAAGTTTTATCATCAATGATGTGACGTGTGAGCAAATGTTTTGTCTTCGCAAGATCAATTTGTCTATCCCGTTAAATAAAAGTGTGTATTAGATTAGTTTTGTCTAGTTCTAGTTCTAGTCTATTATCCGCTTACATATTTACAATACTTTTATCATAAATGAATTAATCTTTGAAAATTATAACGTGTTTTCTTAAAATCAAAAATATATATTTTAACCAAATTTGTAATAAAGTGACAAGGTGTTCATAAGTATAAAAATTAGGTTAAAAGATATTTAGTGACCAACGTTATGGTTTTATTAAAATGTTGGATTTTGTTAACAAGTTTAAAAAATCAATTCACTCGTCTTTTTAGAGAAAATAACTATGTTGTTTTTCGCCCTTAAAATAAATGTTTATTTAAATTTATCGATGTATACTTTTTTAAATTTAGACAATGTTTACTCATGTACTTTTTATTCCTTCTAATTTTACACTCAACAAACCTGGCACCACACATTGAAAAAGTTAGGTAAGGTTCTTTACGACCCACAAAGTAATGAAATTTATCAATCTAGATTATTATTATTTTTTCATTGTGTAGTGGTTTGGATTGGGCGTTTCGAAAATAATAGAAATTAAATAGTCATATACCAAATAATCACATCCATGATGTAAGTGGTAAAACCATATGAAGGTCACGGTTGATAGTCTCATAAGACATACTCTATACCGATTAGATTATATATTGACTCTAATTAACTTAAAATTATGATCTTAGTTAAAAATTGTTATTTATAATTTAAATGTTCATCTCTGCCTATACCACACGATAATACTTAGAGTACAGGTATGGTTTGATTGTCGCTCGTTCTCACCATCGTTGTCAACCCACAACGAGCGTGGGTGCTCGTTATCATACCGCCCCACCTCGTTGTGGGGGCTCGTTGTCACCATCGTTGTGAGCATAACGACCGTTATTGTTTTTTTTTCTTTTTCTTTTTTCCTCCTTTTTAAAGGTTTAATTAAAGATAAATGTTAAAGAAAGATGAAATGTGTTTTGTGTTTGTTTCGTTTCAAGAATGACTTGATCTAATTTTTTTCTTCTTTAATCTAATTTTTTTTCTTTTGCAGACGGAGAAGACAAAGAATTTTCAATATTTACTTTTTCTTTCTCCTATTTACATATTTGACCCTTATTTTTGTTTTTGTATTATAGGTACACTAAATATTTTTATGTTATATTATTTACTCCAAAGATTTTGTATTTACAAATTTGATTTATTTACAATTTTTCGTAATATTAATTTTCATTTTACTTATATTTTAAATATTTATATTATATAATGATTAATAAAATGTTTTTTAAAATTAACTAGATTATTGTCCCGCGATAGCGCGAACAAAGATAAAGTTTGACTCTTAAATTTTTGTTTATGTAGATTTTAAGTTATTATGAGAAGATAATGTTATACGTATAATAACATATATACGTTTACGTTTATACCTATGTTGCTTATAGTTAAATAATATATATACCTTTACGTCTATATACATGTTTTGATATTTTTATGAGGAGATTTTAGAATAACAATATGGTAACATCATAGTCTAAATTGAACGATTTATAAGTAAAATAAACTTATGTTTTTTTTTTTTTTTCAGTGGAGACGTAAATGAAAGAGAAAATGTAATTATATATTGTAATAGGGTGTAAAATAGAAATAGTCTTTGATGATATCATCAATCTGATCTAACGGCTGAAATCAAAGAAGATAACTCATCCAATGGACCTTAATTCGCCATGTGTCATTTAAGACCCCTCTTTTATTATATATTAAAGATATAAATGTTTAAAAAAAAAAAAATCGTGGGTTCACAACTCCCACAATCAACCTCAATACCACGTCAGCAAAAGTAATTTAAAAAATACCAAAATCGTGATTATCATACCAGTGTTGTTAAATTAAATTCATGATACTAGTTAAATAGTTATCTTTATATTTGTTGGTAGGTATATTGTAAACTGTTGGCCGCTGTAACCCCCTATACCTACATTCTTGGGTTCGCCACTGCAAACACTTCTCCAATTTATAGGTAGCAATGTTTATCTTAAATCGATTTTTACAGTTTATTTATACCTGGTCTACTTTTAGACTCACCGAGTGCAATTGATAAAGTTAGGTAAGCTTCCTCAACTCAGTCAGGTATCTCTTTGTCTATGCTTTTTATTCTATCGATAGAAATCAAATTTGTCAGTTTAGGTTTTGTTTTCATATGTGTAATGTTTGTAAAAGTAATCGAATACAAGTGTTTTGTAGAAACTGATTTCGATTTATATTGTTCGGACAAGAACACACTTTGAGATGATACCTAAACGTTTATCTAAACCGAAACGTTTGGATAGAATCAGCAACCTTCCTTCAAACATCATAGAAACCATCTTATGTCTTGTACCGATTAAGGATACAGTGAGGACGAGTGTTCTCTCCAAAGATTGGCGCTACAAATGGACCAAAATTCCTAAACTCGTGTTTATTGAAAAAGATATGTTTAAAAATGCGATTGAGCGGCCACGTATGGGGCAAAGGTATGTGAGACCAGAACCTCTAAATGAAAGGAAACAGTTGACTAGAAATGGCAAATAATAACTCATTTGTCGAGGCACAATACTCTCAACAAGTTTGAGCTTCAATATCCTTATTGGTTCAATTCCTATGACTGTGACGATATGTATAGGTTACCCATATCTATCTTCTCGTTGCATCAGTTAACACACCTATCTCTCGATGGTTGTAATCTTGAATTTGAACCAACATTCAGTGGATTAGGTAACCTTACAACATTATCCTTGACCGTGAGTGTACCTACCTTCAAGAAAACGCTTCTACATCTCTTATCAGGTTCCCCGTTACTTAAGAGCTTCACTCTGGTAAGTTCTTTCTTCAATAACTATCCTTACTCGTTGCCCACAAAATGTGAATAACTGAATATTGTATGCTGTTGCAGACATCAAGTGATTACGAGATTCAGGGGGATGATGTCACCATTATTGATATATTCAATCGTTTACCTGTTATTGAACGTCTTACTATTTCTACTCCATCCATTGAGGTATTATTATCCACTTGGTTTATGATTGATTAAACGGGAGGAAAAAAAAAACTTCGTATTTAATCTTTGTGTTATTTATGGTTCAAGTGTTTCGTTCAAAAAGGACTTCCACGAGAGCTTCCAACCGCATTAGTCCACCTCAAATACTTATGTATAGAGTACTTGAAGCTAACTGAAGAATTTCAGTTATTTTTTCTTGGTCTTTTGATCAGAAGCGCCCCAAACTTGGAGAAAATTAAGATAGCCGATGTAAAAAGCATAATCTATCTTGTATCTTTTTTTTTTTTCCGACTCTCATGCCAATATATACTGACAACAGAAGTTCCAACTCTTCCTGTAGATCGGGGAAAATGGAAGTGACGAAAAGTCAGAAACACTGGAAGAGGTCTCGGATATTTGCTTGGAGCATCTGATTGAATTGGAGATACACTATTTCTCCGATTACCAACTTGAGTTGGAGTTTGTGAAGCTTATATTGGCCAAGTCGCCCATGTTGAAGAAGGTGAAGATTTGCTTTGGTGGCTGGATTTCTAATGAGGAAGAGTTGAGGATTTGTAAAATTCTGTTACGATCCCCACGCGCATCACCAAAGGCAGAAATCATTGTTGAGCGTCGTTGAGATCCCTTATGATTGGATCTGGCTTTAAATCACACCAAATAACTTTTGGGATTGATTATGATAATGTACTAATGCTGACTTGCTATTTGTTTCTGCGTATTATATCTAGTTAATATTTTTAGTTTCTTCAGTTATTGGTATATTTACAATAGGGATGTACCAAAAATGTCTTAGATGTTAAGACGGAAAATTTTATCGGGCTCATTAATTTTTGGTGTTGGAGTGACTATGGTTTTCAATTTGCTAATGCAACATTAGATGTGTGGAACCGGTTTTATGGACTAATGGTGACGTAGCTTTTAAATCTCATACCCATTTGTCCATTATTCAAAATCTTCATGGTAAACGAAATATATTAGAAATATATACACGCTACGCGACGGTAGTAAATGTAAATGAGACTATGATGGTCAAACGATGAATTATGAGAGAACTAATCACTAGAATAATCACCTATCACTTACACTTTACAAAAATAATCACCTGATTCGTGACGAATTTCTCGCGACACTTTATCGTCGCGAGAATTACATAAAACAAAATCAGACACGTCGTCGCGAAAATGAATATTGACACGAGAAATGAATAGTGTCGCGACAACGTGTCGAATTTTTATTGGTCTGATTAAAATATGTGTACTTTCGCGACGAAAAAAATGTCGCGAGAAATCCGTCGCAAATTAGGTGATTATTTTTGTAAAGTGTAAGTAATAGGTGATTATTTTAGTAATTTGCTCATCTTTTTTTTTGTATCGGCAGTCGTCTTTTTGTCACTTGAAAATACCAAATTTTTTTTGTGCCTTGACATGTTTTTTTATTTTTTTTAACAAGTGAAGGGTAATTTAGCTTTCTTAAAGCCGACAAAAGAACGATCCTGATAAAAAAATAAAAAATTAAATAAAAAATCACGAGAATGGTTGATGCTATTTTTTTTTATTTAACAACAATTTGTGTTATTATCTAACATTAAAAAACAACTTACTTAATACTAATTTGTAAAACCATGAATGATAAATTATATCGCACTTGTAAAAACATCACCAAACCTACATTTGAGCTGTCGTATAAACTCGAAATATAAACCCATGAAATTACAAACTCAACAATAGTAAATTATCATAAACAACCAGACAATCACAATAATGATCCAGTAGTCTAGATTTAAAACTAACTAAAAGTATATGCCATCGAGTCAAACTCCACTTCTACGTTACTCGAAAGGATAACGCTCAGCAACGATTTCTACCATGGGTGATACCGATAAGTGTGAGAAGCGTAAGAGAGTTCTTAATAACATCATTTCTTCATCCTTACTAACTTCATCGTTGAGGTATATACTCATCTTTTTTAGCACAGGTGACTTGGTCAAGATAAGTTTCACAAACTGCAACTCAGGCTTTAACGGACAGAAATTTCCAATCTCAAATTCATTGAGATGCTCCAACCAAATATCCGAATAATCTTCCAGGGAGTCTACCTTATCCTCGGGAGACGGAGAGTCATACATCTACATGAAGTGCCCATATTCAATGTATTGCAGAAAAAGAATTAATATAAACAGGACAGATGATCGATTTATGATATTTACCATTATCATAAGCTTCTCCAAGTTGGGAGAGTTTCTGAGTACGAGACCAACAAAGGATAACCCATATCCGTCACTGAAACACAGATCTTCTAAACCGAAGTGTTTGAGGTGGACTAATTTCGTTGGAAGCACTTGTGTAACTCCATCATGAACAAAACACTAGAACCACAACAAGAATAGATCAAAGGCTTCAAGATAAACAAATTATATATCATGTCGAAATATTACCTGAATAATCCAATGGCTTATACGAAGATTTTCAATAGCATGTAAACACTGAAAGAGCTCACAAATTGTGGAACTCTCGTTACCAAGAATATTGCCTTCGTGTAAAAACTATTAACAATTTACAATATTTTATTAAGTTATGAAAGTCGTAGTGATATTCAAAAAATAACTTATTGTTTAAGTTAGAACTTATACTTACCAGGCTACAATGCGTAAGTAATGGACAATTGGAGATAAGATGTAGAAGCGTTTTCGTATAGATGTTTACAAATCTCAAGTATAAGCTCGTAAGGTTACCGAATCCATTGAATGTAGGTTGATGGTCAAGATAACCCATATGAAGATACAGGTGCGTTAACTGATGCAAGGAGAAGATAGATAAGGGTACCCTATACACACCAGAATTACTAAAGATGAGGGATATTTTCTTGAGAGTATTGGCCGTGGACAAATGAAGTAATATCGGGTGAAGATCAGGACATGTGCCATCGGGCTTCATGGAAAGGGTAAACTCAAGTAACGGACCCTGGTGGAGTAGTAGAACTTGGTGTATAGCAAATATAAATCGAGACCTTTTTGTCATTTTTTTCCTTTGATTTGCAAGTTGTTCGAGAGCGGACAACTGATTCTCGTCATCAGTTGACACTTGAAACATATACTCGCTAAAATCAAGTTTAGGAATTTTGGTCCAAATGTACCTCCATTCCTTGGAGAGGATACTTGTCATTACCGCCTCTTCGATTGGTAAAAGACATAGGATAGTTTCGATTATGGAGGGAGGAAGCGACCTGATTTTATTATCGGAAGACATACATTGAGATTTCATAGAAAAACAATTCACACTTTTGTGGAATAACCTACGACTCCGGGTTAATGCATAGCGATGTTATGACACCTAGACGTTTTGATGTAGTTTTTAAACGTATTCGCTTTGCGATCCAAAAAGGGTTAGCGCGCAACTTGTTGCCCGCTTACATGCTGCCACTTTGTAAATTCTTACATTCTAAATCTAATATAACTAAGAAATAAAAATCGTAGGTTCACAAACAAATTGATTTTTGCATTTTCAAATAATAATGAACAAATAAAAAGTGGCAATTAGAAACCTGAAAAAACAGTAATGAAGGAGAAATTGAAACCCTACCCTGCCGTTCGCATCAAACACAGAAATGGTGGGGTTGTTAGCTATGCCATTTCAGTTCTAAGGGGGGTGTTTGGCCAGGCTTATCTAAACAAACTTATGCTTATTAGCTTAACCACTTTTTAATCCATCTCGTTAAAGATTAAAGAAAAAGAAAACGAAAAAAAAGCACTTTTTTAAGCCTTTGGTTATTAAGCCAAAAAACATAACTAGGCCAAAGAGTTAAAGGGTGAGGAAAAGTATGATAATAACAATATAAAAAGAAAAAACAATATTGGTTGTATTAGGTAGTGGTACTCGAGTTTTTAAAAAGAAAAAAACAATTGATTCGATACGGAACAATTACAAGGATAATAAAAAAAATCATAATATCGGTGCCGTACCAGTTGTATACGATACAATTCGGTACTAAGATTTCTTTCAAAAACAAATCATCACAATACTAACACAGGGAACTAGTATCACGTTTACTATTACAAACAACCATTTTAAATCATATAGAACATTTATTTAATTAACCCTATAGACCATTATATAATTAACTCTACAACAAAAAATAAAATATGAATGAAAACTTGCTAAAAAGATTGACTAATACGAAATTATTTCAATCAAGTGAGAATGTTTAATATAAAACCATAATTAATTTAATACCATATAAATTCCCAATAATATCTTTTAATGTGGGCTGGACCTTTAAACATTTACATAAGAAAAAAATATCCGGTATATCCCTATTCGTTGGGACCATTCAACACACCACTACCCCTTTATAATGGGAGCATATTACCAAAATAATCACCTATCATTTATATTTTACAAAAATAATCATCTAATTCACGACGAATTTCTCGCGACATTTTTTTCGTCATGAATGTACATATATTTTAATCAGACCAATAAAAATTCGACACGTTGTCGCGACACCATTCATTTCTCGCGTCAATATTCATTTTCGCGACGACGTGTCTGATTTTTATTGGTCTGATTTTATTTTATGTACTTCTCGCGACGATAAAGTGTCGCGAGAAATTCGTCGCGAATCAGGTGATTATTTTTGTAAATTGTAAGTGATAGGTGATTATTCTGATGATTAATTCAAAAAAGAATATCATGAGGTTGATTGTTGCTATCTTATTAAGGCGAATTGTTTGTGAAAAATAACTAAGTAAAAGGACCATTTGTAATTCTATCTCTTAAAATGTGTAACAATATAACTTTAGTTATTTCAAGTAGCTTGAAAAAAAATGGTTTGAATTTATATTATAACTACCTTATTGTCCCGCGATAGCGAGAAAATAATATAAAAATTGAATCGTAAAATTTATGTTTATGTTAATTTAAATTTATTATGAGAAAATAATGTTATACGTATATACATATATATTTTTACGTTTATACACATGTGGTTTATAATTATAATAACATATAACACATTTACTTTTATACAAATGTTTTGATATTTTGTATTAGGAGATTTTAGAATAATAATAAGGTAAATCATAGTCCAAATTGAACGATTCTATAAATAAATTATAATTATGTTTATTATTTTAGTAGAGATGGAATGAAAGAGAGAATGTAATTATGTATTGTAAAATGGTGTAAAATAAAAATAATCTTTGATGACATCATCAAATTGATCTAACGACTAATATCAAAGAGTTAATCCATCCAAAAGACTTTACTTTGTCATGTGGCATTTAAGGCCCCCTTTTTATTATATATTAAAGAATTAAAGATAAGTTAGATAATATCATCATAAAAGTATTATATTGTTATATATATTTTAGTCATTTCATATTTTTAAACTCAGATTTCAGTTACTTTCAAATCATATTTATAAAAAATAACTTCTAGCTACAATAATTAGCTAATAGCTCAAGCTATAAACTAATTTTACTAAAATACCTTAAATAAGCTAAAACAAACATTTATAAGGGTGCCCAAATTAAGGTGATATTTGTTTCGGCTTATATAATAGACTATAAGTTTACATAAATTTTGATAAACTCATAAGCCTAATTTTTTCGATTTATTAGCTTAATAATAAGCTCATAAAACTAAACTTTATAAGCTGATAAACTAGATAATAAAACTTATAAACTTATTAAAATTTAAATAAACTAATCGTATTAAATAAACCAAACAAACAACCAAATTAACAACAAACATGTCCTCGTAACTCTGCATAATTTTCACCAACGGCGCAACTGACATCTCAACCATTTGGGAATGCAGATGATGCCAACGGCTGTTTAGGTGTCAATTACTCCTGCATTTCTGTTTTATCAGGTTTCTAATTTTCTTACTATTTGTTAAGTGTCACTTTCTATTTGTTATGTCATTATTGGTATATGAAACCGGCTTTGCGGGTTCGTTGGTCGGGTTTATCCACGACGGATAGTGCATACCTGCCACTGCCCGAGGCGTGTTGGCGGTTACACTTTTTTACCCATAGCATGCCCGCGGGTAAAAATTGTAACAGGCGGGTATCCACGGATCACGGGTTTTTTCTTACCGGTTGCCATCTCTATCCGCGGGTAAACCGAAAATCCTTTACGACCTGCAGTATATTCGATATGGATAATCAAGTCCTGTATTACGCTTTTTATATGAATTAGAGTCTAGAGTTGTAAATAACGAATTCGCTTGAAACTAAAATGCATTTATCAATGTAACTCTGTTTTTTCTTGAATTGTTTAGTATAAATGAAAGCTCAACGTTTGTCCGAGGATACAATCAGCAGCCTTCCTCAAAACATTATAGAAAACATCCTATGTCTTGTACCTATTCAAGATGCAGTGAGGACAAGCATCCTCTCGAGGGAATGGAGGTTCAAATGGACCACAATTCCTAAACTTGTGTTTAACTATAAAGATATGTCTACAAAATCAAGTGACGGTAACCAGTTGTCCATTTTGGAACAATCGTTTGAAGAACCACCTAGTGAAAGGAAACATTTGTCTAAGAGGTGTAAGGTATTCTATGCTATATTCCAACTTCTCTTACTGCACGAGGGTCCAATACACGAGTTCACTCTTTCCATGAATGCAAACGACACTAGTGTAGAAATTGACCAAATAATCCGTCACCTGTCCAGAAGCAATACTCTCAAGAAACTTACGATTCACCTCAAATTTGTCTTGCGGTATACAATACCTGTATCTGTCTTGTCTTTGCATCACTTAACGTACCTTCATCTCCGAGATTGTAATTTTGACCATCGACCACCATTCAACGTGTTTGGTAGCCTTACAAGCTTATATATGGAGGAAGTAAACACTAATACAGAAACACTTCTATATCTTATATCCAAATCTCCGTTACTGAAATGCTTAACTTTGTTATGTTATTCCTCTTCAATTAATCCTCATGGGCTTGTATTACCAAACTATTTTCACAATAGTGTCAATTCCTCCATTACCGATCTATTCAGGTGTTTATCTCTGATTGAACATCTGTCTGTTACGATCTGGGTGATTAAGGTAATATTTATCTAAGTGATATAAAAATATTTCATCTCAAATTTCTTTCTTTTTCTTTTTGCTTGTTAATCTTTTTTTTTTTTTGCCTGTGGTTGAAGTGTTTCGTTGGCGAGGCAATTCCAAGAGATCTTCCGGTCTCATTAGTCCACCTCAAATACTTGTATTTAGACGAGATGTGTTTTATTGACAAGTATGGGCTACCTTTATTAGTTCTTTTCATCAGATGTTCCCCAAACGTGGAGAAAATTAAGATTCAGGTACTTAACATGAATAATCCCATTTGCTTCTATACTTATTCCACAATACACTGACTCAGCAAATACCACCAGATGCTCCCCGAGCTTTCAAAACATCATTCAGAATCCGAGATAGAATTAGTTACACTTGAAGATTATTCGGATATTAGGTTGGAGCATCTGAATGAATTAGAGATCGAAAGTTCTCCCAACTTGAAAGCAGAGTTAGAGTTTGTGAAGCTTATCGTAGCTAAGTCACCTGTGCTCAAGAAGGTGAAGATATTCATCTACTCTAAAGCTCCCAAGGATGAAGAGTTGAAGGTGTTAAGAATTCTCTTACAGGTCCCATGTGCATCGTCAGTTTTAAAGTTCCTTGTTGAGCGTCGTGCCTAAGTATATTTATCGATTCAATTTGCTTCATCCACTTTAGATCTCTCAACGTTATTGAAAGTAAGTGTTGAGATTATGATATAGTGTTCTTGAGTTGCCACTAGTTGTTCTGTATTTTCTTAGTATAAAGTTTTTGAGTTTCTCAGTTGTGGCTTTCAAACAACCGGTGTACTTAAACAGCAGAATTTTGTGTTGTAATGGCTACGATTTTATTGTCATAAGGTCTGCGATGATGGTGCATATGGTGTCACATGTAGGCCTGAGCAAAGTGGGTCGGACCGGGAACCATTTGAGCCGAGAATCCTGGACCGAAGATCGGACTGCTTTGGGTCGGGCTTGTCGGGTCGGGTGTGAAACTGTACTGTAACTCGCAAAAGATCATTTTTTGTCTAAACTATGGTCATTGTTTTTGCAAACGCACACCAAAGAATTTTTTTTTTTTTGAATTTTTATAATCTTAGACTTGCGGTGCTCAGATTTTTAGTAAGACTTATTGTACCAGACGTGTTGTACGTGCCTTATTTTCTGTGTTTATTAAACAAAGTTCAGTTTTTTTAGTAAGTAATTTTGGTAGCATTTTAAAGTATCTATCGGACAAGAATACCCTGAGATTCACAAGAGTTGTGGCTCAGTCGTAAAAGTTTGGTTTTTGAAAATGCCCCAAGGTCCTTGGTTCGAATTAATAATATTCCCGATTGTGGCCAAGGAGGTTCACCCACGACAACTATGAGCTACCCTCAAAGCGTGTAGTCGTCTTAGGATTATTTGGCTCGCAAAAACGGGTGAGATACCTAAAGATGAAAGCTGAAAGATATAATCAGCTCATTTAATGATTATAGAAACCATTTGACCGGGTTAATTAATTACATAAATTGTCCCTAATGTTTGCTTACGTCGCAAGCTTTGTCTCTAGGGTTTTCTAATTCGTGTATCGTCCCTATGAGATACTTTATGTACGGATATCGTTCCTGACATTGACAGTTTATGAGCAGGGTTTAGACTTGTTTATTGAATAAATCGGCATTTCTAGGGATGATATCCACACAATATGTTTCCCTCAAGTACGATACATGCACTTTCATAACATTATAAGAAGAGATTTTGATTTTCGATTTCCTTTATTTTGGATATTGTAATTATCAAATACCATTTTAAAACATAATATTTGAGTTATGTGGATAAAACGGATTTTCACTAGAGTTGTTTGGATAATCGTAATCTTTTTTTTGCTATTCAAATTGGGTTATTCATAAGTTAACATTTCAATCAAACGTCTTAAAATCTTAAAATAAAGATAAATAATTTAATACAGAAGGGTTTTAAAACGTCCTGCGTTGTGAATTAAACAAAAGCCTAAAAGCTTTTGAGCAATAAATCGTGCTTCGATATTGAAATGTCTTGTCGAGATTGAACTTGAGATTTCAAAGGTAAAATTTAATTCTATTCGAGTGTTTTAGTATAATTTTATATATTTTAATCGAGTTTTTTTCTCTAGTATAATCTTTATCAACCCTTTTAGGCATTGCATTCTCAAATTTTGTTCATTTTGAGTTATTGTGTAATCGAAATGCTAACTGAACCGATAAAACCTAATGTTGCATGATTTAGCTTACGTGACGTAAAGACTTAACCCTGACTTTGCAAAGGATGTAGTTGGCAAGGTTTGACCGGGCTCAAGAGATTTAGAAAAAGAAAACCCGACTTCTCTCATTTTGCTCAAAACGAAACATAAGTTTGATATTTTAGCAAGTAAATAACCTATTGCTATACAATATACAAATATTAGAAACCGTTGGAACCTAACCACTACAAACTAACTGTCATTTACCGACTGTTATATTTTCTCACTAAAATACTGGAATAAATATCAAAACACAATTCTTTAGCTAATTTCAAGTTTATGTATGTTTTGACTCTTAAGTTAACATGCTACAGTAACAAAGGCAGATAACGAAACACTACGCATGGACTAAATGAAGTTTATGTAGTCGGCAAATTTTGTCCATTAGGTATGTACACTGGAAAATGAAATGCGGTCATCTATTAAATGACGTTTATCTTGAATTAACCTTTGCAGCATAGTTTAGAATTTTTCCAACAAGAATATCGTGAGATGGATGTTCAACGTTTATCTCTAGATATAATCAACACCCTTCCACCGATCATAATAGAAACCATCCTTTGTCTTGTACCAATCAAAGAGGCATCGAGGACAAGTATTCTCTCGAGGGAATGGAGGTATACATGGACTAAAATTCCTAAACTTGTGTTTAATGAGGATATATTTGAAGCGCCAAGCGATGAGAAAATGAGTTCTTCTCTATGGGCCTATGGTTTGGAGCAAGGTTATCGATCTTACGATCAAGATCTTAAAATCTTACGATTTTGCAATTCTAGTCATTGAAAACGTGCAAGATCTTACGTAGGATCTTTATATCATAAGATCTACATAGGATCCCGATCTTGCTCAAAAGATCTTAAGATCTCGATCCGAGTCGATCCTACTTAGCTTGACTTATCGAGTTAAAAATCATTAATATGCAAGTTTTTTATGAAAATAGTGAGTAGGTAACCTCTAAAATTATATATCTCCTCACATATTCACTTTAATAGCTCAATACTTTAAAATCTAAAGACAAAATAATATATTTAGTAATGAGAATGCATGTAAATCACATTAAAGTTTTTTATATTATGTTCAAATTAATGTTTATTATGAATATGTCATATATTTAAACTTTTATATGAATTACAACACACACATGATATTGACTATAATTTTTGATGCGATCTTTTTACCGATCCTACGATCACGATCTTGTAAAGACAAAAACGATCCATAGTAAGATCCCGATTTTAACAACCTTGGTTTGGAGAACCACCAAATGAAAGGAAAAAGATGAGCAAGAGGTGTAAACTTTTCTATGCTATATTCCAAGTTTTGTTACTACATCAAGGTCCCATAAGTGAGTTCACCCTTTCAATGGATGCAGATTACACCTGTATATGTTACCCGTATCTGTTAACTTGTTGCATCACTTATATCTCGAATTTTGTGATCTCGACGATGGACAAACATTTATTGGATTACCTAGCCTTACAAGCTTATACTGGATCATGTGTCCATCTCTAGAAAAGGGATTCTGAATATTTTATCCAAATGCCCATTACTTAAAAACTTCACTATGGTAAGTTCTTACTATAATATTCAGCCTTACGGGCTTTCGTTACTTGTCTAAATATTGCAAGCTCCTGCAGATTACAGAAAATAGTAGCAGTCCCATCGATGCTCTTGAACTATTTGAGTGCTTACATGTGATTGAACAACTTTCTATTTGCATTTGGAATATTCAGGTAAACAATATTAATCCACATGATATATGATTTCATTAACTTGACCAAAAAATACATTGATTGTTAATATTTGTCATGGTTCAAGTATTACGTTCAAGGAGCGGTTCCACGAGAGCTTCCACGCTCATTAGTCAACCTCAAATACTTAAGTTTAGAAGGAATTTGTGTTGGAGCATATTGGTCATTGTTTATAGTTTGTACTAAATTTAGAAATGTGTCGGGAAACATAGTATGTATATAGATCGAGTTGTAAAGCGTTTCGCTGCATTTTATTGTTGTTACGCTCGGTGTTGCGCTGCGTAACACCACTTCTGGTGTTGCGGTTGCGTAACAAGTTAGAGTTTTATGGATGACTATAAATACCCCAACTACTAGCTATAAATGTAGCCGTTCTATTTATATTTTTGAATAATAAGTATATTAATACATATAATATTGTAAATGGAGTATGCATAAAATGGTAGTTACAAAATGATAACAGTATTGCAAAAGTAATCTTTAATATATAATAAAAGAGGAGCCTTAAATGCCACATGGCGAAATAAGGTCCCTTGGATTAGTTGGATACTTTGATTTCAACCGTTAGATGAGATTGATGATGTCATCAAATATTTTTTTCATTTTACACCCTCTTATAATACATAATTGAATTATTTCTTTAATTTCACCATTATTACAAAAATAACATATGTCTTTTATTGGAATATGATTCACCTTATTATTATTATTCTAAAATCCTTTAATACGAAATATTAATATATGTGTATAAACATAAATGTATAAATATTATTATAACTATAAACAACATGTGTATAAACATAAATGTATATTTGTTATTATACGTGTTATATTATATTTTCATAATAATTTAAAAGAACTTGCTTATAAACATAAAATTTACGATTCAATTTTATATATATTTACTCGCGCTATCGCGGGGCGATAATCTAGTATAAAATAAACTAAACTATTTTTATATAGAAACACTTCATTTTGAAATCGAACCTTTACATAATTAGTGTGATAAATAATAATAGCTTATTCAAAAACATTTTAAATTCTGAAGAAGAAAAAAAAGGGTAACACAGTTATAATATTTGTGTTTGACTACCAACGTGTCATATATTTTTATCATTACCACGTAGCGTAGACACGCTCCTAGTATCAAATAATTCGAGAGAATGACATTAATAAAGGATGTTATGCGTAACTCACAACAGGGTAAATGTGTGAAACCAAGACTATTTTAGGAAAGTAATTTGCATTTTCACCAACCAAATTCACTGTCCACAATTTTCATAAACTTACATGTTTTAATTGCTTTTCATATTTAACACTATAGACAATTTTCATAACTAATTATAAGAAAAAGACAAAACACCTTATCTTCCTCATCCATCCAAACCTGCAAAATGAAATTGAAAAAATAAGATTAAGAAAAGAAAGAAAAAAGAAACAAGAAAAGAAAGGGGAAAAAAAGGAAAGAAAAAGAAATCAAAACGAGTTGTTGTGGTGGTAACGAGCTCCACAACGAGCCCGAAAACGAGGAGCGGCGGAGTGGAGAACGAGCAGCAACTCTCGTTATGATGGAGAATGAGAGCCCACAACGAGCCTATAATCACCCATACCGGGTACCCTAATGTGTTTATGATTATTATTGTATTATAATATCTTTGTTAACAAAAAAATCTTTCGACTTATATATCTTGTATTTCATCAAAGAAACAACACAAATCTATCTTCTAACAAAACAAAGGGAAAAAATGACTTCATTGTATCCTATTAGTTCATTGTTTCAAAGCAATGTTGTTTCTTCAAGCAATGCACAAAATCCATGGCGGATGTTGAGTTTCTCTCCATGCAATGGATTTCGGGTTGGCAAGTTCAAGTCTTTGCCTATTTTGCCGCGTGCCACCATGGCAATGCCATCAAACCAAGGCAACGAGTTTCTAGTCAATCCTGGCCAACCCATGGTATCAGTGGCGGAGATCACCCTGTGCAAGAGGTGCAACCGCACAGGGCCTCCAATTCGAGGGGGCCTCCGAATTATATATATCCGTTAGCATATATGTTGCATCTTCTTTGGTGAAGTAAAGATCTTTTGCTTTAGTGAACACTCTAAATATGATGTAAGATACTTGAAACAAGTTGCGAATTATGAATGAACCTTATATTTCGGATAATAGCTAAGCTTTTTGTGATTCATGGGGCCTCATTTTTAGTTTTGCACCGGGCCTCTTATATCAATGAGACGGCCCTGCATGGTATATATGATATTTTCGTCATATGTTGTTTATTTTATTTTCTATGAAAATGTAGTCACTTTGATTGTTTTTCGGATAAATTATAGGTAATTTCTTCTGAAGAAGACGTTAGCAATAGAATTGACAAACTAAAGGAAAACACAAGAAGAATTTTGATGACTGCCTCAAACCCCACTGTGACCATGAAGATTATCGACACAATTCAAAGATTAGGAATAGGGTACTATTTTGAAGAAGAGATTAATAAAATATTACAAACTCTCGTTCAAGGTCACCCTGATGACGATTTATATACAGTGGCACTACGCTTTCGCCTTCTTCGACACAATGGCTTTCATACAGATACTGGTATATAATTTAGTCTCATATAACATGCATTACTAAATTTTATTACAAAAAAATCTTTCTTTGTAATGCATACCAAGAAAACTTAAAAAGGCTTATAAATTTGAATTGTGACGAAAACTTATCTATTTTGAGTATGCTAATTATAAGTAGTTTTTGGTTCATAAATAGATTCTTTTGTACCATTTATGGATGCAAATGGTAAATTCAAGAATTCATTGATAAAAGATAAAGAGGGACTGTTGAGTTTATATGAAGCTTCATACTTGGGTTCAAATGAGGAAGTTGTTTTATTGGAGGCCAAGGAATTTACTACCGAACACCTCAAAAATTCTGTTTCACAATTAACTTCGAAACAATATAAACATGTTCTTCAGAGTTTAGAAGTACCGAGGCACTTGAGAATGGCGAGGTTAGAAGCAAAAAGGTACATTGAAGAATACGGGAACAAAAATGATCACATCCCAATCTTTCTAGAACTTGCGAAGTTGGATTATAATGAAGTCCAATCACTCCATCAAACGGAACTAGCTGAGATAAAAAGGTGAAATTAACACTAGTTTTCATATGTGTTCTAAATTTATACTATAAATTATATGTAATTTATAATTTTGCTTTCAGGTGGTGGAGACATTTGGGTCTAGTTTCTAAGCTAACATTTGGCCGAGATCGCCCACTTGAGTGTTTTCTATGGACAGTCGGGATCTTACCTGATCCAAAATACTCCGCCTACCGAATTGAGCTAGCTAAAACCATATCCATGGTGTTGGTCATTGATGATATATTTGACACCTATGGCTCATATGATGATCTTGTCGTATTTACAAAAGCAATTCAAAGGTTGAACTATTCTTAATTATTTCCTTATTAGTTCTCTGTTGATCATGTATATACTGAACTGGCATTGTTGTGTCTTAGATGGGATTTGAATGAAATGGAAGAACTACCCGAGTATATGAAGATATGCTACATGGCATTGTATAATACTACCAACGAGATTGGTTATGAGATCCTCAAAAAACATGGGTTGAGTGTCCTACCATTCCTTCGCAAGACGGTATATATTTTCATCATTTTTGTAGCACACGAGTTCGTTATCTCTTGAAGGTTGAAGCATTCATTAATGGTTTGCACCTTTTTTTTTAGTGGATTGACATGGTTGAAGCATTCATGGTGGAAGCTGAATGGGTAAAAACAGGAACTACACCAAATCTTAAAGACTACACAGAGAACGGGATTACAACAGCAGGGACATATATGGCACTAGTGCATCTATTTTTTCTCATAGGGGAAGGGGTTACAATAGAAAATACGAAAAATCTTCTCGATTCATACCCTAGTTTCTTCTCAACTGCTGGAACAATTCTTCGTCTTTGGGACGATTTGGGGACCTCAAAGGTATTCAATATATAAATATAATTTCTATCTATTAACGTAAAATCGGTATAGATACTAACACGTAGTCGAGCAACTATTGTTCCTATAATATGGTATTCTAGCTTGGACAGCACAATAATAGACAAAGAATACCAAAACATATAGAACAAGTTTCAACGATATATGATCATATATTTTTTGCATCAATGAGTACTTATAATTTCTGTTTGTGGCCATAGGAAGAACAAGAAAGAGGGGATGTAGCATCAAGCATACAATTGTTCATGAGAGAGAAGAATATAACATGTGAGGAAGAGGGAAGGAATGAAATATTGCAGCTAATACACAAGTCATGGAAAGAATTGAATGTGGAGCTAGTCTCGCCCAACACATTTCCCGTTTCGATAATTAGAGTTGCACAAAACATGTCAAGAGCTGCTCAAGTTATTTATCAACATGATGATGATAGTTATTTCTCAAGTGTAGATAACCATGTAAGAAATCTCTTCTTTGTGCCTATAGATATCTAGTATGTCTTGCATTTCCGAGTGATCATATAGAACGATCAAGCGAAGGCAAAAAGACTTTCAACTCGTGTAAAGTGTTGGGTTTAATCTTTATGGGTCGGGTTTTGGGTCACCTAGTTGGATTGATTCATTTAGCATTTGAATAATTTGTTAGTGGTCTATGCTTTGACACTGTGTTAAGGGATAGAGTTTTAGTGGGTATTTTGGTATTCCTAGTTTGTAGGTAGTTTATTGTTAGTTGTGCATGTTTCCACGTTTGTGTGTGTAAGTCTATATATAGGCTTTTTCCTATGAAAGTAAATCACAGTTTTCTTTGCAACCTTTAGTATATCATTTTTGTCCTATATTTCATAATCTTCCCTATCAACTTATATTCGTGAGTTTTGAGTGTCACTACACCAAAAAACGGCTTTCGAGACAAAACTTTTTCGGGACTACGAAAATCCGTCCCGAAAAGTCTACTAGACGACAAAAATTGAGTTTTTTTTCCCAAAAGTTTGACCAAAACTTATAGAGACAACACCATTATTTATCGGGACAACATGTTGTCCCGAAAACTTCACTACATGACAAAACTGGAGTCTCATGTTTTTTTTTAGTTTGACTACTATTTCTAGGGACTACACGTCGTCCCTAAAAAATCTTGACGAAAAAGAGTTGGAGGGAAAAATTCCCGCTTAAACTTTACGGGACAACACGTTTGTCCCGATAAATGTAGATGCTGGACAAAACTTCTAGCGACTACGCAGCCGTCCCGAAAAGAAGTATTACGGGACAAACATTAAAAAAATCTAATTCGACAAAGCTTTAGGGACTACATATGTTGTCCCGAAAACTTCACTACATGACAAAACAGAAGTGTCATGTTTTGTTTGATTTTGGCTACTATTTATTGGGACTACAAGTAGTCCCGAAAAAAAATTGACGAAAAAAAGTTGGCGGGAAAAATTGGCGCTCAATCTTTACGGGACGACAACGTTGTCCCGATAAATGTGTTTGGTCAGAAAATTTGACGGGACTACGTGTTTGTCCCGATAAATAACTCTTAAGGGACAACCATTAAACAATTGTAATTCGACAAAGCTTTAGAGACTACACTCGTTGTCCCAAAAAATGTCACCAAAGTGAAAAAAAAGGAGGAAAAAGGTGGCGCCTAAACTGAACTTTTAGGGGACTACAGATGTCGTCCCGAAAAGTCTTATGACAAAAAAATGACTTGTCTGAATACTTTAGGGGACGACATGTAGTCCCTAAAAACCCTAAAGTGTAGTCCCGAAATTATTAAAATGTTATTTAAACTATATTTAAATTAAAAATATATAATATATAAATATCAATAAATTGATTTTATTTAAAATATTATTACTTGATATCAAAAAATTTATATATATTATATTATTAAAAGTAATTATACTAAAATGTTATTTAAAATATATTTAAATTACGAATGTATAATATAAATATCAATTAATTGATTTTATTTAAGATATTATTTGTATATATTATATCATATAATAGTATTCAATATATAATAATTGTAAATTAATTTTATAGTTAGTCGTAGGAACCTAACTAAACCCTTAACTCGTAACTACTTACGATAAACGCGAAAAATACTTAAAACAAACCTATATCTGAAAGGTATCGAAAATGTTTACGTGTCGTATTTCAATTAACAAATACCTCAAACCCTAAACACCTACAGTAAGACCTTAAACAACGATAAACCATAAACCCTAAACATGAAATCTGAAGCTTTTAACAACGATAACCTTCATAAACCCTTAAACCCTAAACTATAATCCTAAACCCTAACCCCAAAGACAAACATGACATCTGAAGTTATTCATCTGCGTGCGTTTTATTGATCAATTAACAATGAATTGATTGGTCACCATTAATCATTGACTATACGAGCTAGTTTATTATGAAGTTTAAGATTTAAGAACGAAAAGACCAATTAATTTCTAAACTTAGACGATTTATGCACCTTTTTAACTTTTTAACCGTATTACTTATGCAACGTTTATTATGAAGTTTATTATGGAGTGTAATATTTTATAAATAATAATTACTTGAAGTAATTCACCGTCTCTTTCTGTTAACTCTTGCAAATACTCAATTGACTTATCCTTATTGATAACCCAACCAAGCACTCACATTTCTAATCATACGTGCAAGCCCGAGGTCAGCATCCTTTGCCCTGGAGAAATACAAACTCAGAATATCAGACCAATTATGAGATTGGGCCGAATCTCTCAACTCAACAATCCTTCTCAAGGAAAATTTGATGGAGTAATCGTGCATTCTAGTAGTCTAGGGTGGAAATACTAGTTTTAGAATATTTTTTAGGTTATTGTAATTTTCTTTTGTATTATCTATCACCAATATTAAAAAAAACACTTCATATGCTTTATATATATAGTATAGATATAAATATAGATAATAATTTTGTTCCATCATTTGTTAAATGTATAAAATGTTTGAATATTAACTTCAAGCAACATAATTAATGTTATTATATACATACAACTTTTTTATATCATTAGTTTTGTATATTTTTTCATGTTATCACGGGCAATTAATTAAAAATTATTATTATTAATTATGAATTATCTCTAGATAATTAATTAATAATTATTATTATTAATAATATTTAGACACTTTGATTAAGATATTTAATTTTGATTAATATAATCTCAAATTTTTATTTAAATCATTGTATTATTGTAATGTTCTTTTGTGTTATCTAGCAATCCATTACTTCCCCTTACAAATAATATCATCCATTGATTAAAACTTGATCTAAGGGTCTAAAACATTTCATTCTTCCCTTCTAAACATTCACCATCTCAAATACTTAGATTCCATTTCTCCATTTCTTCACAAATCACAAATCACAAATCATTATCTCCATTTCTTCTCAATTAAAACCACCACCACCACCACATCTCTTTAGCTGCCACCACCAAATAATGCCACCTGCTGCCGCCGCCTGCTTCCCCCTCAAGCCACCACCACCTGCTGCCACCACACGCCACCACCACCTGCTGCCTCCACACCCGCTGCCCCCTCCAGCCACCACCTGCTGCCACCGTGACCCACCCGCTGCCCCCTCCACCCACCACCGCCACTTGCTGCTGCCACCATGGCTTTTAGTTTAATTTAATTTAGTTTTGATTTAGAAATTTGTAATATATAATAAATTGTTATTTGTATTAGGTTTTATTGATGATTGAAGATTTATGGTTTGTATTAAATTTTGATTGATGATTGAAGATTTATTGTTATTTATATTAAGTTTTATATATTTTGATTGATTTTTATATTTGTATTTATATAATTATAATTATGTATTGGTATATTGAAATAAAAAATAAATGTTTTTAATTATATAGATAATTAAATATATTAATTAAAATGAAATTATATTTATTTAATATATTTTATAATGATTTATCAAATATATTATTTAAATAAAATAATTAATAATTAAATAAATAAAATATAGTAACATAATTCTTTAAATAAATAATTAAATAAATGGGGTTGAAAAAGTCAAAACTTTTTGGGATTACATGTAGTCCCGAAAACCCTGTCCTTAGAAGTTTTGAAAAAATCTTTTGGGACAGATTGTAGTCCCGAAAGATATTTCAATCGACCTTTTTGAACAGTTTCAAGGGACATAGAGTAGTCCCGAAAGATATTGTCCCACACAAAAAACGTCGACGTGGCCGGTCAACGTGTCGTCCCTAAAAATAAAAAATGTCGTCCCGCCAACCTATAGGGACGGAGCAGTGGGGACTACGCTAGCAGGGACTACATGTCGTCCCGATAGGTTTTTCGGGACTACAAACGGGGTTTTTCGGGACTATATTCGTAGTCCCTAAAGCCGTTTTTTGGTGTAGTGTGTGAGTTTGGGACTTTGATTACCAACATTTGGTATCAGAGCGTCAGGTGAATTTCATATAGAGAGAAAGTAGCAAGTTCATGTAAGTTGTAGTAGGAAGATAGAAGACCCATAGGACCGACGCCGTTGAGAAGACCGTGAGACCGAGAAAGCTCCGGCGTGAGACCGAAGACCGAGAAGACCGACAAAGGTGAGAAAGACCGTTGGCTCACCTAAGAAAGAAAGATAGACCGAGACCGAAGTGTTTAAAAAAAAAAAAAAAAGTGAAGAATGTCGTTGATACAATATCAACCAAAAGAGGCAAGTTCAATGTCTTACCAAATTCCGATGTTGACCGCAACCAACTATCCGGTATGGGCTATCAAAGTTAAGTCCATATTGGATGCGCATGGTCTATTGGAGAAGGTGGAACCAAAGACTCTCGGGGAAGAATCAAATGCTAAAAAGTCAAAACAAGCTCTAGCCTACTTGTTTCAAGTAATACCAGAAGAGATGGTGTTGCAAATGTCGAGTCACACGGACCCGAAGAAAGTATGGGATGGCTTGAAAACGCGTTACCTTGGTGTAGACCGGGTAAGGACGGCTCGAGTTGCAACGTTAAAAAGAGTGCTTGAAGGTTTAAGGATGAAGGAAGGAGAGCTTGTTGATGATTGTGCTACAAAGTTGAGTGGACTAGTTTCAAAATTGAGGAGTCTTGGTCATGAAGTTGAGGAAGGAGAGTTGGTGAGAAGGATTCTTGATGCAATGCCAATGTCGTTTCTTCAAATTGTGGCTTCGATCGAACAATGTTTCGAGTTGGATACGATGCTTTTCAATGAGGCGGTTGGAAGGCTTAAGGCATATTGGGGACCTCAAAGGTATTCAATATATAAATACCCTAGTTTCTTCAAAAACCATCAAAAAGGCATATTAGGGACCTCGAACAATGTTTCGAGTTGGATACGATGCTTTTTGATGAGGCGGTTAAAAGGCTTAAGGCTTTTTGATGAGGCGTTTCTTCAAAAATCTTCTCGATTCATACCCTAGTTTCTTCTCAACTGCTGGAACAATTCTTCGTCTTTGGGACGATTTGGGGACCTCAAAGGTATTCAATATATAAATATAATTTCTATCTATTAACGTAAAATCGGTATAGATACTAACACGTAGTCGAGCAACTATTGTTCCTATAATATGATATTCTAGCTTGGACAACACAATAATAGACAAAGAATACCAAAACATATAGAACAAGTTTCAACGATATATGATCATATATTTTTTGCATCAATGAGTACTTATAATTTCTGTTTGTGGCCATAGGAAGAACAAGAAAGAGGGGATGTAGCATCAAGCATACAATTGTTCATGAGAGAAAAGAATATAACATGTGAGGAAGAGGGAAGGAATGAAATATTGCAGCTAATACACAAGTCATGGAAAGAATTGAATGTGGAGCTACTCTCGCCCAACAAATTTCCCGTTTCGATAATTAGAGTTGCACAAAACATGTCAAGAGCTGCTCAAGTTATTTATCAACATGATGATGATAGTTATTTCTCAAGTGTAGATGACCATGTAAGAAATCTCTTCTTTGTGCCTATAGATATCTAGTATGTCTTGCATTTCCGAGTGATCATATAGAACGATCAAGCGAAGGCAAAAAGACTTTTAACTCGTGTAAAGTGTTGGGTTTAATCTTTATGGGTCGGGTTTTGGGTCACCTAGTTGGATTGATTCATTTAGCATTTGAATAATTTGTTAGTGGTCTATGCTTTGACCGTGTGTTAAGGGATAGAGTTTTAGTGGGTATTTTGGTATTCCTAATTTGTAGGTAGTTTATTGTTAGTTGTGCATGTTCCCACGTTTGTGTGTGTATGTGGCACAGGTTTCTTGCCAAGCCAATTGGATCTTAACATACTTGAATGAAACATGGTTGTATGGTAAACAATTCAATGAAATAGAAAGTGACACAAGACAGATTAAACACACAACAATATTGTATTGATTGATTAAATATGTACATACTCGATTGACACTTTATACTAAGCAACGGTTATGTTTCAACCGTTGCAACGTTTACCCTAATAACTGCTATCTAACTGCTGTTTGGGTTAACTGTTTTGACCCAATTCTACAGCCCATTACAATGTTATATTATGACCCATAAATACATAAATACTAAAGTAAGTATGTTTGACACAAAATGATTAATCTGTCCAACATCTCCCCCTTAATCATTATAGTCAAACGATCTTCTGATTTTTCAAGTAATGACAACAAAATCAGTGTTGTCTGTGCTGTCTGTAGCGCTTTGATTTGCTTCTTCGTCGTTTGAGTTACCTTCCAAGATTACTCCAAAATGTGGCCTTTTGTTCATTGACATCTCCCTAAGTGTTTCCCTAATTTCAGCCTCAACCTCTTTCGTGCCTTGTGGGTCTTTCCTTCCAGCATTACCACTGCTGTCACCAGCCACTTCTCCAGGCCTTTCTTCAATCCAAGGTTCTTGTGCCGTATCGTAATACACTTGTACTTTGCTTATGAACTTCCTGTAGCAATCCTTAATTGCTCCACCACCATTTTCTTCTATCAAACCTTGCATACCAGCGATCGTTTTCCATGTATCATCTATGGTGACACTTACATAGCCTCCAAGACTATCTACCAATTTGTGCAAACTAAGCAGATTGATTTCCATTACTCCTATGACCGGCGGTATCTCTTCCATCACATCATAATTAAGATAGACTAGATAAAACCATTTCAACATTTCTATGTACTTTTTACTAAAAATATCCCAATTTTGTATACTTATGCTGTCCCTTTTTATCAATTTCAGAAAGATAAAACCTTGAGAACGAGTTTACCTTTCATATGCGTATAGGGATCCATTCCAAATGATGTACTCATCATCAACGTAATCGTGCTCATCATCCCTATCCCCACTTTAAAGCTTCTAACCCTTTTACACATGATTCTTCATTTTTTGTTCTAGTGATTCAAAGTATTTCTGCAGATACTTGTTGTGGTGGGTAATGACTTCACTTAATTCAGCGACCTTTGTGTTGAATTTCTTCTCGTGCATTCCATGTTTCCTTTTCTCCAAGCGTGTAATGGATATTACATTTGTTCTCACTAATTTCAACAACATAGCATTGCTTTTCTAAAAGATCAATGCTTAAAACATTGTTAGTAACCTCTGGTGTAATGAACATTTGGTATGACATAATTGACTTCTCCTGTTTCCATCACGGCATCCCCAAATCTATATGAAATATGAATTTTTCTTCATTTCTTCCTTTGCTATCGTCTCAAACTTATATGTTAAATTTTTGAACCAGTTCCTTGTTGAACACATATGAACTTTGTATGTACTTCCAACGAACAAATATTTTCCCAATTTCTAAAATCTGTCCCATTAATCATAAAATCGGTATTAACATGAACTTTTTCTGGAAACTTACCTTTTCTGGGTACTGATTGTATCAGCCATCCTTTCCGCCTTTTGCTTCCCTTTCTTGTCTTCTTTGTTTGGGCAATTCCAATAAAAATGCCCTTTGGTCTTGCACTTGTAACACCTAGCCCTTCTCTCCTTCTGAGTTTTTCTATTATCTCCATACCTTTTGGATTCCTGTGAGGCATTAAAAGCCTCTATCTCCTTTATCCTTTGCAACAACATCTCTTTGCATTCTGGGGACAAATTCTTCTTCTTACTCCATGGAGATCTTCTCTGTGGTGATACCCTTTGCAAAAACTTACTTGAAATTTCTTCTCGATCAATTGGCTGTGGCCTTTTCCTATGATTTGAGCCATAGCTCTGATACCAATGTGGCACAGGTTTCTTGCCAAGCCAATTGGATCTTAACATACTTGAATGAAACAAGGTTGTATGGTAAACAATTCAATGAAATAGAAAGTGACACAAGACAGATTAAACACACAACAATATTGTATTGATTGATTAAATATGTACAGACTC
>CAJVGC010000060.1:55149491-55205747 GCA_910822075.1 Senecio squalidus
CCTTTTTGAGATCCAGGGATCACCTTTAGAGCCACACAATTTCATTAATAGATCAAACCCACGGAGGGGTATTTTAGTCATATTGAAAAAATATTTAAAAAGTCACGCGCCCCTAAAAAGAAAATAAAATCAGCTGATCTCACACTTCAACGGACTGAAATAAAATTAGCTTCACCCACCTCTCACTCCTCCACCAACCACCACCACCATACTCTCATCATCATCTCCTCCTCCGTCCTCTACCTCCTTCCATCTCCATTTCCACCAGAAAACGTCCACCGTCTCTCGCTATTGTCAGCTGTCTCATCTCCGGCGTTGACGGCGGAGACGGCGGCGGAGGAGTCTCGATTGTTGTCCTCGTCGTTAATTACAGGGTAAGTTACTTAAGTCTATTGTGATTCGTGTATTTTCATTGATCTAATTACACCGGCTGATACAATTACTATATTAGTTTTATTAGAATCAAATCTGTACTTTGGTTTTACTAGTAACTTTATTAATTAATAATTTTTGTATTTGATTGTTTTTGGTTTAGATCTAGTATAAATGTTTGATGCATGTGGTACAAGTGGTTATTGCCATGGAATCGAGAACATTGTAGTATTATTGTAGCCATTTCTTTCTTTTATTATTCTTTTTTAACCTACTTTACATATCACAGTAGCATTGAACTTATATATCACCGCCTTTCCAAATTAGATCTCGTAAAGTCAGTATCAAAGATGCAATTGAACTAGCTGTTACAGCATCAGAAGCGTTAACAATACACCAGATACTTAAAGATAATGAACCAATTTTGGAACTTACGGCTGCTTCATCTGTTGTACTTGAAGCTGCAATACATATGAAGCAGGCTCGTTTGGAGGAACTTAGAGAGCCTCGCAGTAGCTCTATCGAGGAAAGTAGTGAAATTAAATTTTACTTTTGTTCTGATCTGGACGAGTTTACCATGGCAGATGCATATGAAGATGTGGGATTAACAGTTGCTAATAACCATGGTGATCTAAGTGCTTATGGATCCATATCTCATGGCAGAGTTTTGTTTCGGATTGCTGGCAGAGAGGTGGAGTCGTGATGGTGATCGGGAGGAGTTCGCTTGGTCTTGATCTGCTATGGCGATGGCTGAAAGGAGGCGAGAGGTTAAGAGTGCCGACCAATTTCATATGTTCAGGTTTAATCTTTTCTGATCACCAAAACTTTTTCATTTTGCAAACACAAATGATGGTTAGAGTTACTTATATATTAAACACAAATGACTTGGTTTGTTTCGATAGTACCTTGATGTAAATTGTCACAAAATCTATAGTAATCACCTGTGATTGTATTAATTTAGTGCCTTAAATGTCATAAAAAATGTTTAGTAATCACTTGTGATTCTAAAGTTTTTGCATTAAGAACTGTTTATAATTTAGTGGCTTAGTACCTTGATGTAAAATGTCACCAAAATGTTTAGTAATCACCTGTGATTTTTTTAATTTAGTGTCTTAGTATGTTGATGTAAAATGTCACAAAAATGTTTAGTAATCACCTGTGATTCTATAGTTTTTACATTAAGAACTGTTTTATAATTTAGTGCCTTAGTACCTTGATGTAAATTGTCACAAAATCTATAGTAATCACCTGTGATTGTATTAATTTAGTGCCTTAAATGTCATAAAAAATGTTTAGTAATCACTTGTGATTCTAAAGTTTTTACATTAAGAACTGTTTATAATTTAGTGGCTTAGTACCTTGATGTAAAATGTCACCAAAATGTTTAGTAATCACCTAGTAATCACCTGTGATTTTATTAATAATGTGCCTTAGTATGTTGATGTAAAATGTCACAAAAATGTTTAGTAATCACCTGTGATTTTATTAATAATGTGCCTTAGTATGTTGATGTAAAATGTCACCAAAATGTTTAGTAATCACCTAGTAATCACCTGTGATTTTATTAATAATGTTCCTTAGTATGTTGATGTAAAATGTCACAAAAATGTTTAGTAATCACCTGTGATTTTTTTAATAATGTGCCTTAGTATGTTGATGTAAAATGTCACAAAAATGTTTAGTAATCACCTGTGATTTTATTAATAATGTTCCTTAGTATGTTGATGTAAAATGTCACAAAATGTTTAGTAATCACTTGTGATTTTATTAATAATGTGCCTTAGATTGTAATATTAACAATCAATTGTAGATGATGACGCTAATTTCAAAAGAAGCTATTGAAGAAAGAGGGAATTCAACAACCAACAATAATTTAATATGTTACTTTACTAGTTGAATTTTATTTGAAATGAGTAGACAAATATTTTGTTTGAGAATACTTTCGGTTTGGTGTATTTTCTTTGAACAATAACTATGTCACATGTGATTTATTAAATTAAGTCACTAAATATCTTAAATGTAATTTTGTAGTCAACAAATTGTAAAGGAAAATCACCTGTGATTTAGTGCCTTAATACCTTAATACATTTAAGGTTCTTAATTTAGTGCCTTAATACCTTGATGTAGAATTTCATCAAATGTCTAGTAATCACCTGTGATTGTATTAATTTAGTGCCTTATATGTTGATGTAAAATGTCATCAAAATGTTTAGTAATCACCTGTGATTTTATTAATAATTTTCTTTAGTATGTTGATGTAAAATGTCACCAAATGCTTATTTAATCACCTGTGATTATGTAGTTTTCTTTAGTATCTTAAATGTAATTTTGTAGTCAACAAATTGTAAAGGAAAATCACCTGTGATTTATTGCCTTAATACCTTAATACATTTAAGGTTCTTAATTTAGTGCCTTAGTACCTTGATGTAGAATTTCATCAAATGTCTAGTAATCACCTGTGATTGTATTAATTTAGTGCCTTATATGTTGATGTAAAATGTCATCAAAATGTTTAGTAATCACCTGTGATTTTATTAATAATTTTCTTTAGTATGTTGATGTAAAATGTCACCAAATGCTTATTTAATCACCTGTGATTATGTAGTTATATACCACAACGTTATTCTCAAACATTACTATCTCCGCTGCATAATATTATATTCGTTTCATATACTTCAACAAACATTCTAGCAAGAACAGTGATAGATAAAAGATAAAAAAAAATAAATGATTTGCTTTTTAAAATGATTTAATGATATTTCAACTTTTAAAGAGAGAGAAAGTATGAAAAGGTGACATTTCAACTTTTACAGAGAGAGAAATGTCACCTTTTCATACTTTTACAGAGAGAGAAACTTGGTAAATGTGACACAAAAGCAAAAGACAAAAAGACAAAAAGTGAAAGGAAAAGCGCGTGGACTGAAAAAGAGAGAAAAAGGTAAAAAGACTTATGTGCCCCTCCGTGCTTTTTCCCTTACAAATCATTTAAACCCAACTTTTAATCTCAGCCACAAATTTTATATAATCTTGTGGCTGGGAGGGTGATCCCTGGATCTCTAGCAAAATAGAGATCTCTATTGAACCCCAATCTATATATATATATATATATATATATATATATATATATATATATATATATATATATATATATATATATATATATATATATATATATATATATGCTAATTTTTTGACAATGGGCTCCTAGATTTCGTGGGCCCTGGGCGGTCGCCCTCATGGTTAAGCAATTCAAGTTTTTTTGACAATGTTTTTTATCTTTAACATTTAATTATTTATTATTTTCAAAGGTACAAATTTGTTCTAAGCTTTGATGTTTTTAGTATAATATTTCTTCTTACTTTGAATCGATTTGTTGATGTTAATTGACTTTTCAGCGACTCAAACCAGTTGTGTTTGTTTCGATTCGTAAATATATCAGTAGGAACTTGTATACAATATTTGTATGATTGATAATTGCTATTAAACTCTGTTGATTATGAATTGCGGTTACTATCTTTTTGCAGCATTATTTGGTATTTGCCCAACAAGGCCATCGAGAGATGAAAGCTCGGCAGCGGCTTTCTCTGGATAAAATCAATACCCTTCCTGAAAACATAATAGCAAACATCCTTTGTCTTGTACCAATTAGAGAGGCGGCAAGGACGAGTATCCTCTCAAGGGAATGGAGGTACAAATGGAGAAAAATTCCTAAACTTGAGTTTGATGAGGATATGTTTGAAGTATCTACTGACATTCCAAGTTCAAGGATAGAAAAGACGAGAAGAAGAAAACTTGTTTATGCTATAAAGCAAGTTATGTTAGTGCATAATGAGGGTACAATAAACGAGTTTAGCCTTTGCATGGAAGAGGAAAGCACTTGTGTTAAAATTGACCGAATACTTAAACTTTTATCGAGGAACACTACTATCAAGAAATTTACCCTCGACTGGCATAGTTCCGATAGTTGCAAAAAAAGAATGGTGGTTAATCTTTTTTCTGCCCTCTGATGCAAGCGTTTTGTTCAAGATGTTGTTCCGCGGGAGCTTCCGGTCTCATTAGTCTGTCTCAAATACGTATATTTAGAAGAAATGTGTTTCATTGATGGATATGGATTACCTTTTCTTGTTCTGTTGATGAGATGCTCCCTGAATTTGGAAACAATTAAGCTAATGGTAAATAACATAAATCTATCTTGTTTCTTATTTGTTTCGACTCTTATTAAAAACTTCACTAACTGAATGAAATATCGACAGATGCTCCCTGATTCTGAAGGATTTTATGATCATGATAAGATAGACTGCTTTGAAAGGGATGATTACTCGGATATTTGGTTGGAACATCTTAATGAATTGGAAATTGAAGATTTCAACGGCTTGAAACCTGAGTTGGAGTTTGTGAAGCTTATCTATGCCAAGTCACCCGTGCTGAAGAAGATGAAGATATTCTTTCACTATGAGGTTGCTATAAATGAAGAGATGTTGAAAACTCTCATAAGCTGCCAGTGCCCGCGGGCATCCTCAGTGGCAAAGCTTATTGTTAAGGTTTAGAATGTTGGATTAAAATAAGATTGATTCATGTTATTCAATTACCTCCTGACGATCCTGGGATGTTGTTAAACATGTTGGCCATTGATGATTCCCAAAATGAGATAATCGTATTAGGATGGATTTTGGAGAGAAACACTTAGGGATTGAGATGGTGATAATAAAACTGACCAACCCGAATAAGGGTTTGTAATGGCCCTTTTATAGATACTCAAGTTAGGAGTATTTATCATTTAGTCCCTGGTGTTTAATAAGTGTTTATTATAAGCTCTCTTTATTTCCGATTACCTAATGGGAAATCTATAGTGTCGGTAAGGTAAATACGTCCATCAAATATTTACTAGACACAGATTTCAGTTAGTGTCAGTCATCATATCAGTAAGGATAAATGATCAATGAGGGTCACAAATAATATGGGTCCAACATAGAAATCATTGTTGAGCGTCCATTTGAATATATATGTGCCTTATGAACTTAGTTGCCTCCAGATGACATACTTTAGGATCACTATATATGTCTGTTGGGATTTTGTACTTTGTTGATCACTTGAATCTGTTTTTTCTAGGGTTAGGTTGGGTTCAAAGAACTTCGAAGTCGGGGTTACTCCGCCAAAATTAACCTTTTGGTTCTTTCTTTTTTTCCTGGATGCGGTTAGAAGTTTTCATCAAGTTCCGATGTCAGATTTTGAAAACCACTTGTATGGTCTGTAAAAGTGGCATTGTTAGCATTATGTTTGGTTTGGTTGCTTTGTTTATATGTATTTTGGTGGCCTTTTGAGTTTTTGAAGTTTCCATGCTTTAGTGAGTATATCATGAGAGATAGATCACGGCCAACCCGAAACAAATATACGGTATACGACTATATATGACCTAGTCGGAGTGGAAACGAGGTGAGCTCCTCGTTGTGGGGGGTACGTACGTACGATAGATATCACGGCCTCGACTTTTAGTTAGCTCCCCGATACCATGAATCGTCTTCGAGTCGGGTACGTACGATGTGGTACGTCTCCGAGGACGAATCGGATACATAATATTCTAAATGGGCCGTATTAGTTCATGAAGATACGATACAAATCCAAAATTTTATCATGAACCACAACATCATATTATCCATGTTCCAAAGATATTCCCCTCTTAAATTGCTTTCGGTGACCGACACTCGATTTCCTTTATCATTATGATGTTTAATCGATTTAGACTTATCAAACGTGGCTGACACTCTTTGTCTCTATCAAGATCGAGGATTATTTTTATATTCAACGTTAAAATTAAGTTTGTTTTGCACGATTATGAATCATGTGTTATGTTTGAATTTATTTCCGTATTTAAGTATGAATTTTATTTTATTTTCAATTATTTTTGTCGAATCCATGTCGTACCCGTATCCGGAATTATTTTCATTCCCCATTTTTCGTCTTTGTCCCCGTTTTTGTATCCATGCAACTTAGGATAGACTGTCTATATCCTACCTCCTCCACATCCCGTCCTCGACAAGATTGGGTATCGTTGTTGATGTTGTTGTGTCGTAGCTAAAAAGTTTTCATAAGTTTATTGATGTACATGAAATTATATAAGTTCGGTAATGTAACGAAGTTTTCATAAGTTGAGTAATTCTAGATGGAACTTTTTCATAAGTTGGTTGATTAATGTAAATGAAGGAAAAAAGGTTAAGTAACCTAATCAAACAAAAACATAATGTATAGTAACTTGAGTATATATTTACCGAATAGTTATATGATTGATTTTTCAAGTTTATGTATCATGTTTTAACTCTTAAGTAGCAAAAGTTAATTACTGAAACTACAATTTGATTTTTATAATTATCAAATGTTCATGAAACTCTAGTTATCTTGATGAATTGATTTTTGCATAAACTATTTATTTTTTTCTGAAGATTATTTAACAGACCTATATCTCCGGCATTGTTCCATTTACCATCAACCAACATTCTGTGGATTTGGTAGCCTTGGAAGTATATACTTGGACAATGTAGACGTCTCAAAAAAGCGCTTATGCATATCTTATCTAATAATCCATTACTTAAAAGCTTCACTATGGTAATTAGTTCTTACTAAAATATTCGTCCCAATGGTCTTTCATTGCTTATCTGAATATTATAATTCACTGCAGCTTACAGGATCCGATAATATTCTGGTTGATGAATATTCCACTGTTACCGAGCTATTTGAGTGCTTACCTATGATTTGTGACATCCTTTATTTTGAGGTATTAACCGATTTCCATTTGTCTTTATTTTTATCGGTTTTGTTTTGACCCAATGATTTTTCCTTGCGTTTTTCACGCTTTATTTGTTTTGTCGGGTTTATATTTGTTGCTTCGTCCTTCGTGACGGAAGCGTTTTAGTTACCTTAGTGCCGATTAGATAGTACTCTCTTGATATAAGTTAGGGTGTTTATGCCTTTGATTATTGAATAAAACTAACGTTAAAAAAATATTACAAATTTAGTCATTTAACGAGAAGTTAACGAAGAGTTAACCGATTAGCTTGGCCAGCCGGCGGTTGGATATAAGTTAGGGTGTTTAAGCCTTTGATTAATGGAGATTCCAGTGTTACCGAGCTATTTGAGTGCTTACCTATGATTAAACATCTTGCTTTTCGCGCTTCCGACATTAACGTAATATTTATCCATATGATTGATTTAACTTGAAATAAAAACTTTGGCTGATAATCGTTTGTTTTGGCCTATGTTTCAAGTGTTTTGTTGAAGCAATTTGTGTCATGGACAAATATGTATCGCCATTTCTTGTTTTTTCGATAAGAAGTTCCCCGAACTTGAAGAAACTTAGGTTACAGGTAAATAACATAAATCTGTCTTGTATCTTATTTTATTTTTTGTTTCTTATGCCAAAATATCTGCAGATCCTCCGCAAAAATTTAAACCATTATTGGATAGATGAGATATACTCCGTTACACTTGCAGTACAAGATTATTCGGATATATGGTTGAACCATTTGATAGAACTGGAGATTGAAAACACCGGAGCTTGATACCTGAGTTGGAGTTTGTGAAGCTTATCTTGGTCAAGTCACCTGTGCTGAACAAGGTGAACATCTTGCTAGGCGATGAGGTTACTAATGATGAAGAGTCGGAGATAATAAGAAATCTCTTAAGCTCCCCACATGCATCACCAACGTTAGAAATTGTTGCTGATCGTTTCTAAATATATATATGCCTTATAGATGTAATCGGCTTCAAAATACTTCAGATTACTCAAATTTCTTGCAACTGTCGGGATGCTACTTGTTTTTTTGTAAGATTTTGGATAGCATATGTTTCTTTTTGTTTCGGTGCCATATGTTGTCATTTGTTGGAAAAACGTATTCTTGTTTTAAAGCATATTATTCACATATGATGTATTCTCAAACTGGCCATCGTCAATATCATATTAACAGTTTAAATGATGCAACCAAATCATAAAAGCAACAACCAAACATTTAATTCACCTCAAAGCCTAAAACACAAAGATTAGATATGGTATCGTGATTATCACATCAATATCTCGACACCTTTAATATGAATCATTGTTCATTTGCAAAGTCGAAATACATTTAAGAAAGTACATATGCAATTTTAACCAAACTCTGGTTTTATATACACAATTTTCACCCTAAACATCCCTAAAGAATCTATATTTAACATAAAAAGTCTTTGAATCAAACAAGTAACACTTACTTACCCAATCAATATGATGTCATCTTTTCCTCCGTAATTTAGCTTCCCTCCTTGACAGCTCGTTATATATACTTTCATACAATACTGCACCTATCGGAATTACGAATATATCAAAGGACTTTGAAAGCCTTTTTACATGCACTAAGAATAATAACATTAATTTCAAAGTCTAATTTGAAATGATACCTTTAAAACATAGGGAGATAGGGTCTATTTCTTGACGGAACTAAATATAAAATTGAATAAAAAAAAAAGCAATGACGAGTGTGTGTGTAATCTGTCATATGGCTTTAGCGAACCATTTTGGCAATCTCAGGGAATCCTTCATTCCGAGTCTTGTAAAGAAGAGAGCATATAGTAGATGTAGCAGGAACACAAAGAAACAGCAATTAAGTAACAGCTGCCAAAACGAAGAGGAATCATAATACTTAGACAAGATATATTCACTCAATCGGTTCCATGAAAATGAAGAGAGTAAAAAGTAATTTAGAGGGTAATAAGACTAACCAAGGTGCCAAAAATGGTGTATATTACGTTCATTGATGGAATCGTCAAGAAGCCTAACGATGAGAGGATAAATGTGGCCGAAGCATGAATGTTTATCGTGATCTGCAAGAAAAGCATGATTAATTCAAATTATGAATATCGGAATACGCTCATATTTCAGATGTGAAGGATGCAAAGTTACCAAAGCAAGGATGTTCTCCCTGATTAAGAAAGAGTACATCAAAACATATCCCACTGCGCCCACAGCTCGAACCTGCATTGTTTTAAGATGTGTATCACTGAATTTGGATCCCAAAATATAAGATAAAGTGGTTTCAAACAAGGAGAAGTAGAAGCCTTACAAGTGCGCTCACAAATATAGAAACACCCCAACTTGCTTTTGTCCTGATGAATAAAAAAAGGCAGATCTGAATCTTTCAGAGGATAAACGACAACAGATTTAAAAACAGGCAATGAACCAGAATTAGGAAATTACATACCTCCACAAGGAACCCATTGCAAGACCGAGAAAACCATGCATTAGCTGGGATGCAAGAATACGAACAATTTAATGATAAAAAGATTCATCTGAAATTAGAAAGGGGAGCGGGAAATAAAGATAAATTAAGTGCAAGATGAACATCTGCTGACCAGATAAGTTATTGCTTTTATCGGGCCAGCTAAGACGAGCAACAGTGTAGCAGTTGCCACCTACAAAATATGAAAAGAAAATTAAAATGTAAATAACAATGATGCAAAAAGTAAATATATCGTTTCTATTCATACCATAGTTTTTCTGCCAGCAACAACATCCCATCTCATTGATGAGAATACTATCGGCAAAGCAAAGAAACAACCAAAGTAGTTCTGTAAAAACCACACGGTGTTAGCGTTAATTCCATGTCCGCAATAAAGAAAATTAAGTTGACTAAGACTTTGAGTCAAAGAAGTACCTCGATAGCAAGAGAGCTACTTAAGATGTAGACTAACCCACCAAGAGCAGCAAACATAGAACATTCCACCAATCTCAAAGTCTTCTGGTAAACTTCTCCGTTCATAGTCAAGTCCTCCGAAGAACTAAACTTCTCTTCTTCATTGTCATTCGGTGTCCATAACGGAGCTCCAATTTCCGAAACTCTAACTTTTTTTACATTTGAATTGGTTCTAGAAGTAGAAAATCGGGGATAAGAAGAATGGGTCGAGGCCAATGAGATACAACAGAACTTAGATTTATAATAAGTTGTAGGAGAGGTGGAAACGGTATTATGGGAAAGATGAAAATTTTGTCCTTGGGGACGATAACAACCATGAAGTTTGGGAATGTTCATGGTTGTTGAAGCATACATGTTCTTCACCAGTAGGTCTGTTTTGATGTGTAGCAACACAACAGAACAAACATAACAAATAAAGAATAAAACGAAAATCAGATATATAAAAGTGAAGAAATAAAATAAAGAACGAATGCGTATATTTGTGTTCCAAACTTGCACGTTCAAGAATGTAGGAAACAGCTAGAGGTACCAAAATTGGCAGGTTGGGTAACGGGTCAAAGTGTCAAACGGGACATAAAAATCCAAACTAACCTCTTTATCTTTAAAATTTCTATCAAATTAGGGTCTGAATTATCTACCTTTAGAGATAATAAAACTTACTCGCAGACACACGTAAATGTATATACAGATTCACACATACCAGTAATAAACTAGTAGAACAAAGTGTAAAGGAAATCATTTTTACACGTCTTAGGTGGGACGAGATATCTTATAAAAGGCCTCACCTTAAAACTATATATTTAACAGATGCTCAACTAAGCAAATTATTCGAAACTTAATCAGAACTTTTCTATGAAGCAGCATCTTAATTAAAAGCAACTAACCAATTTGGGTCAAATTAAAAGCAAATTATCTAATTCTTTGAAGTGTGTATAATTTCAAACAGTTTATATATATATTGAGAGAAATATTTGATAAGCCTCAATAAGTGTAAGCAATTGATAAAATCTCCTAGTAAATGCAATGGAAATGAAAACCCTAAAATGGGGAAATTAATAGCAGAAAATTACCTGATAATTGGGGAAGTTAGTGAAGTAGTTTTGTGCGCTGCCCTGTCCTATCTTCGGAAGTTGAAAGACAGCAACCGGGAAAACATTGCTACAACTGATAACTTTGTTTTAGCTTATTTGTGACAGGATTATTGTTTGGAAAATGATAAATCTTCTATCCAAACTGATAACTACAAAATAACGACCAGTAATCTACTAATTCTCTCTTAACCTCAATTGATTGTTACATTTGTTAACATCATATTTTTTTAGAAGGCTTTTTAGGCTATGAAAATTACCAAAAAAAGGATTTTTTAAGCTTTTTTTAATTGAGATACCGAAGTTTTTTTTTTATTTTTATTTAATCATCTAAAGTAGTTTAATTTTATCATCTCGGGTTATTTAGTGGATATCCGGTTACCCTATTTTTAATTATCGGGTTTGATTTTTTTTTTCTTTTCTAATTTGTTTGTTTAATATCTTCATTTCTTACCATTTCTTCCCCCAAAACCCAAAATAAAAAACTTTAATTTCAATTCTTCCCCAAAACCCAAAACAAAGAACCCTAATTTCAAGCATGTCGAAATCATCATCTTCAAGTGAAACTCCAAGATCAATTGAAAGAAACAAGTCACCTAGGGTGCGTGTGTTGTGTGATTGAGGGGACGTATGTGGAATGTGGATTTCAAGAACGAGTAACAACCCAGGTAGAAGGTTTTTAAGCTGTCCAAATTACAAGTATGAACGAAAGTGTGAGAATTTTCATTGGTGGGATCCTGATTCATCAAGCGAAATGTATAAAGAAAAATTGAAGGAAGCTTAAGCACAAGTTAGGTCCTTGAGGTTTAAAAATTTAATGTATCGAATTGTATGTTGGGTGTTGATTGTCACCGAAATGTTGTTGTTGTTGTTGTGAAACAAATTCCATAATTTTAATTAAAAAAAAAATATTACCATGTGAGTTACATGTTTGCTCTTTGTCAATTCAATACTTTTACAGGTTTTAATTCCGATAAATATTTTGATTCCTGCTTATGTCTTTTATCATTTCAATGCTAAATGTGACATTATATTCTATCTATTTGGCTATAAATACTTTGTCTTACCCTTGCCAATTCACACAACAAAATGTCTTCTGAAGATGATATTGTTGTTGTTGCTCGTGCATATGTAGATGATGACAGTGACTCCAATCCGTACTTCACTAATGATGATGAAATTGTGGCTCCTCCTCGTGCACGTGTGAATATGCCAAATGATGATCGTAGGGCACGTATGAATATGGCTTCAACTTTTGTTATCAAACTCAAGAGCCACCAACTAGTAGGATTGTAAGTTGTTGGTTATTACCATTTTAAACCTTTTGTTTTACTGCATATATATTTTGTGAATATGGCTTCAATTTTTGTCTCACTGTTAAACCCTTTTCTAGACCATTATTGCAGAGGTTGTTGCAGAGGTTGTTAGGACTAGCAACCTAAGAGGGTTTGAAACTACTACATTGAAGTGTACTACTACTAGCTATCAACTTGCATGTACCTTACACATACATGGTGATGCAAGGAGGAATGATCTCACTTCACACATGACCATCAGGGGATCTTTCAAGTGGTTCAAACGTGTCAATGGGTGGAAGAGGGGTCAAAAACTTAGGTTTGTGCAAAGAAACTTGTCAACAACATGTGTGTTTGATGTGGATGTTGTTTGATGGTCTCATGTTTGTTGTTTGATGTTGATGTTGATGTGTGTTTGATGTCTCATGTTTGTTGTATTTAATGTACTTGTGTGTGTTTCCTCTTAATGAATAAAAGTGTGTTTCATGTTTTGTATTGTGCATGCCCGTAAACATAAACATTGACAGAAACATAATTCAAATACTACATCAGACTTAAAGCTTAGAAACTCAGGTGAATAGGTCGGGTGAATAATGTTCATCACCCGAGTTAACTGAATAGGTCGAGTGAACAAGTTACTGAATAAGTCGGGTGAATAATGTTCATTACCCGAGTTAACAGAATAGGTCGGGTGAATAGGTCGGTTAAACAATGTTCATTACCCTAGTTAACTGAATAGGTCGGGTAAACAATGTTCATCACCCGAGTTAACTGAATAGGTCGGGTGAACAAGTTACTGAATAGGTCGGGTAAACAATGTTCATCACCCGAGTTAACTGAATAGGTCGGGTGAACAAGTTACTTAATAGGTCGGGTGAACAATGTTCATCACCGGAGTTAACTGAATAGGTCGGGTGAACAAGTTACTTAATAGGTCGGGTGAACAATGTTCATCATCAAAGTTAACCGAAGTTCACCAGAGTTAAAGTTCAAACATAAACATAATTCAAACATAGTTCAACATTCCACAAACATAATTCAAACATCAACACAAACATAGTTCAACATAGTTCAAACATAACACAAACATAGTTCAAACATCTTTCAAACACAACAAACATAAATCAAACTTCAAATGGCTTGTCAGATGTTAATCCTGCACCATCTTTGGTTCCGAAAGGACCTTTCAACTTGTTGTTTTCAATTCTAGGATAAGCCCTCCTTGGTCCCTTTTACCCTTGCCAAAAGTCTTCATACTTGTTTGGGTTATTGTGATCATATGCATCAATTCTTGCAAATATGAAATTAGTTGCATATTGTTTATGTTCATCATCATATTGACTGTGTGTAGTCTTCATAGCAGCTTCAGCCCTCTCCTTCTTTACTGTAATAATCATTTCTCTAGTAGGGCTTTCTCCAACCTTTTCCTTACCTTTGTTCCTTACTGTTTGGGGAGGCACATTTTCTTCAATTTGGACTGCAACATCCACCAATGACCCATTTACTCCACCACTACCACTTGCATCATTTAATCCACCTTTCTTTATACCTCTACCTCTACCTCTACCTCCACTTGGACCACCCCTTCTTAGATCCTGTCTCTTTCTAGCCTTTTCCTTAAAAACATCAGTAACACTAAGGCCAACATTGTCAAATTCAGTAGTTGCTATAGTTGGTGGTGGTGGTGGTTGTTCAGTTGGTGGTTGTTCAGTTGGTAGTGGTGGTGGTGGTGGTTAATTAGTTGTTTCAGTTGTTTGTGGTGGTGATGGTTGTAGACTATTAAAACCAAACATATCATAAGGATCCTCATCAACTAGTCCACTTCTACTAGTACTTGCACCACCCCTTCCCCTGCCCCTACCACCCCTACCTCTAGCACCCCTGACCCTACCACCCATGCCTCTACCACCCCAGTCACTTGAACCACCCCTGCTACTTGACTCACTAGTCCTGACTCTTGGATTAACTGGATTTTCAACAAGTGGTCTACCAATCTTCTTTGGAACCTTTGTGACAATGACTTTTGGGTTTTTGCATGTTTTCACATTGTGACCTATTTGTTTACAATTGGGACAATACATGACCCTAGGAGGTCTAACTAGGTGATCATGTGTCTCACTACTATGCATCTTTCTTTTCACACAAGGTCTTCCTGGGTTTTGCCTGTCATTTAGTGGTAAAGGAGGGTTTATATTTTGTTTAATCCACATATTCATACCTCCTATAGGCAAAATGTTTTTCCTATAAGTGTTTTTGAACCTTTCAACTTTAAGTTGTTCATTTACATATCTATCAGGGTTTAAGTTAAGAAAGTACATAGTAGCTATAGCATGGGGGCAATGGTATACCAGTTAGTTGCCACTGCCTACAACTACATATTAGGTTGTTCAACTCAACATTGAAGGCCTCATCTTCAAGTCTTACCTCAAACTGCATGTATCCTCTTGGAATAACACACCATAACCTAATGAAAACAAAAAACATCTATATTAAAACTTAATAAAAAAAAAGATATATAATAAAACACATTATACCTTTGAACTCTTTTCTTGAACTCTAACATTTTCCTCACATTTGGTGTGAGTTCATCAGTCAATTTATCAACATCCTCTCTTAATGTGTTATTCCTTCTCGTCGCATATTTTCTTATGTCTTCAAACATTGCTAAGATTGGCATCTTTCTAGCATACCTTATGTGACAGTTAAATGACTCACATAACCCATTTTCAACTGCATCACAATCCAATCCTATTGTAAAGAAGTCCCTTGACCATGAGTGAGGTTCCTTTTCCATCAAATACCTGAAAGCATCCGCATCTGTAAGTTAAAACTCTTCCAATACAGACATGAACTTTTCTTCATATGTTGCCTTTGCAGCTTGCCAGAATAATGATCTCAATTCAACACCAGAAAAGGTATTCCTAAAGTTTGCATAGATATGTCTTGCACATAATCTATGTTCTGCATATGGCAATACTCTTCTAACAGATTCTATCAGCCCTGCATGTTTTAAATTCATACATATTAGAAGGTTTGGGAACAATTAAACATATACAAAAATTATCTATATAAAGTACCTTGTGCCCATCAGATAACAAAGCTAATCCACTCCCTCCTTGTAAAGATAGGTCATCATTAACAAGTCTCATGAACCATTCCCAGTTTTCAATATTCTCCACCTCAAGACATGCTCATGCTAACAGCTTCCCATTACTAATCCCTTTCTATAAACACCCATCAAAGCCAATTACCTTCCTACAACCAATCATCCAACCTTCTTTTAAGTTCTAAAAACATATATACATTCTCCTAAACATGCAAGTCCCATCACCCAAGTTGTCAACATCCAATCTAACTATAGTTCCAGGGTTAGATCTTTCAAGTGTTGTAGCATAGTCCCATAAATTTGCATAATGGTCAACAACACTATGCTTCAGTGCATAAGTAGCCATTCTTTTTGCTCTGCAACATTGACCAATTGACACCTTAAACCTATATTTTTTCATTCTTGCAGTTGAACAGCTGTCATGTTTGGATTCAATCTCAACTTATCTTCATACTGATTTGCAATAAATCTTGAAGAAACTAAGGATCCCAAATAAAAATGTCTAGTTCACAAATGTTTATCTTTAAGAGATCTTACTTGCCATGAATTTTCATTTGTCATCTTAACACTTCTGACACCTAACTTGACTTTCATCTATTGCACCTTTATCTTTCTTTCTTCTTTTCTCATTAAAACCAAACCTAACTATCATTCTCTCTGAGTCACTTCTATCATACCATAGTTGATACCCATTGTACACTGAATAAAAAATCAAACAGTCTTATAGTTCATATGAATTTGCATAACTTTTCACCCAAGATTGGTCTCTTCAGTTTCCAGTAGGTTTTTGGAGTGTGAACTAGAAATTCTTTGTCAAACTTGGCAAGTTGAGCACCCTCATCATCTGATTCTTCTATATAAGGCATATCATCTTCACTGTTATGGTCTGGTTCAACATGAACACCCTCATTATCACCATTAACATTCTTGTCATTGTCACCAACACTATTTATGGATGTATAAGTTGGATCCACTGTCTCTGTTCCAGTGTTTTATTGAACTACTTGTGTTTCAATGAGCATCTTCTTCACATTTCTACCCTCATTATCACCATCAACATTCTTGTCATTATCATCAAACCTTAATTTCGTTTTTGTTAATCTCACCTCTCTCAATTCGTCCTCGTCTTCTGATAAGTGGTCAAGTGAGTGATTTTCACTATCATCATCACTGGAACAGCCTTGCCTATAATAAGCTTCATCATCCCAAATGGTATGGTCAAGATAAATTGCAACCTTATTACCATGTTTTGTGGCTATTTCAACTGCTAGTGTAACATGTCCGTGTAACATCATCAACTTAAGCTCGTTTGTTAGAAGATTGTCGTCGTGGGGTTCATATAGATAGAACTCATTAATATAATCCCTTACACGCAGCTTGATAAAGTCGATAAGTTGTTTCAAACTAAACTTACCTATTCTATATCCTCGTAAGTATGTTTTACCCCATGTTCATAGCCATCATTATTAAACGTAAAATTCCCTTGGCGGAATACCTTCAGGGTTATCTTGTCAGGGGTAGAAGAGTACGAAGACGCCATTTGGGAAGGAATTGGGAAGAATCGATTTTGGGTTGCGATTTGTGAATTGGAAAGGAATTGGGAGAGAAATTGGGAAGAATCGATTTAGGGTTTTTGAATTGGTATGGATTGAGAAGAAGATGGAAACGAAATGATTTTGTGGGAAAAATGGGGGTGGTGACCAGTTAACGGTTGGTTACCTACTAAATGACCGAATTGAAAAAATTAAACTACTTTAGGTGATTAAATTGAGGGGAAAAAAACTTCGATATCTCAATTGGAAAACGGATGTCTTTTTAGGTGACTTATATTCATTTTGTTCTTCTCTTATTTGTTTATAAGCTCTATTCTTTTTATTCTTTAATTTATTTAGATTATATTTGGCAAAATTAGCTGAAAATTGGAGTTGATAGCTAGAGACCTGGAGTTGAAAACTGAAACTTATATATCTTTAATATTAGCTAAAAGTTGGCGTTTTTATTTTAAAGTCACATAAAATACAAATTTTATCAATTGAGAATATGTAAAAAAAATGGACCCAAAAAATATAGAGGATTTTTAACCGAAAGTTATATTTTATAACTTAATTTCACCACGAAAAATATTAAATAACGTGTTTCATTTTTTTAAAGCTTTACGGACCATAACAAATCAAAATTAAGGATCAATCATATCTCAAAATTATGGCTCGAAAGTTCATTTTAACGGGCAACAATTTTATTAAATCCCTTTTTAAGACAAACTAGAGTTTATAATCCTTTTTTTCATAATTTTTACATATCATTTATTGTCAAAATCTATATTTTATGTTACTTTTTTCCGGCATTGTGGTCTTAAAAAAATAGTTGAACTTAAAGCTTAAAAATATGAAATGATAAAAAAGTATATAATAGTATAATAAGAAAATATTTTCTCTACCCTATTTTGTTTGTCCTATTTGACTTGTTAAGGTCTTTTTTTTTTTTAACTTTAATTATGAATATTTTTATCTATGTTATATAGTATTTAATTAAAAATATAACAATGATAATATATTTGAAATTCAATTCTATAGTTAGCATCAATTAATATATAACACAAAAAATATAGTTAAAGTCAAAATTTAAAAAAGATATATTTTTAAAATGTCAAATAGGACAAATAAAATGGGACAAAAGGAATAAAAGGTATTTAATTTATCATATTAGGGTTAATCTACGCGAATGTCATTGAATTATTTAAAAAAAAAAAAAAATCGATTGAATCATTGAACTAAAAAACTGCAGTGAATGTGTCGTATTATTGTTTTGTTTAGTGATTCAATCGAATTTTTTCGAATATTAAAATGACCCCCACGTGCTTTAACTCTATCATATTATAAACTCAAACTATTTTTATATGGTATTTAAAGTAGTTTTTTATGAGCTAATTCAGAATAATGTTAACCAAACATAGCTACTAGCCTAAATTTTACGAAAAAATAAGCTCTCAAACTCCATAAATTCATTTTAAACTTTGTGCTAAGATTAGGATATGTTTGGGTAGCGACTTACTAGGAGTGTGTTTATGTTTTACTAATAAACTTTGTTGAGTTGTTAATTTGAAGGGGTTGTTAAAAAACCAAATAAATAAACCATAATATGCTCCAAAATTTATAAACTTCTTCGGTAGTTTATGACAAAGGTCTGGCCTTCTGATAAACAAATTTGACAGAATATCTTTTATTCCAATTGAAATACAAACTTTCATAATCTTATTTATGTTTTTTTAACCTTTATTTCCCATATCCCTAATTATTTTGTCAAACATGTTTATATATTTATAAGCTCTAGTTCAAAAAATAAGCTCAAGCTTCGGTTCTAATTTTATCTCAAATTCAACTCAAACTCTACTTCAACTAATATCTCCGACTCATGTATATACTGCGACTTAAAGAAAAAAAAATTAAAAAAACTAGTAAACGACAACATAATTCATAAGAAATGGGTTTATAAAAACATCCTCCATTTGAATATTCGTCCACCATTATAAGGTCTATTCAATTATATAAGGTCTATTCAATTATAGTGTTGGAGTATATATAAATATACTCTAAAAAGGCAACTCCTCGCCCTAATGCTTCGGTAAGGCAGCTCCGGCAAGCTCAATGGAGCGTCAGGCCGAAGCCACGAGCAGTAGGCCAAGCTGACGTCATCAAACCGCCAATCGTATCACGTGCTCGCCTGGCATAAAGCATCTGACAGAACGACCAAAAGGACGTGGTACAGCAGGAAAAGTACTGGGGGTTTGTCAACCACCTGCTGGGTATTAGGATGGTGACGAAGGCGCCATCTATGGACCAGATTTATCAAGAAAAGGAATATAGTACGCCGAAAGAAGCATCAGTCTATTATCCAGGGGATAATAGACCGACGCACCAGGTAGTATAAAAAGAGTCAGACCCATTCTAGGAGAAGGGGGCTGAACCTCAACACTCTAAATCAAGAACATTCTCCTTAAATGTTCTTGATCATTCTCTCATCTTAAATATTGCATTTACTACTACTTACTTTCCAGAAAATAACCTTGAATCCCTGCGATGAATACTTACTCTCGCGCCCGAGCCTTATCGGGGAAATCTCCCCGATAAGCTTAGACGTTTATTTCGTGTGCAGATTTCTAGCTAGAAGATACATCTTTCGAAGATTGTTCGTGGTATAAATCCCCGTGGATTTTTACTTCAACATTTGGCGCCATCCGTGGGACCTTTATTCAACGATAGTTGGAGCGAGAACACAGACACATGGATACCCCACTGTCGTCGGGGATATCTACCCTTGTGCCTACTGTTCAGCCATCAACCAACGTTATAGAGCCACCCATATCTCAACCGCATCATTCCACACCATATCAATCGATACCACACCTTTCAATGCCACCTTTATCGCCACCTGTACTAAACACCACAAGATACGAAGCAGCGCCCCAGAGCGGCGGTAATGAAATCACCCCAGAATTCGTTATCAGCAATTTCGGACGTCTACGAGGGCTGATGAACACGTATGTGCAAAGGGAAAGACAGCGAGGGGTGGACATTGAACTCTCGTATGGAGATGTCAACGAGACTAGCGTGACCAACGGGTCAACTACCCCGTCCCCAATAAGAACGAGTCAAGGGGAGCGGAGAGAAGAGCATGTAAGTCCGTTGCAGGGACGGAACCTCTTTGGAAGAACAGGTCAGGCAGTCTTCACCCAAACACTAGGCACAGGTTTAAGCCAGAGAGGGAACACCGTACTCCCACCGTCACAGGCAGGCTATATGCCTCTACAATCTACACTGCTACCTCCTAGGGTATTTTTCGATCTACCTTCTTGGTAACTCGACGCCACGATACACACAGGGGACTGGAATTCCACCTTTCTCATCAGGATATCTAGCTTCGGCGGAATATAACCCTAGTAGTTGGGCGTTACCTTCGGAACACGCCCAAACCTTGGCTGAAAGATATGAGGCCGAAGATTTGGCTAGACCGTATCATCGGCAGAAGGAGGCGAAGTTTGTAAAACGAATCGCAGAATTCAAGTTCCCTCCTAAAATTAAAATGCCATCCAATGTGAAGATGTATGACGGGACCCAGGACCCTGATGACCACCTAAGCATCTTTGCCGGGGCGGCTGAAGTAGAACAGTGGTCTATGCCGGTTTGGTGCCACATGTTCGTACAAACATTAATAGGAGCAGCCAGGCTGTGGTTCGACAGCCTTCTTCCAGCGAGCGTCAGTGGTTTTGAGGATCTGCAGCAGAAGTTCAGGGTTAACTTCATGCAACAGAAAAGGTATGAGAAAGATCCCGTAGAGATACACAACATTAAGCAGAGGGAGGATGAGACTCTCCGGAGGTTCATGGAGAGGTTTAACAGAGAAAGTCTGCAGATTAAAGGGGCTACCGAAGGAATGAGGGTGTCCTGCTTCATGCACGCAATCCGAAACAAGCAGCTCATTGAGAGACTGAATAACCAAATTCCCAGAACAGTAGAAGAGATGATGGAGAGGGTACAAGACTTCATCAGGGGAAAAGAGGCAGCTTCTCTAACGGAGGAGGGGAGCTCGAGAAGGGTGATGCGAGAGGATAGGCGAAGCGGTTGGAAAAGCGGGAGCAGGCGAGATATTCCCGTCTCGCGAAACGAGAGGTCTCCTCCGAAGCCGAGGACCTTTACTCCACACGTACACCCATACTCGCCAGACGGTAGGCCCAAGAATATTTTCCAGCTCCTATCCAAAACCCCCTGTGAAATATATTCTACGGAACCCATCTGCCAAAAGTTCCCCATACCCCCGCCCATGGCGGGAAACCCGGAGAAAAAGAACGCAGATAGATACTGCGAGTTTCATCAAGGCAACGGTCATAACACCAACGATTGTTATCAACTTAAGAAGCATATAGAGGAAGCAGTACGCTCCGGACAATTACGCCACCTCTTGACGGAGATAAGGTCAGGGGCCAAGCAAGGAGGGAGAAATACCCGACAAGATAACCGGAACGGGCAAAAGAACAAGTCCAAGGAGGTCCACATGGTTGATTATTGAAATGTTGAAACTCGCGGAGAGTTGAATGAACGGAGAAGGAGAAGGCCGGAGGTTTTCAACTGGATGGACCAACCGATAGCCTTCCCACCCTTAAGCGAATACTTCCCTTCGCAAGATCCAATTGTCATAGAGGGAAGGTTTGGCAATTACCCGGTACAGAGGATCTATGTGGACACAGGTAGCTCAACGGAAGTAATATATGAGCACTATTTTCGCAAGCTCAAACTCGGGGTACAGGCGGAGCTCCGAAAAACGAGGACGCACCTTCAGAGCTTTACGGGAGAAGTATCATGTCCGATGGGAGAGATAGATTTGCCTCTCACCCTGGGGCAATACCCCAGGATGAGAACGGAAATGATGACCTTCTTAGTAGTGCGGGCTCCGTCAACATACGATGTCATTCTGGGAAGACCGGGACTATTCTTGTTGGGAGCGGTCGCTTCACCGCTCCATTCATCATTAAAATTCCCAACCCCACATGGAGTAGCCACCATAAGGTCTGATAAGAAAAGAAGGGGGGAGTGCAACGAGGTCCGGCCATTGCTGGGCCCAAAGAAAGGAACAGACGATCCTGAGGAAAAATTGGTTATAAACCCAAAATTCCCAGAGCAAACCGTTGCCATAGGATCTTCTTTGTCACAAAAATGCAAGGAACAATTGTTCACCCTACTCAGTAACAGTTTAGATGTTTTCGCGTGGCAGCCTGCGGACATGACAGGCGTGCCAAGAAGTGTAGCTGAGCACAGACTCAAGGCGTATCCCAGCATAGAACCTGTTAAGCAAAAGAAGAGGGGAATGGCTCCGGCTATGACCAAGGTCGTTAGAGAAGAAGTGACTAAACTGGTCAAAGCGGGCATACTCAGAGAAACAAGATATCAAACGTGGGTTGCAAATCCAGTCATGGTATCAAAGAGCGATAAGTCGTGGAGAATGTGCATCGACTTCAAGGACATAAACAAAGCGTGTCCTAAAGATAATTACCCGTTGCCAGAAATCGATTGGAAGATAGACTCACTGATGGGATTCAAGTACAAATGCTTCCTCGACGCATACCAAGGGTACCATCAAATCCAAATGGCAAGGGAGGATGAAGACAAGACCGCATTCTACACAGACTTCGGAATTTTTTGCTACAAGAAAATGCCATTCGGATTGAAGAACGCCGGAGCCACCTATCAGAGGCTCATTGACCGGACGTTCCGGATCCATTTAGGAAAGAACTTGGAGGCTTACGTCGATGATTTGGTAATCAAAAGTAATCGAAAGGAGGAGATGATATATGATATTGCCGAAACATTCAAGAACCTCAGAAGCATCAACATGAAGCTAAACCCGAAAAAGTGCACCTTTGGAGTGGAAGAGGGAAGGTTCTTAGGGCATGTCATAACGGAGAAAGGAATTAAGGCTTGCCCAGATCAAGTGCGAGCAGTAGCAGAAATGAAATCCCCCAGAAGTCTGGGTGAAGTACAAAGCTTGAATGGGAAGCTGGCGGCCCTCAACCGGTACCTCTCGAGGTCAGCGGAGAAGTCACTTCCTTTCTTCAAAACCCTAAAGAAATGCGTGAATGTGAAAGATTTTGAATGGACTGCGGAATCCGAGGAAGCATTCGTTAACATAAAGGGATACTTACAACAGCTGCCCACGCTAGTTGCCCCGGCGCCTGGACAAGAAATCCTTGTCTATTTAGCAGCATCGCCAGAAACTGTTAGTGCGGTCTTAGTCACTGAACTTGAAAGAAAGCAGAAGCCCGTGTACTTTGTCAGTAGAGCCTTACAAGGGGCGGAGCTAAATTATCCGCCAATGGAGAAACTAGCACTCTCTTTGATACACGCGGCAAGAAGGCTCAGGAGATACTTCCAAGCTTACCACATAGTAGTCCTAACCGAATTACCAATCAAGGACATCCTGGCAACTCCAGAGCGTTCGGGACGCCTGGCCAAATGGGCAATAGAGTTAGGAGCATTCGCCATCGAGTATCGGCCAAGGCAGGCGATGAAGGGGCAGATCTTGGCGGATTTCTTAGCAGAAATACCGTTTCCACCACCTCCTACCCAACAAAGGCAGGAAAGGACAAAAGAACCAGAACGAGAGGGCCAAGGGAATCCCGGGGAGACAAAGGAAATATGGACCTTGTTCACGGACGGAGCGTGTAACTCAACCGGAGCAGGAGCTGGGGTTCTTTTAATCAACCCCGACGGGGCAGAATTCACTTACGCCCTCAAATTCAGTTTTCCCAGCACCAATAACGAATCGGAATATGAGGCACTCTTGGCCGGGCTCCGGATAGCAGCCAAGATGAAGGTAAAACATTTAGAGGTAAGCGTAGATTCTTCACTGGTAGCGAACCAAGTAAATGGAGACTTTGAGACAAAAGGGGAATCCTTAGTTAAATATAAGGAACTGGTAGACAAGTTAAAAATAAGTTTCCGGAGCTTCAGTATAAAGCAGGTACCGCGAGAAGAAAATGTGAAGGCTGATGCAGCAAGCAAGCTAGCCTCATTAACAAACTTGACCTTTCCTCACACATCAAAGAGCGTGTTGGTCGAAACGCTAAAAGAGAAGTCAATCGACGCCAAGGAAATACATGCTATCGTGGAAGAAGAAGGGCCTTGTTGGATGACACCCCTCGTGCGATTTCTGAAAGATGGTTCTCTACCAAACGATCAAACCGAAGCCAGGAAAATCAGGGCTAAAAGCCCTATGTATTTCCTCGACGGAGAAACCCTTTACAAGAAATCGTATTTGATGCCACTACTAAGGTGTGTCGGTCCAACGCAGGCCAATTACGTCATCAGGGAAGTGCACAACGGGGCATGTGGGGTGCACTCTGGGCCAAGAGCCACGGTAGCAAAGATTATGAACCTAGGGTATTATTGGCCCTCGATGTATCGGGATGCAACTGACGAGATCCAGAGATGTATCAGTTGCCAGCGATACTCACCAGTGCCTAAATTGCCTAAACACTCCCTAATTTCTGTAACCTCAGCGTGGCCGTTTCAACAATGGGGTATTGACATAGTGGGCCCCTTTCCGGTAGCCACCGGAGGAGTAAAATTTCTGTTGGTAGCAATAGACTACTTCACCAAATGGGTGGAAGCAAAGCCGTTAGCATCGATTACTGGACCTCAAATTAAAAAATTTGTTTTTGAAAACATAGTGTGCAGGTTTGGTTTACCAGGGATCTTAATATCAGACAATGGGAAGCAGTTCGCTGATAATCCACTTAAGTCATGGTGCAAAGAAATGAAGATCCAGCAGAAGTTTACATCCGTTGCCCACCCACAAGCCAATGGCCAGGTAACGCGCTAACAGAAGCATAGTGGAAGGGATAAAAACTCGCCTGGATAAGGAAGGAGGTAGCTGGTTAGATCATTTGGTACATGTCCTATGGGCTCACCGAACCATGGTCAAAACAAGCAACGGCGAAACCCCTTTTAGCCTGACTTACGGAACTGAAGCGGTCATCCCCGCAGAAATCGGTATGCCTACCCGAAGGGTGCAAAACACGGAGGCCAATTCTGAAGACCTTCGCCTTCATTTAAACCTCCTGGAGGAGAGTCGGGAAATGGCGGCCATTAATGAAGAAAGGTACAAAAGGCAAGTGGAGGGATACTACAACCAGAGGGTAAGGTCCACCACTTTCAAACCAGGGGAATATGTACTCCGAAGCAACGAAGCTAGTCGGATTGAAAGCCAGGGAAAGCTAGGACCTAACTGGGAAGGCCCTTACCAAGTAGCCGAAGCCTACGGGAACGGGGCATACAAGCTGAAAACGGTCGAAGGGGACGCGGTCCCAAGGACTTGGCATGGACACCTCCTTCGACGATGCTACGTATAAACGAATTCAATCGCCTGTAAACTTTCCTATGGAAGCATGTAGCGGCAGTGCCCGATTATCATTTATAATATACAAGCTATAGTTGCTACCCACTTTAGGGAGTAACAATTTTCTCAACACATGGCAAATCTCTAAGACCATTGATTAAATTATGATAGCAAGTAGTTAATGATAACTAAATTCCTAAGAGCACCATGCTCTTAGAGGCAAAGGGGAGAGTGCCCTCTCTAATAAACTCCATGTTAGTCTGATACTCTAATCCTAACATAGACAGGTTTGAGCAGCCTATGTAAAAAAATCACTCCGGGCTGGTCTGAGAATATCCCAGTATCGAAAGGGTCGAGTAACCTCTCTAATTAACTCAGTACCAATAAAAATTATGTTACGGCATAATATAACACACGACATTCGTTTAAGACACATCCTAAGAAAATAATTATTATGATGAAGGACGCTTCTCAAAATAAATATTTAAACTTAGAGATAAAGTAAAACGAACACGCCATAATACAAGAAACCAGGTTATCATTAACACAAAATGGCCGAAGCCATGACAGTTACAAAATGGCCGAAGCCATGATAATTTCACATTGGCCGAAGCCATTACAAAAACACACAAATTTAAGCCCTAGCAATCTAGGGCCGGAGCGGGAGCTGGATTCAAAGCCTTCAGTTCTTCAATAGACAAATGTGAGCTAGCCCGGAGGAGATCAAGGTAAGGAAAGGACAACTGGGGCAGGGCCGCCACTGCTTCTTCATATTTTTGATCAGCTTGGGGATCGAAGGATGGAATCGTTGTCATAGGCGTACTAAGTTGATGATAGCGATACCCCTTCCTTACCCCATCGACAAAGCCCGAAGCGATAGCACAAACAGTGGCGTGACCATAAGGAGCAGAGAACTCGTGGCTAGAACGAAGCTTGTTAACGAAACCTTGCATCCCATCACCCAGCACCCAGTCCACCTTAGCCTGCAGCCCTTCCCTGTCAGATACGGCAACATTGTAGTCTTCATTAAGCTTCGCCAGCTCATCTTGCAGCCTTTCCTTATCGGACTGGAGAGCGCTGTTGGTCTCCTTAACTTACTCAAGCTCGTCCTGCAACACGTCAATGGTTCTCTTCACATCGGCTCCTCCATGTTGCAACTGAGACTTGAGAGTCACCTCAACCTGCTCCATTCTCTTCAATTCCCCTACCATAAGGTCCCATTCAGACTGGCTTATTGTCTTCATGCCTGGGGCAACAGCAGGGGCTTTCACAGCTTCGGCTAAAGCAGAGTTTTCTTCACTTACCTTTTCCAATTCGGTGAGGGTATCAGCTAACTGCACGACCAATTTCTTGCAGTACCTAGTAACCCTCCTCCGTTGGCGATAGTAGAAACATGCCTTGCCAGACAGGGAGGCACTGGTCTTTTCCAAGGAAGCAATCATTGCATTCTTCTCCCCCAACTCAGTCTCTCGCTCAGCAAGTCGCCGCTGAAGCTTCGAATATCTCCTCAAAAGTTTGCCATAGCGGGCCCTCATGACAGTACCCCCTACAGCCACTTGGGTTAGCATCAAATCCATCCTCGCCATCACCACCTCATCAGACTTCTTCTCCCAGCGCTTTGTCTCTGCCGGAGTCGCAAAATGGTCGAGCATACTCCGACAGATATCTATGTCTTGCATGCTGCTGCTGGGGACGGCATCCCAAGCGGGGACATAAGGACCCTCAGCATTGTCAGATGAGGGGGGATCGGAGCCCCTAGGAGAAAGAAGAGTAATCTCCTCGAAATGATCAGCCCTATCACCCTGGGGGCATTCCTCAGATATGTGGCCACTCTCACCACATTTGTAACAGCTTCTGTCACCACCACCACTACCTTCCGGAACCTCCTGATCCTGTACCGTCACCTCCGGTCCCCGCAGGCCTCTGCACTGTAACCTCCGGCTCAGCCATTACAGGACTAGTAATCCCCTCCTGTCCGGCAGGCCTCCCCGCTGCAGCCTCTGGTTCAGTCACCATCGGAGCGACCGTCTCCGACCCAGTAGGTTCATGCATTGTGACTTCCGATTCAGTCACCGCCGGAGGGGTCGTCTCCTCCGGACCAGCAGGTCTTTCACCTGCAAGGATCAATTAAAATAGCAAAATAAGTAAGGGACCGTGACGCAGGTGCAATGGAAAACCAAGGGAAAACCCTTACCAGAGGGAGGAGCAGAAGAGGAAGCATCCTGACGTGCTCCATCCATCTCCTCCAAATTTTGAGGAGTAGGGTCTGCAGGAGTGACAGTAACAGACTCTGCGGAGCACCAAAAATCAGACTGACGAATAGACTCAGAAGAAGAAGAGGATAACACTATAACCGAAGGAAAGGAAGAGCATGGTGAGGCCGGAAAAAAGGGATAAACAACACGACCAGACCCTGACCACTCCTCCTCCTCTTCGGAAGTAAGGTCAATATGTGTACCTTTTCTTGCAGACTTCTTATGCCGATGGGACTTACTGCTGGAGGCTTCAGTCCGAACCCTCTTTCTTTTCTTGGGAACGGAAGCCTCGGCTACTGCCTCCTCAGTCGACGCCGCCGGAGCGGCAGGAAGCAGCGAGCGTAGAGTAGCCGAAGGCTCCACGAACCTGCCGCCTACCTGCTCGACTATCCCCTTCTCCTCGACCGCCAGCACAACCCGAGGGAAGTGAACACCCTCCAGGCTATCGAGTTGAAGGTACTCCAGCAGCGTCAAAGCTAATAAAGTAAAAAACATATGTGAATAACGGAAATAAAGAAAAAAAAACAAAGGAAGAGACAGGAAACTTACATCGGCTCCCAATAGCGATGGAAGGTTTGAGATTATAAGGAACCCAGTTCCGACACACTCCGGCCAAAATTAACACCTCAGTAGGATAAGAGCGAACGTAGAGAGGATTCTCCAAGATAAGCTCTATCTGGCCCCACTCTGCGTCAGTAAGGGCATGAACTTCATCCTTGAAACATCCTGCAGTAACGGATCGCCAAGGTTTGGCAATAGGAGCAACAGAAGCATCCACCCAGAAGAAAGACTCTTTCCACTTCTTAATCCCGGTGGGAACAAAGGAAAAACAATCCCTCCCTGCCCGGATTTCAACCATAAACCAATCACCATTACGAGCCAATTTGTAAAACTGGCGCCACAGATTAAGAGTGGCGTTGAAACCCATCGCCCGGCACAAGATCTCAAAAGACATAATCCTGATAACGCCCAGGGGATTCATCTGGATGGGAGTGATCTGGTAAAACTCAATCACTGAAAGAAAGAACTCAGTGAAGGGCAGACGGAGGTTCGAGAATTCAAACCACTTACAATACATGGCGATGAACCCCGAGGGACAATCCAACACCGTGTCCTTGACACGGGGCGCCCTGGCACGCCAGTTGGCGGGTAACTCATATAACGCAGAAAACTTCTGGAACTCTTTCTGAAGAAGAGTGCAGTAAGAAGTAGAAAGATCAGACTTACCCATTGTATTGGGTGGAGTATAGGCAAAACAACGAGCAATAGTGAAAAAAGAAGAATAAATAGTTAGGAATTGGGAATTCTGGGCAAGAAAATAGAAAGGAAGAAGAAGAATTAAGAAAAGGGTAAAAGAAAACAACGAAAAGGATTTAGGTTTAAATAAAAAAAATCAAGAGGAGTGTAGGATAACCGTAGCGGCGCACGATAGGCACGAATCCCGAAAATCAAGGAGCGTCTGAAACTGTCAAAAAAGCGCGTGAGGGTCAAAAGAATGTCTGGAGACAGGCGCGTGAAGGAGAACGAAACGGCGGCATTAATGGGGGAAGTGACTTTGTAATAATAACTGACACAAGCACGTTTGCCCTTTGGGGTTATCAATGCAGCATGCAACGGCTACATTAATGGCCGTGACAAGACAGCGTTTGACCCTTCACAAAAATGATAAGCCACCATGAGACAGAGCAACGGTTACAGAGGAAATTAGAAGAGTCTAGTATAACAGTGCTAGGGCTCCGTCATACTAGACTGGGGGGGCATGTTGGAGTATATATAAATATACTCCAAAAAGGCAACTCCTCGCCCTAATGCTTCGGTAAGGCAGCTCCGGCAAGCTCAATGGAGCGTCAGGCCGAAGCCACGAGCAGTAGGCCAAGCTGACGTCATCAAACCGCCAATCGTATCACGTGCTCTCCTGGCATAAAGCATCTGACAGAACGGCCAAAAGGACTGTACCACGTGGTACAGCAGGAAAAGTACTAGGGGTTTGTCAACCACCTGCTGGGTATTAGGATGGTGACGAAGGCGCCATCTATGGACCAGATTTATCAAGAAAAGGAAAATAGTACGCCGAAAGAAGCATCAGTCTATTATCCAGGGGATAATAGACCGACGCACCAGGTAGTATAAAAAGAGTCAGACCCATTTTAGGAGAAGGGGGCTGAACCTCAACACTCTAAATCAAGAACATTCTCCTTAAATGTTCTTGATCATTCTCTCATCTTAAATATTGCATTTACTACTACTTACTTTCCAGAAAATAACCTTGAATCCCTGCGATGAATACTTACTCTCGCGCCCGAGCCTTATCGGGGAAATCTCCCCGATAAGCTTAGACGTTTATTTCGTGTGCAGATTTCTAGCTAGAAGATACATCTTTCGAAGATTGTTCGTGGTATAAATCCCCGTGGATTTTTACTTCAACATATAGTATAATGAAATTCGAGTTTGCTGTAGTCAGCTACTGAGATTATAAGAATGTGAAGTAAAACCATGAAGCTATGTAAAACATACTTTTGGGCTAATCAGGTCTAACCCAAACCCAACAAACAATACATTTGGTCAAATTAAAAGAAGCTTATAGTTTAAACTTGAGCTTTTGGAAGCATAAATTTTATTTATATAAATATGTTAGCTTTTGGAAGCATGAATTTTATTTATATAGATATGTTTTATAATATAGTTGAAGTTGAAGTGTAAATGATAAAAATGAATAAGCCTATAATATACATATTGGGAACACAATTACTACAAGGGGATACAAGGGGATTTAAGTAATGTTGATAATTAAAAGCTCAAACCCATTATAAAAGCCCTTTTTATCGTAACAAGGGTTATTATTTTTTGGGTAAACTATAGAAATTGAAATTGTTCATGTCTTATGTCTAAATTAACGATTTAGTCTATATATAGTGAGGAAACAACACTATTTGTTAAATATTTTTTAATTTGACACTTTTAGTATCTAACTTAAAATTTTAATTTGTTAAAAAATCAATTTCTCCAAATTTATTTATCGGTCTTTTCTCAATGTCTATTTTCTTAAAAACGGGAATCTCAATTTATCAATACCAAATCATAACATATACACAATGAAATTACATAGTTTAATAATTTATGTAATAAATACACTAATATGAAATATTAAAATATTAGTATGGTACATGCACGATGCAGCGGCGGCTACTAATTTATTAATATATACAACGCTTGTAAATTAAGTTTATTAAATAATATTTTAATAGTTTATGTCATTTATAAAAGATTCGGTGATTCACAATCTTCAACGAGTCATTAGACAAGTGTGTTATTTACATTAAAAGAAATGTTACTTAATATAAAAGGTTCTCAATGTTATATATCCTCTAATGTCCATGATTTGATCACCGTGTAAGACATGGTTTTGCTTTTCTTGTCCTTTAGGTGATACATTTGCCACATCGATGCCCATTACCATAAAACTTGATTTGCAAGCGTTGTACTCTTGAAAGGCCAAATAGTTTGAAAATGCATCGAACCACCTCAAAAGCCTATTATATGTATCCAACTAAAAAAAAATGTTCTATTTCTTGTATCAATCGTTCTAAAACATCTATTCAATGTAACAATTTACTTATGTGATATTTCGATATTTAATAAATATTGACCTCAAAAAATTAATACTTATAAAACTTTCTTTGTATTTACTATATAGTTAAACATAATAAACGAACATGAATAGATGGATTTAAATGGACGTTCACGGACGTAATTAAACGAAGGATATGCCTTTGTTCATGTCCGTTTATTTAGTTCCACAAACAAAAAAACTTATTTTTGTTCGTCCGTTTAGTAAATAAACGACAATAAACGAACTTCCCAACGAGCAGTTCATAATTGTTCGTTGAATGTTTAGTTCATTTACAACCGTAAAACCTCTCCTCCCACCTATTACTACTCAAACTTTATTTGTCAAATAAGCTGATCTTTTAAACAATAAATCTCACTATGTTAATTGTTACAAAACCTTTTCTTGCTAAAAATTAAGAAACCTATTTATTAGTAAACAAACATAAATACTTGAACAATTAGAATACTTAAATGAATATTAAAACTAGGTCATAATTTAGTATTTACATTTTCAAAAAGATATACACAATTATAAAATATATGATTCATGTATGATAAAGAAGTACCATCTTTAATCATTTCCTTTTCCTTCCATCAATATAAAAAAATAATTTTTTAATAACTTTTTACATTTAACATTTCCAAATGAAAAACATATAATATTAGTAGAAAACTCGAGCCTTATATGCTTAAAATCCCACGTTCGCTTCAAATTTTTTAAATTTTTACATATTGTTCCAATAGCTTGTTAAGTTTTTATCATATACTTTAACATGTTTGTTAAGTTTAATTTTATTACATATTTGTAGTAAAATTAACATTTATGTAAAGTTAATTTGTATTTTAATAAAAACAAAAACCATCATTAAAATCTCATTAGTCATTTCTTGACAACGAGTATAGAGAGAGAAATAAAGTATTTTAGTTTAAATTTTATATTTATTAAATAAGGGTATATTAGTAACTATACTTTAGTTAATTTTTCAACTTTTAAGTAAAAGAATGAAATGATTTATATATTAGTAAAGATTATATGTAAATAATTGGTTATTTATATATGAAAAATGCTTAACTGACTCGAAATGTTATAGTCACGAATGAATTAATTGTTAAATAATAATTAAATAAGCATATATAAAGAATTCTTTAATAGATTTAGAATATTATATAATGGATTTTAAGCATAAAAAATTATGCTTAACAGATTTCTTTAAATATATACTAGGAGTGTACTCGCGCTACGCGACGGGTAACTTTTATCCACTTTAAATCATATGCAAACTATATTAGTTAGGTGTGTAAAAGTTATTAAATATATACTCCGTATTAAATGTAGATATAAATACCTAAATATTTTTCTTACTTAAAAATGATTAGTGGGTTAATTATACTATACATAAACAAGTTATATACTATTAATGAAAAATATATTTGTAGTTTACCTTTTAATATCTTCTATTATATGTTAATACTTTTATCCCACATTGGCGAGTGAGTAAAACGAAACTTTGTTTATAAGACAAAGTTTACAACAAATGTTTGAAAATCTTTGTAGGATAACTATGCATTACTAATAATTATATAATAAAGTATATCACTTATCATGTAATTTATTGAACAATTATGAGATTTAATAATCATTGTTATGTATTTAACCATTTATATGAGAGTTACAAATTACCACTAACAGTAACTTTTGAAAACTTAATTTTAAGAGTATTCGAAAATTAGAATATATCAAATTTGCGTTATAAAGTAGTATAGATGTAGGAATAAATTATAAACATATAATTACATATTAACATAATTATTTAGTACATTTGCATCATTTCTTTTAAAAAGCTAATTATTTCTATTATTTTTATTAATTTGAATACTTATCATGTAATTTATTGAACAATTATGAGATTTAATAATCATTATTATAAATTTAACCATTTATTTGAGAGTTACAAATTACCATTAACAATAACTTTTGAAAACTTAATTTTAAAAATATTCTAAAATTAGAATACACCAAATCCGCTTTATAGAGTAGTATAGATAAAAATATATACATATAACTATAAAATAGATTATGGTGTTCTGGACATGATATAATCAAATTATGCATAAATCATAACGATATTAAGAGCTAATATCATTAAATAAGATCTATAAGATCAAAATGTTGTTGAAGTACATTGAAAAGTATTTTAAAACTTATAGACCGGATGTTTAAAACTCATACATGAAGATATGATAGTGTTCTTGTTTAATATTTTTTTTTTTTCAATAGCGAACTTTCTTTGAGATAACAAAAAATATTGTGGGATAGAGTTATGTTAAAGTAAGAATGATAATTTTATGAGAACTTGATAACACATCTAGGTCACTTTTTAAATATCAAAAGACGTTATTTTTTAATGTTTTCGGATTCTTTTTTAATTAGATAAGTTATTGAGCTCGATTTATTTTGTTTTATTATGTTTTATCTTTTTGTTAGTGAAGATTATTACAAATCTTCGAAAATCAATTTATTATATAAATTAGTAACTATATAAATAACCAATTATTTACATATAATATTATATATTTATTATTAGCGTATTTATTATATAAATTATTAACTATATACAAATTTTAACGGGTATAGGTATTAATTTTGTACTGATAAGTTGTGATTCTCGTTTTTTATAAATTAACATTGATAAAGACCGAAAAATAAACTTGTGGATTTTTTTTCAATTAAATTGTAAATTAGGGACTAAAAGTGCCGATTTTTTTTTATAATAAGGTCTGTTAAATCTAACTGATAGGGACGAATTTGAACAAAACTTTAGACCATGGAGACAAAGTGTTGTTTCCTCACCATAGAGACTAAATCGACAATTTAGACATATCATATGGACGATTTCTATAATTTACCTTTATTTTTTTATAACTTCATCATCAAAATGTCATTTAAATAAGTTTAGTTTTGGAGTTTCTAAAAGTATAAGCTCAACTCATCATAAGTCCTTAGAGCATTTATTGTTGTATGAATGAGACCCATATCCACATTGGCACAAATTTGATGACATGAAGAATTTGACATTTGCTCTTCTATACAACGCTTCATTGTCATACCAATCTCGATAGTGCAAATGTAGGGCCATGACCTTTCAACTGTAGAAAAAGAAAAATAATTTCGTATAAATTATAATATTTTTTCTTTTTTAATACTTTTGCCAAATGATATGACTATGATGTATCAATCCATACAACTAGGTAGAATTGAATGCATTACGGATGTTCTTAATAGTCTACATTCAATATATCCTAATAATTAAAGATAATATCGAAATCTGACCCAAATATGCTATCAGGTTTTGTTGGATTGACACGTTCAACCTCTTTAAGCATTCTAAATCAAATTGAACCTTACCTTATTATGCTCTACAAATTTGGTTCTCGTCTAGTCCGGTCGGTTTTTAACACCCCAATGTCCACGGGTCATATACGACAACAATGGGTCAACTGCTCAAGAGTATGGAATCAAAGAATCCATAAGCTCTGATACTTTATAACACCTAAGCTATACCACAACTACATCAATCAATGTATAGTTTATCCTCAAACACACGACTTTGTTTTTTGTCATATCGGATGGACATCCTAGGCACGTCTTGTAATACACTCACCCAAACACACGTATATGACGTTGTTGATAAATCATAAAATAGTGTTGGTTGTTGTGACTCTCACCGGTAAGTAGTAACAAATAATCTTAAGTAGCGAAGGCACACATGGGATGTTTTACACCATAAGTTTCTAAAGTTGTTAACGTTTGTATATTTAAGGACACGTAAGTCTAATCATAATTACAAATATTGTTATGGTAGGTGCTACCACTAACCTTTGGGTCCAAGCATGTTAACTATCATTTCAATAATCAGTATTATATAAAGCATGGTAATGTAATGAGTATGATGATAACATTATAAATAACTATAGACGTGGTCTTTAATTAAAATATTTGATTATTCACATGCCCATATTCCACTTCTTTAAAAAATTACGACCCTTAGATTATAAAATTCTTGTATTATATTTTTGATAAGTTTAATAAAAAAAACATTTTGGTTCTTTGAATTGAAATGGTTGAGAAAAAATTGTATAGATTCAGGGAATTAAAAGAGATGAAAAACTAGATCTAGGGGACACAATAATTATAAACAAAGTTATATTAAATAAAAGTAATTCCATTACCTCAAATAAGTGACTTCACATTTTTCGTGACTTTTTTTTTAGCCTCACTCGTAAAAACTACCGAAAGAATTTTTATTTTTGAAAGACAAATATACTGAAAGAAAGGAGGTCGTTAAATATAAGTAAAAGACTACATACATTCTTTTTTTAAAAGCAAATAATATATAAATATATGAGTTTTGATAATAACAATCCTATAGACTATTGTTTAAACATTAAGACATGCATTATTTGTTTGTATTTTTTAAACACTGTCCTTATATTTTAGCTACAACTCTAAGGGTTATGTTTATCAATACTCTAAATATACTAGATAAAGAGTCTAGAAATTACGTTCTATACTAACTTATTTATAAGAAATATTCAAGAGCCAACAACAAGAATTGAAACACCAATAAGAACACAAGCTAACAAAATTAACGAGCTCATATGACTAACTAAGATCACACACACTTCACAATAGACCACAAAACTAGCTTCAACCATGGCGCCCACTAATCTTAACACCGAACATGCTGACTTGAACCTCCACCAAAAACAAACCAATTTCACTACATACAACTTATGAGATAAATAATAGAAGCAAGCGGATTAGGATGAGTAATGATCTAATTTTTATCTACGCTTGAAGGTAGGGACAATTCTTATAGGATCAATAATAGAAACAAGCCAAATAGGAAAAGTAATGATCTAGAAGAGAACCAAGAGTACATCACTCATGAAATGAAGTTGACTTTGTGTATATCTCCCTTTTTTAGTCTCTTGGTCTACATATCTTTTATGTTGTTAAGATGTTGTAGTAACACGAGTCCAACCATCATATGCACCCGGTTTTGATGGCGAATGTCTCTTGCGTTGGTCTAAGTTAAAATCGTGATCTTTGAGTATTATAGGTGCTCGTACAATTATAGACATAAAACGAACTTAAAAAAATAAATCATTTTTGATCAAAATATTTATATACCGATATTTTAAATATGTTACACAAACTTAAAAGTTTAACAATCCTAAATAACATCCACCCACATTTACTACTTTGTTTCTTTAAACAATATAAAGAAAGTATCAATCAATCAATAAAAATAATAAATGACTACTTTATAAGACCATCAAAACATTTACTACATGTACTATAGTTATATAATAACAATGTACAATGTGACAAAAAAAAAAAAAGATTAAAAAAAATTCAAATGAGTGATGTAGAAAAGCATACGCAAAAAGATTGAAAAGAAGAATTGATGTCAATTTTTCCACCTCATAGTTCAAATCATAGAAGTGTGACTTAAAGAGAGTATCAACCACAAGTTAGGCATATTATCAAATATCAATACACTCCTACCAATTCCTTTATCCATAAAACGAAATGTCAAATCTAGATCTATAATTATTGATTTTTTGTAAACAAAACCATCTTTTTTGTGTTAAATGGGCACATTTAAGTTTCTATTGATTTGTGCAAGTATTAAAACACCATTTATCAAAAAGTTATTAAAACTCGTTATGTGACATCTCCGTTATTTTAACAAGCCTAGTTCGTATTCGTTTTGTTGGATTACAACCTTTTGCTAATCTTGATTATCATTTTGAACACAAATACCCTTCTACATCCAATGTGTTTCATCAAAGTATATGGACAAAATAAGGCTATTTGATGATCAAAAATTCGTACAATTTAGGATTACTTGTTCCATTCTTTCACTCCTTGTGTCACATCACTTTTCACCAATTCAATTATGCCTGCAGGAAAAAATAGTGCAATTCCATCAATACCAATACCATTACTTAAACTTTAAGTTTCCTTGATTTCTTATTTCATGCCTTCCTCTTTCAGAATACATGACCCCTACCCCACTCTCTCACACATACACATTGTATAAGGTAAGTCAACATCCATAGTATCTTCATTTCCTTGAGCTTCACCCTCCTACAAATATTGTCACCCTATTCACACAACAATATCTTTTTCATTCCCACCAAATCTGTTTTCTTGAAAACCCTTTTTTATAAATTTGAAACCAAACCCAAATCACACAACCAAAAAGATTCAATTTTGAAAAATACCCATGAAGGAAAGAGGCAAATCTATTGAATCTAATCAAGATTACACCAACTTTTACTACTCATCTTCATCTGGTTTTCCATGTAAAAAACACCCATCTTCAACACAAGTAGGAATATGTCCATATTGTCTCAAAGAAAGACTTATGAAACTTGTGTGTTCAGATTGTGGAGAACAAAGATTGTCCTCATGTTCTTGTTCAGATATTTCCTCATATAGAAACTCATCTTGTACTGTTGATGTTGGTAGTGTTGGAAGAATCTCATTCTTGATAGAAAATGAGAAATCTGGTAGTGGTGATGAACAGAAAACATTGTTTTCACATGTGAACCAAGGCAAGAAAAGAGAAAATGAGGATGTGATTCTGTTGAAAAGAAGTAATAGTTGTGTTGTTGAGGTGAAAAAGAGTAATGGGTTTTGGAGAATTGGGAAACTTTTTAGTAAAAAGAAGAGAGAGAAAGAGGATTCTAGAGAGAGAAACAATGAGATTTGGGATGTTTCTAGATCTAGATCACTTTGTAGTTTTAGAAATGGTGAAAATAGTGTTGTTAGTGATATGAATTATTCAAGTGCAAAAATTTCAGATTTTAATGAATCTGAGCCAAGGAAAAGTGGATTTAGAGGTGGATATATGGATTATGAAAGTGGTAAAGAATCCGAGTTTCAGTTTAGTAGAGTTCATGATGACTCGAGTTTTATTGATTTAAAACTCGATTTATCTGATAAATTGAAAACAGAGTACCCTGTTTTCAACAAAACAGAGTACTCTGTTTTCGCGAACACGTCATCGTCATCACATTGTGGTGGTGATAACGGATCATCATCTTGTAGAATTACAGTGAATGAAAGGGGTATTAAGAAAGGAAATAAAGGGCATAGTAAGGTTTGGAAATGGATTTTTAAACAACATTCTGGGAAGAAAGATTTGAATCATATTTTGGAATCTTGAAATGAGAATGAAATGGTCAACAAAAGTCAAATATTGGATGATCCAAAAAGTCAAAGGATTAAGGTATTTTTAGCTGTTTAGAATGTAGATGAAGGATGTTAATTACTTAAATGATTGTCTTAGTATATCACTATTTTCATGTTGATGTAATTCCTTCTTCAATTAAATTAGTAGTGAATATGGTATTATAATTTCAACATTATATTGTGGAGTGTCACTATTTTGTATGCGTTTATATATATTATTTGGGTTTTTCTAACTTGTGCCCTAGGGCACATGTTAACACCATTTTTAAATATTAAAAGTACAATCAAAAGTATCAAAAAGTACCATTTTTTTATTGATTTCTTAACTTTTGATACTTTTGATTGTACTTTTAATATTTAAAAATGGTGTTAACATGTGCTCCTAGGGCACAAGTTAGAAAAACCCATATTATTTTATATATGTTATTCTATGTTTAATTTATTGTACTTCTGTCATAATAGAAGACGATCTCTAAAATAGAAACGGCAATATTTACTCTTATTTTCATAGCAATTCGAGACACTTTCTTACAAGAAGGAATTTTATATAACTCATAAAAGAAAACTTTTATCTGAAACTCGAATTCGATTCATCTCGTTTATCATAAAAGACGTTATATCATCCACACAAAACCTAAATGACATATTTATTATTTACAATTAATTTAACATGTCTTACAAAATTTACATGTTACAATTATTGTGACAATCGTCACTCTGTCCGTCTCTAGTTAGTCTAGTATATCTCTAGTTGATTACCGTTACTTACTTAAAAAAATTTAAAGTTGCCTATTACCATATTGTTGAGTGTTTATGATATGTTTCTTGTGTGTGAAATTGTGTTATGGTATAGGTGCACAAGTAGATAGTCCCCAATAGATGAGCTTCTAGATGAGTTAACAGTTATATCTCGTTTTTTATGTTCTTGTATTATTTAAATACGTAAACTTTATTAGACGACTAAGAGTTCCCGTCTTTGATACTAAACAACTATATACTTAAGTAATAACTACAAGTTACGTCTATTGTGTGATCTCTGTTTTCGAGAAACGTTCGTTGTCTGTACGCGAAAAAAATCACATTTGTTGCGCCGCAGTGGTGCGCCGCAGTCGTGACCCAGGTCAGCTTTTCTAAATCGTTTGTGGAGTGTTTGTGTCGGGTTTCTTAGCCATGGGTTCCGTCTTTTGGCTCATTTACTGGTCCCAAACAAACCCTAGACAACTCCTAACCCTAATGCACCCATATATAAACCACACTTCAATCAAAGCCTAATTTCCTTTGATGCTTCTTCCTTGCCGTCACGATACCTCGTTGAACCATCATTCGATCTTGATTATTTGAGCATCAATACTAGTTCATCATACCATCAGCAGCCATAATCAACCTTGGGTATCATCATTCGTCCATCATCATTTTCCAGTCATCACCATGCGGTAAAGGTTACTTACATTTTCTTTTCTTCTTTTTCTCAATCGATCGCCATAGTCATTATTGTAATCTCTTGTGTTTTCTGCTATAGTTTTTGAGGTGTATTGATTGTTGTTGCTGTGATTTCAACCATATTCGAACCTCCGAACTGAAGGAACCAGTTCATCGTGTAAGGTTGTTGTGGTGTTAATTCTTTTCTATTGATTTATACAATCTTATACATGTATACGTTCTGATTTGGATCTTTGTTGTTGTTGGTATTCTTGTCTTGGATCGATCTCAACTGATTCATTTGGTTCACATCGTGGTTATAGATCAAGTTTCAAGCCATTTCAAAGACTTGAGAAAACTAAAAGGGTATTACCCTAATCTTGATTACCTTTCGATGTTCTTTCGATTTGATATATTAAATGTGTTGATTTGTGGTTCGTTCTAGAATGGGACATTTATAATCTGGTTTTGGTCACATTATAATCTGAATTATCATCACATAAAATGAACCTACAAGTTTTGAATGCAAATCGTCATTTAAAAACCCCAATACAAAAGTCTATGTACGCATTAATATTGAAAATTGTTGAATTGAATTCTGCTCTGTATTGAACTATTAATAACCCCTGTATAAATTCGTATTTGAAACTGCGGTCTAAACCAATATTGTAGCTCTCAGAATCTACTTTCTAGAAATATACGACCCGTCGTCCATATCTTTGTCAAACTCTCAGAAACTGTAATTTAGTGAGTGGGGGTCAAATCTGAAATCTTAAAACGGTATTGCTAGGTTCTTACAACTTGATTAGGTGTAACGATTTAGCAAACCTAATGATATTTTAAAATTGATTTATATAATCTCTTAACAGGTCTAATTTATCATAAAAAGGGTTTAGATCATTTGGGTACTCGTTGAATTCCTCAAACTCGTTTTTAAAACTCAAACTATTAAGATTAGCATTTTGGACATATTCCATAGTCTGTTTTGTAACGATCTTAACTCTGTCATATAACTCAATTTTAGCATATCCGGGTTCCTCGATGTAGCCCTCTGAGTCTACTTTACGTATGTATAAGATTCATCGTCTAACACTTCCTCAAACTCGAGTTATGACAGTTTTGGTAGTCGAGGGTTCTTGCTGAGTTTTCAACCTTCATATCTAAATCTAACGTTTTATCTAAAGTTAATACGTAATATGAAATGGTTAATCGAGCACATCTAAACATACATTAAATGGGATTGAATCTTTTCTAAAGGAATCGTACTCACAAGTAATTACTCGTACTTATTCGGGAAGCTTATCGTATAGTCGGGACTAGCTTGTGACCTACCTCATCAGAAACACATTCACACTACTCGAGTTGTGCAGTTACTTGCTATTTCGTGGTGAGTTCATTGCCCCACTTTCTACTGTTTTACATGTTTTAAACAAATCGGGGGAAAGTAAAGCTCAACCAAATACTTATTTGAAAAACGAATTTTTAGAAAACGGATTTAATTCTATACTTAATAAAGATGGAAACTTTCTACTTTCGGAACTTACTATAAATAGATCTTTCTATTTATGGAAACCTTCTACTTTTGGAAACTTACTATTTTGGAAATCTTAAAACATGTAACAAATCTAATGCATCTTTTCAAAACTATTATAGCATACTGGTTGTGATGGTTACTTGCTTCAACATGCTCAATAGTAGATTGCTACTAATGGAGTCCTCTTACGGTAGCGTGACTACCTACATATATTACTTGTTCAAGCGTGCTCGTTAGTAGATATGTTCTACTAACGGAGTCTTCTAAACGTGCTCCTTAGTATGTGTCTACTAATGGAGTCTACTTACGATATCATGGCTACTACGGATGATTACATATATTTGTGGATGATTGTTTCTTACTACTTAATTACATGCATTAGGTACACGTGTTTTATACATTACTGTTGGAGTGAGATTTGGATTTCTTTCTATTACTTTTTACTTACTACCCAATGAACTCGCTCAACTTTATGTTGACTTTTAAGCTTTACATTCAGGTAACGATCATGTATAGGACTTAGCTATTGAGACTGGACTCTAGAAGACTTATGGACTTGCATTGCATTGTGACACTTTTGTTTAGACATTTTTTCTTTGGATTTATTTTCGGGTTTGCATGTCTAAATACTTCTTGATACGTTGCTTGGTTGTTTGTTAGATTTTGCTTGTAGTGATTGACGTATTCTTAGACCGATGATTTTTATCTTTGATATGGCGATGTCATGACTATCTTTTCATTTATCATATAGACTCTTCAATTTTCGCACGGGTGCGACCATTATTTTCCTATTTTTATTTATAGAAAGTAAAAAGTAGTGAAGTAGTTATGTGTATAGAAAAGCGTTGGTAAGAGTATCATGTACAGATTAGAGAATGACAGACATTAAAGAATGAATGGTGTCAGTACCACACGGTTCTAACAAAGCTGTCAAATATTTAATGTTACTTTAAAATGTTTTACTTTATTTTAATTGATGGTACCATATAGTATATCATAGACATTCATGTTAAACATCAAAGATTTTGAAAGTTTAAAATTATTTAAATATTTTAATAAAGATATATAGTTCATATTAAAAAGTGTAGTCCAGTTAATTTCTTGGATTGTAAGAATTTCTTTAAGGATACGTTTGTACTTATTAAAAACAAAAACACATAACGAGATTTTAATATCTTTATATAAATTTTGATAATCATCTTTCTCATGATAATGGTTAAGAATTTCTTATATAAATATTAAAAATTTATTAATTATATAATTTTTTTATTACAATACTCTAAATTTGACCATTGTGTTAAGTTAAGATAACGGTTACCAAAACTTTTATCTTTTTATTAACAACTATTATAATATTTGTATGTTTTATAATGATTAATTGGGTTTTATTATTTATTTTATTAAATGTTGATTACCATTTAAAATTATTATTATTGTAATTATTTTTTACATTATTTGCAATTACATTGCCATTTTTATTTTTTACATTATTTACAATTAATTATTTTAAAGTAAATTTGAAACATTTTAATTGGTGCTTTGGCATGTTCTAGACAGATGTTTGTAAGTTGTGTCCCCTTTCAAGAAACAGAAACATGCCAAGAAAATCATGGTAAAAGCAAGAAAAAAACTTTTTGCTATATTTAAAACCAAGAAATGAAATATTCCTATTATCCAATATTAAAATGAACCAGAAGAAGTATAAAAGTTATAGATCAAACCAATTTTTATTAATATCCAATAATCATTATAAGTAAACAAAAACAATAGATTACAAATATGCAAAAAAAATAAAAATAAATATAAACCTTAAAGATAAATGGCAAAATAGATACACAAAATAAAATCACAAAAATACTCGTCTCACAAAGTGATATTTCAAAACTAAGCATCAAAATCTCAAAAACTCTATGCACCAACCTTCTTGTCGTGAATATTATTACTCTCTCCGTACCAAAAAAAATTGTTCATCTTTTATTTATATTTGTCCCAAATTTATTGTCCTGTTTCTAAATATGGATAATTAAAATATAGTAACTTTTACATTTTGGCCTTAAAAAATTTCAATCTTTCAAACTCTAAAAGTAACCAACGTATTTAATGTATGGGCAAAATAGGTAATTTAATAGAAAAACACTTTATTAACTGCACATTTCTTATTTTGATCGTTTTTTGTTTGCAGACAATTTTTTTGGGATGGAGGGAGTAATTATTTAGGAAAAAGCGGTTCTCACGACATGAAAAAACGGCGCGACAAATAGATGCGAAGATATGACTTAATATACACCACTCATTTTAAAAAAAATTGTTCTCTCGACATGCCAAAACGGCGCCACAAATAGATGCGAAAATATGACTTAATATACACCACTAATTTAAAAAAAATTTGTTCTCTCGACATGCCAAAACGGCACCACAAATAGTCGCGAAGACGTGGATTAATATACACCACTCATTTCAAAAAATTTATTCTCGCGCTATGAGGTAAAAGACAAAAGTAGCACGAAAAGTTTTCACGAATAATTATTTTAAAAATATTATCCTATCAGATGAGCATTTTTGTGATTTTTTTGACACATAAATAAAAAGAAAAATTGATTGTTTCAAATAAAATGAATTATTAAACCACAAAAGTGAAAATTTGTGTGCCTGTATTTTATGTTTCACACAAGACCAAAAAACATGGACATTGGAATAGTTGGGTGCTTCCATAAAGCAGAAGCATGTAGACAAAGCCTGCGTCAGGCCTAATTATTACATTACTACTTTTGCTTATTAACTAAATTTACTAATTACATAAAAAAAACTAAAAAAAGGATGTGTTCAAATAAGTCACTGAAATTTCTTATTGCATTCCATTATATTTTTGTTAAGAAAATTTGATTGTGATATTTTAAACGTGAAAGATATCTCGACAACCGATTCATAGGTCGATCTTTAAGTAAAAAAAATGTAGTTATTAAAAATGGAACGACAAAATATATGCAAATGTTACTGACGTCTATGTTTTACACCGGGATAATCTAGTTAAGGAGAGTCTAAAATACACTAAAGTTAGTGATCTCCTAATATTCATCAAAGGAGAAAACCGCAGAGGAAGACTTGAACCTGAGACCTCCCCTAAACGCGAATCATCTCATACCAATGAGGCAAACCTCCATTGGTATTAATATTAATGTAGTTATTAACAGTTTACGATGAATTTGGGTTATATAATCTTCTATTTTCATGTTCTATGTTCTTGTAGTTATGTTGTTCAATTTTAAGCCATTCAATTTGCCGTTGGGGTTTAAAGTATGGTTTTTCCTTCTTTTTTACTGCTACCATTTATTATACTATTCGTGACAATTTCAATTTAACATAGAAAAAAACTTGTCTTTTTACCATGTGGTAGAATCAATGCATGCTTTCTTCACAAATTTGGAAATTATAACAAACCATCATTGTACTTTTTTTATAAAAAAAAAAAAAAAAAAAAAAAAAAAAAAAAACCCAACATAGGAAATAATAATCATTACTGTAATTGTTATAAAAGCTATAGATATAGAAACAGCCAAATTGGCCAAGATAGAAATTGAGGCCCAAAATACCTGGGCCTATATGGCATTAGAGCAAAGAAAACGACGGAAAGTATTTAATGAACAAATATATCGTATAAAGAATAGTGTAGGTCAGATTGTAAACTTTAGATTGTTCAGGGTGTCAGATTGTAAACTTTAGATTGTTCAGGGTGTCAGATTGTAAACTTTAGATTGTTCAGGGTGTCAGATTGTAAATATTTTGTATTCTGTTAGTTCCCTCGTTATAACTGTAACAAACTTTCATTTTGGTTAATTAATTCAGTTAATCTTTTGTTATTTTCTCTCTTCCCCAATGTCACCATTGTCATACTTTACATGGTATCAGAGCTACAATGGCTTTGATAACCTAATTTCATTGTGATAATTGTCGCATTCGTGTTGTGTTTGTAAGATCAATTGTGAAGATTGTTGTAATTTCGATTCTGATTACAATCGAGTGTTTGATCGATTGATTGAATCATTATTACTCTGAAGATCTTCAACTGTATTCAATTGATTTCGTTGTGTTGAAATTTCACGATTTGTGAATTAGGTTAAGATTTGGGGAAAAGTCGTCGTTAAAGTTGTTGAGTTGCTTCCGCTGTTGCAAAAATGGATACTAGTAGTCCGTTGTATGTTCATCCATCTGATGGTCCAGGTTCATTACCAGTTCAAGAGAAGTTAATTGGAGCACATAACTATCGTCCATGGCGTCGATCAATGGAGATTGGTTTGTCTACCAAGAGAAAATTGGGCTTTGTCAAAGGTACTGTTACTAGACCAGCTAATGTTACAACAAATGCTGTGAATGTAGAAATGTGGGAGACTTGTAACAATCTTGTGATTAGTTGGATTATGAACTCAGTATCTGATTCGATTGCTAAGTCAATTATGTTCATTGGTACTGCATGTGAGATTTGGAATCAGCTAGAGACTAGATTTTCTCTAAGTAATGGTTCTAGAAAATACAAGCTGAGTAAAGAGTGCTTTGAAGTGCAACAAACAAATGGTTCAGTGAGTGAATATTACACTAGGTTGAAGTGTGTTTGGGAAGAATTGGATTCCATTACTGTCTTGCCTAAACTAAGTACTATCACACCTGAAATTTCTGTGTTTCTAAATGCTGTTGAGAAACAAAAGGAAGAACAGAGGTTGTTTCAATTTTTGAATGGATTAGATGAGGTGTATAGTGCTCAGAGAAGTCAATTGTTGTTGATGAATCCTCTACCTAGTGTAGAGAATGCTTGTGCTGTAATTCAACAAGAAGAGTCACAGAAAGATGTGTTTCAAACTGGTATCTTAAATGTTGAGTCTACTGCATTGTTTAGTAAGCAAGAGACTAAAGGAAAATGCTCTATATGTGGATTTAAGTGGCATCCACCTGAGAAATGTTGGGAAAAGGTGGGGTATCCAGTTTGGCATCACAAGTATAAGCAGTCTCAGTCACAGAATAGACAAACTCAACCAAGGGCAAAGAGTTTTGGAAATGGTTCAGGAAACAATTACAAGAAGACTGCAGCCAATGTAACTAGTGCAACTAATGCTAGTAGTGGGTCAAGCAGCTTCACTTTTTCACCTGAGCAATTTGAAACCTTGATGAGGAGTGTAATGCATGATATGAAGAACAATGGTGCAGCTGGTATGGATAGCACTGATGATGAGCTTGAGTTTGTTGCAGGTATGCTTTGTCTTAGTGCAGCTGCCAATAGTAATAGTGCTCTATATTATTGGATTTTAGACACAGGTGCTACTGATCACATGACACCTCATTCCAAATCAATGCTAAATGCTAAAATTCTTCAAAACATGCCTGAGATTACTTTACCAAATGGTCAATCTTCTGTCATCACCCAAACAGGACAAGTAAATCTGAATAATGGAATAGTCCTTAAAGATGTGCTATGTGTTCCATCCTTCAAATTTAGTTTGTTGTCTATACCTAAGTTGACAATGGATAGTAACTGTATAGCTATTTTCTTTCCAAACTTCTGTATACTTCAGGACTTGACAACAAAGCAAGTTCTGGGTCTGGGTAAGAAAGTGGCAGGACTGTATCATCTTCTCAATGTTGCTGTGGATTCTTTGGATGAAAGACTTAGTCATATGCTGAAGACTCATGTCAATGATGGTTTGTTTTCTTGTTCAGCAGGAGTTTATAGTAATTCTGTTTCTCCAAATAAGTTTAGTCTGTGGCATCATAGACTAGGACATCTATCTGTTTCTAGAATGAAACATATTCAAAATCCTGATGTATCTGTTAAAGATTCTAATGAAGCTGTTTGCATTACTTGTCCAATGGCAAAACACACAAAGCTGCCTTACTCTGTAAGTGATTCCCATAGTTCCCATGCTTTTGGCTTGATTCATATAGATACTTGGGGTCCTTATAAGGTAGTTACAAATGGCAAACATAAGTATTTTTTAACAATTGTGGATGATTATAGTAGAGCTACATGGACATATTTGATGGTTCATAAATCTGATGCATTTGATGTCTTAAAAGCTTTTCTAAAGTTTGTAGAGAGACAGTTTAATACAAAAGTAAAGTGTGTAAGATCAGATAATGCTCTTGAGTTTGTTAGAGGTCCTTGTGCTGCATTTCTATCTAGTCAAGGTATTGAGCATCAAACTAGTTGTGTTGATAGGCCTCAACAAAATGGAAGGGTTGAAAGAAAGCATAGGCATATTTTGGAAATTGCTAGAGCCTTAAAGTTTCAGTCAAATTTGCCTTTAAGCTTTTGGGGAGATTGTGTGACTACTGCCACATATCTTATCAATAGGTTTCCATCACCTCTTCTTAAATACAGAACTCCCTATGAAATGCTTCTCAACAAAAAACCTGATTATTCTAATTTGAGAGTCTTTGGATGTCTTGCTATGGCTACTAATCCTTCAAGAGTTTCTGATAAGTTTGCTCCTAGAGGTGTTCCCTGTGTCTTTATAGGCTATCCTGTACATCAAAAGGGATATAAGCTGTACAATTTACTTACTCACTGCACCTTTGTAAGTAGAGATGTTCAGTTTCATGAACAAATTTTCCCTTTTGCTGAGTCAAATAACTCTAAATTTCTCAATCCTGTTCCTGTTTCTATGCCTAAATGTAATTCTCTATATGATGATCCTGTTACACAACCACTGCCTCCTGATCACTCTGTCAATCAAGAGCATGTGGTTGACTCATCTGTTCATAATGATCTTCCAAGTTCTTCTGCTATTCCTTCTGCACCTCTAAGGAAGTCTACAAGAACATCTAAACCTCCAGTTTGGGCAAAGGATTTTGAAGCTCCCACTATTAAGCCAATGGCTTTTCAAGTCACTTCTCCTGTCTTATCTTCTCAGTTTCAATGTTTTTTAAGTGTTCTTGAAGCTCACAGTGATCCTAAGAGTTTTAGAGAGGCAATAAATGATCCTCAGTGGTGTGAGGCTATGAATAAAGAACTGAGAGCTTTGGAGGAAAATGGTACATGGGATCTTACTCCTCTTCCACCTAATAAGAAGGCTATTTCTTGTCACTGGTTGTACAAGACTAAATTGAATGCTGATGGTTCAGTAGACAGAAAGAAAGCTAGGTTGGTAATTCAAGGGAATAGACAAAGAAAAGGTGAAGACTATGATGAGACTTTTGCCCCTGTTGCCAAAATGGTGACTGTAAGATCATTATTGGCAGTTGCTGCTATGCAAGGATGGGACATATGTCAAATGGATGTGTCCAATGCCTTTTTACATGGAGATTTGATGGAAGAAGTTTATATGCAAATACCATTGGGATATGTTGGAACAGGGGAGCCAGTGCAGAATGTTAAGTCTGGGTCTACTCAAGTTTGCAGATTAAAGAAATCCTTGTATGGATTGAAGCAAGCTCCAAGACAATGGTTCTCTAAATTGTCTTCTGCACTAACTTCATTTGGTTTCCAACAATCCAAGGCAGACTATTCATTGTTCACAAAGAAGGAAGGTGAGACATTTACTGCTATTTTGGTGTATGTAGATGATCTTATGATCACTGGTAATGATTCTGCTCAGATTCAACATTTGAAGAATCAACTCAATTCCACTTTTCACATGAAGGATCTAGGAGCACTGCACTATTTTCTGGGTTTGGAGGTTACTAAAGCAAGTTCAGGACTGTTTGTTTCTCAGAAAAAGTATACTCTTGAGTTGTTGAAGGAAGCAGGGCTCTTGGCAAGTAAACCTTACAAGCTTCCAATGGATCCTAATTTGAAACTACAAGCTGATATGGGTACTCCTTTACATGATCCAGAGATTTATAGAAGATACATTGGCAAACTAATCTACCTCACTATCACTAGGCCTGACATTTGTTACACAGTGCAGTTGTTAAGTCAATTCATGCAAACACCAACTTCTGTACATATGCAGGCTGTAAAACATCTTCTCAGATATCTTCTAAATTCTCCAGGACAAGGGATTTTATTAGCTCACAAATCAAAGGTTCAGTTGACTGCCTATTGTGATTCAGATTGGGCAAGTTGTCCTATGACCAGGAGATCAACCACTGGTTATTGTATTCTCTTAGGGGACTCTAATATTTCCTGGAAATCAAAGAAACAAGGTGTGGTATCCAGAAGTTCAGCTGAAGCTGAATACAGAGCAATGGCTGTTACCTGTTGTGAAGTTACTTGGTTACTCAGTTTATTAAAAGATCTTGGTCTCAAAGATTTACATCCTATAACTTTACACTGTGATAATCAAGCAGCTATACATATAGCTGCTAACCCTGTTTTTCATGCTAGAACTAAACACATTGAAGTGGATTGTCATTATGTAAGAGATCAAGTCAAAGATGGGACTGTTAAACCCACATATCTTCACACTTCAAAACAACTGGCAGATGTCTTTACCAAAATTCTTCCCGTTAATCAACATCATACTCTTTTATCCAAGTTGGGAGTTTCATCATTAACTCACTCTCAACTTGCAGGGGAGTATAAAGAATAGTGTAGGTCAGATTGTAAACTTTAGATTGTTCAGGGTGTCAGATTGTAAACTTTAGATTGTTCAGGGTGTCAGATTGTAAATATTTTGTATTCTGTTAGTTCCCTCGTTATAACTGTAACAAACTTTCATTTTGGTTAATTAATTCAGTTAATCTTTTGTTATTTTCTCTCTTCCCCAATGTCACCATTGTCATACTTTACATATCGTGTATAGGGGTGTTTGGGATTGCATATTTAAAAGTGCGTTTTGAAATAAGTACCAAAGTTGTTCTTAAAAATGTGAGAAGCCAAAACGTGTTTACTCAAACACTTAAAACTGCATTATGTGTGTATAAAAACGCAACATGAAACATGCAATCCCGAACACTTAAAAATTGCCTTATGCGGGTAGAAAGGCAATATGAATATGCAATCCCAAACGCCCTCTATGAAATCTGAATTTCGGTTTTGTTGGTGAGAGCCTTAGAGAGGCAGCATGGGACGAGAAAATGTGATAGATAGAGCAGTATGGTTTAAAACTTTTGGGAGAGGAAATGAGAGAATAGAAAGTGTAGGTTTGAATCTAAAAGTTATTGCAAGAATGAAATGGTAAGAGGAAAAGGTTGGATTTTTTTTTTTTTTGAAGAGTAAAGAGATTATATTAAAAACCCAAGTTAAGGGGCAAACTATACAAAACAACTTCGAGAAGAAGAACAACTATACACCAAGAAAAGAGAAAAAACATCATAACGAAGGAAAACCTAGACCGCAAGGCCAACTAGTCGGGTGCGAAGGTTCGAGGATAAAGAAGCCAAGACTTCCAATTTATATTTGACCGACTGCAACGACTTTACATCCATATTAGAGCAACGCGTTGGACATTTGAAAAGTTGTCCTCGTGTCTAATATGCATTAGCTCTTGGTCTGAGGAAAATAAAATACGATTCCTCCACTTACATATTGCCCACGAAGAACATAACATGCCCCGTTAAGAGCTTTTGCAACCCAATTACTCCCATTTGAAATAAACTTTCCAATAATAATATCGAAGAGGTTTACATATAGTGGGGAGAATAGGATAAACTCATAAAGAGTGTAAAGAGAGATGAGAAGTATGAAGGGAATGGTGATCGGAGAAGATTTGGTTGTTATGTTTTGATTGAAACGTTTGTGCTTAATAAAATGGATGGAAGTCGGGTTTTGACATATCGCTTCGGTCATCCCCACGAAATTAACACCATATTTGAATAAGATTTTGTGTTCTTTCTATGTTCTAATTGGTTTTGATCGATAATCTAATAAAAATTAAGTCCATATTTTTTAGAGATGTGTTTTACTTTGCTAGTTAAGAGCACGGGGTATGGTGTCGTTATAGGCTCGTTGGGCTCGTTGTCACACCCACAACGAGCGCCTTCCTCGTTAACACACCGAGGTCGCTCGTTATGGGCTTCGTTCTCGGGGCTCGTTGTCTCTACAACGAGTCGTTTTGAAGTTTTTTTTTTTTTTTTTTCTCAATTTAAGATCTTAAAAATCACTTCCAATGGTTTAATTAAAGATATTTAAACTGATTTTCAACAAAATCATTTAACCTAAATTTTTTTTTCTTTTTCAGGTTTTCTAATGAAGAAGATGATATGATTTTGTGGCTTTAACTTTTTCTTTTTTATTTTTACATATTTTACCCCAAAGTTTTGGTATTTACATATTTGTTTTATTTTCAATTTTTTCTAATATTAGTGTGTATTTTATGATATATTTATTTAACTTTTATTTTAAGATATATTTATTTAGTTTTAAATTTAATATAATGTTTTCAATTTAATATAATGTTTAAGAAAAAAAAAAAAAAAAAACTAGGGTCGCACATCTCTCACAATCAACCACAATCATCATTATCATACCACCAAAAACTTACAACCATAATTTTGGATGTCACGTCAGCAAAAAAATCTCAGAATCACCCACAATCGCGATTAATATGCGGGGTAAAACCTAGTTGATTAATATCTAGAAATCAAAAGACCCGAGGTTGAATTAGGGAGAAGCAATCACACGCATAACTCTTTGGATTAATAACAATTAATATTACACGATACATATTTAGCAATTTGTTAATTTATAAAATTCACATAAAAATACAAAAGATTATTAGAGCACCCGGAGTGCAGGGGATTCTCGCTCGATGTGGGAGTGGGAACGAGCCCCCCGCTCGTTATTACTCCGGGTTAGCTCGTTGTGAGCGTCGTTGTGGGCGAGCGTTGTCACCACAACGGCTCGTTGTAATTTTTTTTACCCAACGTTCGAATTAATAAATAAATAAAAAAATTAAAACAAATACCAACGGTAATATAACCGTTGGAAATAAAGATTTTTTTTTTTTTCCCAAATTTCACCTATAAATACAATCACATTTTAACCGGAAAAAAATCACACCTTCTTTCAATCTTATTCTATCTTATTCTCAATCTCATACCATAATCTTAATCTCATACCAATAATCTCAATCTTAACCAAAATGTCTTCATCGTCTTCAAACGCTCCCCAAACAAACACAAACACACCTTCGACGCCACAATCACAAACACCCTCCGCTTTCGCAAACTACCACAATACAACAAACGCCCTATTTTCACCCCAAATACCAAACTTTAACCAACAACAACAACAACAACAAATTCTAAACACATATTTAGCGCAACCACCTCAACCAATGTTCAATCATGAACAATTTGCAATGCATCAACAACTTTTGATGCATCAACAATCTTCTTTTTTCCCCCAACAACAATCACAGTTTTTTTTTCCCCAACAATCCCAATTTTATCCCCAACAAACACAAATTCCAACCGATCAATCACAAAGTCGAGTTCAAGAAACTCAAAAAATCGTCCAAGAAACCGACGACGTGGTCGAAGAAACGCGAAGACCATCCACGTCTAATCCCAAAAAGAAAAAGACATGCAAAAATGTGGCATGGTCCGAAAAAGAGGAGGTCCTTTTGGCAAAGATGTGGTGCCACATTTCTGAAGATTCCGAGAAAGGCAACGCCCAAGCCGACACAACATTTTGGAAACGGATCGTTTCGGGTTACAACGAGCAAGCGAAGGGGCAACAGTTGGCGGAGAGAAACAAGGAGTCCCTCAACAGCAAGTTCACGACGATGAGTGCCTCGGTTAAGACTTTTATCGGCCACCATTCGGAGGCTTTAAGACTTCGGGGTAGCGGGACCGACGACTCGAAGGTTATAGAGGGGGGCTCGTCAAATGTTCTATGAGACGGAGGGTGTGGGAAATATGGAGAGAGCATAGCAGATGGCGTACATTTACCAAATTAGATACTCCAGTCGCCGCCGTCAACCTAGACGACGTTGACATATCAGATGATATTTTTGCGGATGATCAACAAGAACGACTTCCAGGAAAAAAAAGAGGTAGTAAAAGAAAAGAATCATCCGACGCATCCGATAAGGCACAACCATCTTCGTTGTCGGCGTTTTTTGGGCTCGTCGCGGAACAATTAAGAAAAATTACGAGAACAAAAAAGATGTCGCCAAAACAAAAAAAAGCGGCTCTCGTAGCACAACAACAAGCGGCTCTCTAACAAGAACAAGCGGCTCTCTAACAAGAACAAGCGGCTTATTCAAGTGCAAGAAGAGACGATATGTTGTTTCTTCAACAAAGCACGGAGGGGTTGCCACAAGCCCAAGCGGAGTGGATCGAGGCCGAAAAATTAAAAATCCAACAAAAATATGAGATGAATTAGCTTAGTATTAATAATTTGTATTCTTTTAATTATTTGTATTGTTTTTTATTTATCATATTTAAATGTTTTAATTATTAGTTTTAATAATTTGTATTGTTTTAATTATTTATTTATCTTATTTAAATAATTTAAAAGGAAAAAAGAAAAAAAAAAGCTTGTCCCGCAATCACCACAATCCTCTTTATCATACCATCCAAAATCTCATAATCATGTTTCTCACTGCTACGTCAGCAAAAATAATCCCACAATCACGAGAATCGTGATTATCACTCCGGATACTCTTAAACGTTATTTTTTTTATTCCTGTCTCTATTATTTACCCTTATTTTTTGTCTATATTATTTTCTTCGAACATACGCTATAAACTAAATTAATTCTTTTTTTATGTATATTTACATTTGCAAGTATTCGACATGCAAGGAAGCTTCGCATGTTGTAACATAAAAGAGATCTAAAATCACAAGACGATCTATACCAGATAATCTTTGTTGTACTAAACGAAAAGTCAACAGTTTGACTTGGTCAAAGTTGAATTTAGAATAATCAAATTACTTGTTTAACTTCGTCACATAGAATCCCAATCTTGTTGTGTATATAAAACCACATCAACAAACCATAAACTAATACCAACTTTATATAGTTTGAGTTGAACTAAGTTAAGATATGTACGTGACACGATCTCTTTCTCATTATAAGAGCTTTCCCGAAGATCTGTATTTGCCTCCTGAGGGTCCGAACTCGGGTTACTTGGTAATCCAAGATGAAGAGTCAGAAACATATTCTTGTTTTGGGCTTTGTAAGAATCGATATCTTACACAGTTACCATTTCCTCAAAACAAAATATTGACCACACGCTATTCGTCGGGTGGGGGTGAAAATAAACATGTTTCATATAATGAAGTTGTCTTTATTCCGGTCCTTAATCAACCGTTGTCTTCAAACCGTTACTATGCGATAAAACCACATGGATCACATAAAGGGTATGCATATTTTCAGTACATGCTAAGTTGTTTATAGTTTTTGATACTTTTAGACATGATACTTCCTATACTAATTTTATATATGCATAAGTTGGGTATATTTCTCAAAAAATGAGAACTTTGCTCGATTGTAGTATGCCTATTAGTTAATTTAAAACCCTTGTATTTAGCCGGACATAGAGGGATATCACAAGTATATATATATATATATATATATATATATATATATATATATATATATATATATATATATATATATATATATATATATATATATATATATATATATATATATATATATATATATATATATATGAGTAGCATCAAATAAAAAGTTCTAAATTTGTAAAAAGTGTAGGAAGTAATGTGAGAATGACATGTGGCAACTTAGATAATATTTAATAAAATTAATTTTTTTTAATAAAAAAAAAATATTTTTTTATTAAAAAAAAAAAAAGAATTTATTAAAAAAAAATTTTAAAAATAAGAAATTCGAAAAAAAAAAAATATTTTTGGAAAAAAAAAATCGAACTTTTTTGTAGATAGTGTCATCATTCCGGGCATAACTTTTAACGTAATGCACACGAAAAAGTTATGCCAAATCACAATATGTACTAAAATTTGTCAAATAAGAATGTCCTGTCGTTCGCCACGCCATATGATGCACACAGAAAATATGATGCACATTAATGATGCAAAAAAAATATGATGCACATTAATGATGCACACAAAAAAATTATGATTCACACAAAAAGCTATGATATTCAATTATGATGCACACAAAAAAAACTATCATATTCATCTATGATGCACACATAAATGTTCATCATAGGTTTGTATCATAAATTCGCATCATATTTTTTTTGTACATAACCTTTTTCGAGCAAAAAAAAAAAAAAAATCCCGAAAATTTTTTTTTTTGACTTTTTTCTTTTTTTTATAAAAACAAATTTTCGAGCCAAAAAAAAAAAATTCGATTTTTTTTTAATATTTTTTTTATCAAAAATATCTTTTTTTATTTAAAAAAAGAAATTTTTTTTTTCTTCTCAAAGTTGCCACATGTCACTCCCTCCTTACTTCCTACACTTTTTACAAATTTTGGACTTTTTACAAGAACCCTCCCCTATATATATATAGATTGGGGTTCAAAAGGATCCCTAATTTTCTAGAGATCCAGGGATCCCTTTCTAACCACCCATTTTTCCTTATACCTTAGTTCTTTTTTTACTTTTTTCTTTTACCTTTTTATTTACTTTTTTTTTTTCCGAAAATCACATTTGATTTTCAACCTTACTTTTTAAAAATCACATGTGATTTTCAATCTACAAATATTTTATGGGTAAAATCACGTTTGATTTTAAAAAATTATTGATTATTTTTTACCAAAATCACATGTGATTTTTAACTTACAAACTATTTTGCTTATAAAATCACATGTGATTTTCGAGAAACAAAATTTTCAAGTGAC
>CAJVGC010000060.1:55205847-55232427 GCA_910822075.1 Senecio squalidus
CAAAAGATTATTAAACGTTATTTTTTTATTTCTATCACTATTATTTACCTTTATCTTTTGTCTATATTATTTTCTTTGAACATACGCTATAAACTAAATTAATTCTTTTTTATGTATATTTACATTTGCACGTTTTCGACATGCAAGGAAGCTTCGCATGTTGTAATATAAAAGTGATCTAAAATCACAAGACGATCTATACCAGATAATCTTTGTTGTACTAAACGAAAAGTCAACAGTTTGACTTGGTCAAAGTTGAATTTAGAATAATCAAATTACTTGTTTAACTTCGTCACATAGAATCCCAATCTTGTTGTGTATATAAAACCACATCAACAAACCATAAACTAATACCAAGGTTATATAGTTTGAGTTTAACTAAGTTAAGATATGTACGTGACACGATCTCTTTCTCATTATAAGAGCTTTCCCGAAGATCTGTATTTGCGGCCTGAGGGTCCGAACTCGGGTTACTTGTGTTAAAAGGGATGACTTTATGGGATCAGCTGATTTTATGGAGTATCACATCATTTCCCATGAAACCAGGAAATCATATATTTCCTAGTCATTGACAGCCAAGATTACAGCCAAGCAGTAATTACGGTTTCTCTATTTAGACTCAATGTAATCATGTATAAATAGTGGTTCCAAGTTATTGTAAAAATCATCAAGCAATACACAATCAATTCTCTCTATTTCTCTGTTATAACATGGTATCAGAGCAGGTGTGCTTAACATCTTGCTCATCATCTACCTTATAAAAACCCGCTTAAAACACTTCCAACTGAGTCGCCATGTCTGGAGACGGCAACTCAGAAACCAACTTATCAACACAACTCGCCAATTTGTTAAAAAATGGCATGAGTTCACAAACCCAGATTCCCAAACTTTCAGATAATCTCCAAATAAACCTTAAACTCAATAATCATAATTACGCTTTATGGACTCGAATGATTCGAGTAGCCATTGGCGGAAAATCCAAGGCCCTTTTATCTCACTTGACCTCAGATCCTCCAAGCCAAGACCAAGCATCCTACGAGCAATGGGAACAAGAGGATCTGATCGTTTTTTCATGGTTAATTCAAAACATCGAGCCTACTATTGCTGGAAACCTTACCGAGTATCCCACTGTAAAAATGTTGTGGGACGCCTTGGTGGTAACCTACAGTAGTGGCCGAGATAAACTCCAAATTTTCAACCTCCATGTCAAAGCCAATGACATCAAGCAAAATGACAGCCCCCTTGAAGAGCTCTGGATTACACTTCAGGGCATATGGGGAGAAATCGACAGGATCGACCCCAATCCAATGAAATGCCCAGATGACATCAAAACTTACGCAAAAATAAGGTCAGACCAAAAACTCTTTCAATTCTTGAATGCTCTTGATCGAAAATATGAATCAATCAAAAAGAGAGATTCTTCGATCAGAAACCCTACCTTCGGCGGAGGCAGCTTACGCAACCGTCCGAAAGGAAGCCGCTCACCAGAATATTCTGGGAGCAACTAACCATGGTTCCCAAGGTGTAGCAGCAGGTCTGATTGCCGAAACCGAAGGAATAGGGCTCGCCACAAAGGGGCAGCGCAGACCAGAAAGAAAAAGAATGATCAAAGAAGATAAGTCTAACCTGAAATGCGAGGAATGTGGTATGTCTAAACACACCAAGGATCAGTGTTTCAGAATCGTTGGTTACCCTGATTGGTGGAACGACGGCCACAAAAAGGGAAATAAGGGTTTTGAATCAGAATCGCAGCGAACCACATCCAACACCAACCATAAAGATAGCAAACATACTACTGGTTTCGGAGGTATTGCAGCAGCAGCGATGGAGATGGAAGATGGATTCATGGTGGAAACAGGTAAATGGGGTGAGAGAAAAGGTATCTCGATACCCCCACAAAAACAGACCCATGTTCCCCTTTTTTCTCCTCAAGTTTATATTAGTTCAAAATTAAAACAATCAAGTTTCAAAAATAACAAACAAAACCCTCGTATTTATGGTTGTGCAAACATGGTTCAAAGAAATAGATTAAAACATGAACCATTGTGGATCTTTGATTGCGGAGCCACCGACACCATGACATACGATTCTTCTGATTTTACTTTCTCAACTAAACCAACAAAGTCACATATTCAAACCGCAAATGGAGAAAGAATGAATGTAGAGAATGGTGGAACTATTGAAATCTCACCAACACTAAAACTTTCTAATTGTCTCTATGTTCCGTCATTATCTCATAAACTCTTGTCCATAAGCCATGTAACAAAAGAGTTGAATTGTTCGGTCCTCATGCAACCTACCTTTTGTATTTTGCAGGATATCAGGACGGGAGCGATAATTGGGCGTGGCACTGAAAGACAAGGGTTGTACTATGTGGATGAGGTAGCTCAAAATGGAACTGTCTTATTATCTCATGGAACAAAGGAACGGGAGGCATGGTTATGGCATAGAAGACTGGGACACCCATCCATTGGTTATTTACACATGTTATTTCCTAATATTTTTCCTTCTAATTGTAAGTCACATTGTGATACTTGTGTGTTAGCTAAGAGTCACCGAAAAACATTCAAACCAAATAACACTAGAGTTGACCTACCTTTTTCATTAATTCACTCGGATGTGTGGGGTCCTGCCCCAGTAATAGGAGGTCAAAATTTACGTTTTTTGTGATATTTGTCGATGATTGCACAAGAATGACTTGGATATATTTCTTAAAAAATAAATCTGAAGTTATTGAAAAATTCAACATTTTTTATAATATGATTCAAACCCAGTTTCAGAAAACTATTCAGATTCTTAGATCCGACAATGGAGGAGAATTTGTCAACTCAGAAATGAAGTTTTTTTGTCAAAACAAGGGTATCATTCATCAAACCACCTGCCCCCATACTCCAGAACAAAACGGTGTTGCTGAACGCAAAAACCGTATTTTGTTAGAAATAACTCGAGCACTTCTCATTGAATCACAAGCCCCAAAATATTTTTGGCCTGAATCACTCGCTACTGCAACATATCTTATAAACCGTCTTCCCACTCGAATTCTTAATACCAAAACCCCACTACAAACCCTCAGTGAATATACTAAACTTCCTTCTGTTCTTACACTCGAACCACGGATCTTTGGATGCACCGTCTTTGTCCACATACCCAAATCCAATAGATCCAAACTTGACCCATGTGCCGAAAGATGTGTATTTGTTGGGTATGGAGTAACACAAAAAGGATATCGATGCTACAATCCAAAAACCAAACACATGTTCACCACCATAAACTGTGATTTTCTCGAAACCGAGTATTACTATGCTTCCCAACGCAGTGGTCAGGGGGAGACGGAATATACTGGTAGTCATGACACACTGAGTTGGCTAAGTTATGCTACACATGAAGAAGGAAGAATCCATGAACCACAAAATGAGACACCGATTCCCATAGTACAATCTGAAACTGTCAATGCCACCATTCCAGAAATTGCTTCCGACCTGATACCCGAGGTAAGTACTTCTAACACTGATTATGAGATACCACCATCACATGAAATTTCTGACCATACAGAATCAAGTGAGAACACGCAGGATCAAGAACAGATAGAAGTGGTTGAGCCAGTTTCGGAAGGGTATATACTCCCACCAAGATCGAACCGAGGAAAACCTCCGAAGAGATATTCACCCGAAAAAGAGTCCAGAGGTAGTAAATATCCAGTAGTGAACATAGCAAGCGGAAACCTGTCCAAAGGAGCCAAAGCCTTTGTTTCAGTACTATATTCAGATAAAGTTCCAACCACAGTAGAACAAGCATTAAAGTCAAAACAATGGAGAAAGGCAATGAAAGAAGAAATGTTAGCCCTTGAGAAGAATAAGACATGGGAAAAGCAGGTATTACCACCAGAAAAGAAAGCTGTTGGATGCAGATGGGTCTTCACAATTAAATACAAACCGGATGGTACGATTGAAAGATACAAGGCAAGATTGGTAGCTAAAGGCTACACACAGACCTGCGGCATTGATTACTCGGAAACCTTCTCTCCAGTTGCTAAGATCAATACAATCCGGGTTTTATTTTCTGTGGCAGCAAATAAAGACTGGCCCCTACACCAGTTTGATGTGAAGAATGCCTTCTTGCATGGAGAACTTAAAGAGGAAGTTTATATGGAGGCTCCACAGGGTTTTGAAGACAGATTCGAAGAAAAGGAGGTCTACTAAAGAAATCCCTTTACGGATTAAAACAATCCCCAAGAGCCTGGTTCGGGAAATTTACTTTAGCTATGAACAAATACGGATTCAGTCAGAGCAACGCAGATCATACATTGTTCCTTAAGCGAAGAAATAACCTCATAACCTGTTTAATAATCTATGTCGATGATATGATTATTACAGGAGATGATAAAGAAGAGATAGCTAAACTCAGAAAGAGTTTGTTCACAGACTTCGAAATGAAAGATCTCGGGAACCTGAAATACTTCCTTGGAATTGAAGTCCTAAGATCTAAACAAGGGATTTTCATATATCAAAAGAAGTATATTCTAGATTTACTAGCAGAAACTGGTATGGTAGACTGTAAACCAGCTGAGACTCCAATGATCACAAACCAGAAACTATATATGGAAGAGAAAGCAGAGCTAGCTGAAAAGGAAAGGTACCAACGAATGGTAGGAAAACTGATATATCTTTCACATACCAGACCTGATATAGCGTATGCTGTTGGAGTGGTCAGTCAATTTATGCATCAACCTCAAAAATCTCACATGGAGGCAGTTTTGAGAATTATACGATATCTCAAAGGAACTATTGGACATGGAGTCTTATTTCAACCCAACAGACATCTTGAAACACAATTGTATACTGATGCTGACTGGGCAGGAGATAAAGTCAAACGAAGATCAACCTCAGGTTACTTTACATTAGTTGGGGGAAATCTTGTTACATGGAGAAGCAAGAAACAAAAGGTGGTAGCTCTCTCAAGTGCTGAAGCAGAGTTTCGAGGAATTGCAAGAGGGATAACCGAAGTTTTATGGGTAAGAAGACTCCTAACAGAAATAGGATACCCGCCAGAAGAACCCAGCAAAGTCTTTAGTGACAACAAAGCAGCCATTCAAATTTCAGAAAATCCAGTTCAACATGACCGAACAAAACACATAGAAGTAGATCGGCACTTCATCAAAGAAAAACTAGAAGCAGATATCATCACACTTCCATTCGTCCGCTCAAAAGATCAACTTGCAGATATTCTAACTAAAGCCGTTAATGAGAAGAATCTACATGAATGTCTCAGCAAGCTGAATTTCGGAGATCCCGTAACTCAACTTGAGGGGGAGTGTTAAAAGGGATGACTTTATGGGATCAGCTGATTTTATGGAGTATCACATCATTTCCCATGAAACCAGGAAATCATATATTTCCTAGTCATTGACAGCCAAGATTGACAGCCAAGATTACAGCCAAGCAGTAATTACGGTTTCTCTATTTAGACCCAATGTAATCATGTATAAATAGTGGTTCCAAGTTATTGTTAAAATCATCAAGCAATACACAATCAATTCTCTCTATTTCTCTGTTATAACAACTTGGTAATCCAAGATGAAGAGTCTGAAACATATTCTTGTTTTGGGCTTTGTAAGAATCGATATCTTACACAGTTACCATTTCCTCAAAACAAAATCTTGACCACACGCTATTCGTCGGGTGGGGGTGAAAATAAACATGTTTCATATAATGAAGTTGTCTTTATTCCGGTCCTTAATCAACCGTTGTCTTCAAACCGTTACTATGCGATAAAACCACGTGGATCACATAAAGGGTATGTATATTCTCAGTTCATGATAAGTTGTTTATAGTTTTTGATACTTCTTATACTAATTCTATATATGCATAAGTTGGGTATATTTCTCAAAAAATGAGAACTTTGCTCGATTGTAGTATGCCTGTCAGTTAATTTAAAACCCTTGTATTTAGCCGGACATAGAGGGATATCACAAGTATATATAGTGGTTTGTTTTTGATAAAAAGTATGTCTTAAGTTTTAAGTTGATGATTACGGTTTAAGTAGAAATTGATCATTGATCTCGATAAACTAACAAAAAGTACGTCTTAATTATCAGGGAAGCGTTTGCATGCTCAACCGAGGAGGATATGAGGCAATGTTGTTTTTGCAATTGTGTCCGTGATGTGAAACCAAGGCAATGGGACCTAAACGACGTGCTCCAACAATTTGAGATAGTTAGTTATAAAATAGGTTGTAGAGGAGATGGTAGTTTCTACGCCAAATCTATTACGGAAGATTGTTATCCTCCATATTTCTTAAGGAGAAAAGGTTGGGAAATTTACTCTAAAACACCCAAAAACTTCGAGTTACAAGAAGCAAAAGGAATCAATGTTTCTCTTCGCTCACAGCTCCCTGATTTTGATTTCTCACCCTCGACCAAAAGTTCTAACCATGTGGTTGTTGGCAAGTGGTATTGTCCTTTTATATTCATCAAAGAAGGAAGACCGGCCGATCAAGTAAAGAAGTCTATGTATTATGAAATGACACTAGAGCAAAGATGGGAACGAGTTTTTGAACAAGAGAACGAGCATAACAACGAAGGAAATGTTGTGTCTGTGTCAGCTTCCTTCCGTAGTGAAGCAGCTTTCATAGGTGAGAATCAAAGGGAGGCACTTAGGGACGAGAGAAATGCGGTGAATGGAGCCATATGGTTTGATTGTCTGGGGGGTGATCGTGAGAATGATGAAAGTGTCGGTTTGAATGTGAAAATTATCGAACGTATGAGATGGGAAGAAGAAAAAGTTGGATGGACCGGTGTTGGGGGAAAACGGATAGAGAGGGTCGAGAGAAACGAGAAATATGAAGGGAATGGTGGATGGAAGAGATTTGGTTGCTATGTTTTAATCGAAAGGTTTGTGCTTAAAAGAATGGACGGAAGCTTGGTTTTAACGTATGATTTCGGTCATTCACATCAAATTAAGTCCGTATTTGAATAAGATTTATTTGTTTTTTGTTTTGCTCGTGTTGGTTTTGGATGATGATATAATCATAATCCATATTTTTTTGTGGTGTCAATCATGTATGAACTAGTTTGCCAAGTTATTTTTCCCTTGTAATGTGGAATGAATAAGATATCAAATTAATACTTTTGTTAACATTCGTTGCCAAAATCTTTATTCGTATATAGCCTATAGGTACCTCACTAGGGAAATATGATAGTCCTTCGTGTAGTTGTGACAAGTCTTTGTTAAAATGTAGCGTAATTTCTTCAAATTTGTATTTTGTGCAGTGGCGGATCCAATGTAGAAATTGGGAGGACAATTGCCCCATTGGTCAGAAAAAATTAGAGAAAATTGGTATAAATTTTTGCCGCTACGCCTAATTTGTTTAGGCTTTTATATGTTTGCCCCCCACCCAATTGGTCGAAAAATAATTATGCCCCCCTTAACATAGATTTCTGGATCCGCCGCTAATTTTGTGTAATGACCTTTATTTTTGTTAATGTGGGTCTAAGTGACTGAATTCATTAAAATTGTCTTTTGTATCATCATCTAAAGTTTGTAGACCCAAATGAACAAAAGAAAATACATAATATAAAACACTTCAATTCTATCAACTTTAACTCCTCGATATACTTTTACAGATATACCGAAAACAAACAAAATAACAGTTTCGGTCTTAGAATAAACAGAATAAACGAATAAAAGGTATTAGATGACTTAGATTCGAACTCTAAATATTTAAGAAAGTTTTGATGTGAAAAACTAATATAGTTTAGGTTAAACGTAATAAGGAGGGCAACTCACCCCCAACTCACCCTATCACGTCAGTTTTCTCTCTTCAGAAAACAAACTTATATTTCTCAGGAAATAAGACTTACCACGCACTCACCGCGACCACTTTTAACCCAAACTCGCCCCGAACTCACCTTACGTTTTTCATTTAAATACTATTATTTATAAACTAAAAAAATAAATATTTACGTAAACGTAAAAAAATAAATATTTACGTAAATATGTGCGTAAACGTAAACAAAATTTAAAACTTTTATTCAAACGTTAAAAACTTAAACTAGAGAAAATAAAAACTTAAACGTTACATTGATATATTAAAAACTTAACACTCCTTAAACCGTATCCTTAAGGTAAACCTTAACCACATTCCTCTTTGTGATGTTAAGGTAATGTTGTCCGGGTTTAGGAGTAAAAACGGATACATTTTTAAGTATCATAGCAGCTCTCTAGAGGAATGTCGTTGCATTTAGCGTATGCTCGCCTAATATCGCTTTTAACTGCGCTTGCATTGTCAAATTGCGCAGCTAAATCCATTGTCGCTTTCCGACGAGCATTGTCTTCGTAAATTAGTTTTTCAACCAAAGCGTGAATTTCATCGACGGTGTGTGGAAGTAAACAACTCATACTAATTTAGAAGTGATAATATCTACTTATCTAATAAATGGGGGATTAGTGTGATGTCATATGGAGACTTGTAATGAGTTGATTGAGAAAGGATCAAAAGGCAACAAAAATGTCGGTTATGAGTTTTTTAGGTGTTTGAGAATCTATGAAATCGAGTTAGTATCCAGGTCATAAGGTGAGCTTTTCTTTTCAGTTTGTTTATATTCATTATCTTTTTTAGTTGCTTATTACACCATTTTGAACTATAAAATTGTAGGCTTGACCTATGATTCCAAATGTATCACTATTTAGGACCTTACCTAAGCTTGAGGGAAGATGAAGAAACGTGATTTTTATAGGGCTGACCGATGAAAGGTTGTGATTTTTGTTTGTTTTTCTCAAAAGGCCATTAAGATAAAGTTTCATATATCTTATGGTTTTTGTTTTAATTTTCATAAGCCTTGGTTATGATTTTTTTACGTAGGGACTCACGAGCAAGTTCAAAATTCTTAATAATGAGGACCCTAGTAAAGGTAATGTAATTATGTCATTTAACTTAAATGTTACTACTTTGTTGGTGATATTTGACTTGATATTGGTCTTTTGTGACTTTTTAATTTACTATCAAGAAAGATGACATTTGGTAACATGCTTAACTAAAAACTAAAAAGTGATTCAAATCTTCATCTTAAAGATGACATTTGGTAATATGCTTAAACTAAAAACTAAAAAGTGAGTTCATTTTTCTTAATAAAAATACACTCAATTACTTAAATTTACTTGTAGCATATGGGCAACGTTCGTCTGATTTACATATTAGCAGCAATCATCCCATCTAATCTTTATTTGTTTTGATCATAATGTTGATTAACAGCTCACGCAACAAAAGTGGGTAGGTTCCTTAACTGTTTTATTAGATGAACCAACCAAAAATTGAGAAGTCAAAGATGGGTTAAATAAGTTGGATTTTAAAGGAATTTATGCGGCTCTTTTAGTTACATTTTGTATTGTTTTAAACTTATAATATAAAACATATTTGTTATATTTTTATTGTGTAAGATATTTTGATGTGACTGAGGATAAAGATATATATGTTATTATAAAACCTAACTATGTAAAGAGTGTAAGATATGTTATGATTTTTTCAAATTGATATTGTGTTGAATTTTTTATTTGTAGTCTTCTTTTGGTTTAGGTGTACTTGAGGTTTGTTATAGGTTAGTTTTACTTTCGTATTTTTCCGGTGTTGAATCTATATATATGATACAAGGATGTGAAATTGAAAGATACATAAAATTCATGAGTATTCATCAAAAACAATGTATGTAGATTTTTTTTTTTTTAAATTAAACGTATAAAACTTTGATTATATGATTTTTTTTTTTCCCAAAACATTTTACTATAACATTTTATTCAACACCGTGTACTACACGGGATATAAACTAGTTTATGTATAAAAATAAGTGAGTTAGTGAGTATTTATAGGTAAAAAGTGGGGTTTAAAAAAGTTTTTTTTTATAAACACGAAGAAAACGGTTAAATAAATTGTGTGCGCACCAAATTATAACTCATTACATGCACGGAATTCAGGTTATAAACTAACCTCCATGCTCACAACTTGTCATGGTGAGTTCACCTAGGAGATATTGTTAACTCACCTCCCTTATTCCGTCCGGCATTAGATAGTGAATGATTAAGTTGACTATTTTTATTGGATTGGTCAGACACATAATCTATTACATCATGGATGATTTACTAAGTAATTTTCAAGTGATGGTGTCTTAATTGTGATCAACTACATACATCTATACCTCTTTTAATTAATATAATATGCTAAACAAACTTAAAGTTGAATTTATATATATATATATATATATATATATATATATATATATATATATATATATATATATATATATATATATATATATATATATATAGGTTGGTTCTTGTAAAACAAACTTTAAGGTAAAATAAGTAAAAAAAAATTAAAAAATAATTTATAACGTTAGATAATTTGGATTATCGTTCATTTTAACCATATATCATACTTTAAAAAATAAAGTTTTGTTGTACATAAAAAAAATGGGTAATTTTATCGTTGTGCATCAAATATAAATATTTACTGCACAAAAACAATGAATTTGATGCACAACCCCTAAACGACATATATTTTGATACATATCAAAACTTGCTTTTTTAAAGTTTGTTATGATTGAATAAATAAACATATTACAAAATTACACATATTATAAATTATTTTTTCATATTTTTTTACTTAATTTACTTTAAATATTGGTTTATAAGAACCTCCTCCTATATATATATATATATATATATATATATATATATATATATATATATATATATATATATAGTGTGTATAATTCATGCGAGAACTATTTTTTTGCAAGAACTGCGAGAACTAATTCTAAACCATTGGATTGCTTGATCAATGGTTAAGATGGATTGTGCAATTTCTATAATTAACTAAAAGTTTGGGAATGTTATATAAAAATGGAAAAGGGTAATCAAGTAATTTCGTATTAATCCATTTTCAAAATATCATAACTGAATATTTAATTTTGCCTAAAATTGTGAAAAGTCATTATTTTAGCTCTCTCAAAAAAAGAAAAATTGCATCTCCTGGCTTCTTTCTCCCTTGTTCGACTCTCTGGATCGTAACAAGAAGGAAAAAAACCAAAATGTATGTCTCTATTTTCTGTGTGCTTTTAAAAAAATGGCTTACGTATGCTGAATCAATTACAAGAATGGCGACAGAATCAGTTTATTCAGGTAAATCTGATGAAGAAATCGAAGAGATGCTTGATCGTATATATATATATATATATATTTCACTTCTCTGTTTAGGTTATTAATTCCGTTTTAATTCGATTTTATATCATTATATGATTGTGTGTAGTAAGCACTTTATGTAATTGTTTTAATGTAATCAGGCTTTGGTTCCGTAGTAACATTTCCGAATATAAGCTCGATATTTTGTAGCTGGAATATATTATTGTTAGGTTATAAACTATACTTTCAGCAAATGTTAGGTAAAATAGTGTATGAGTCGACTTTTGATTTTGATTTTTGATATTTTTATGTAATGCTATTGACATTGTTTTTAATAAAGCCCTAAGCCTTTGTAATTTAAACCTTTTGCTTGTGATTTTATACTAGGGCTTTAGTTAAAAGTTTTAATAACAAATTCTCATTTATGTATGTCTATGTTTTTTATAATAAGTATAGGTTTGCTTATTAATTTATTATTTATGTGGCTAGTGGTGTTTGTGTGGATACTAATGTGTGTTTTAGTTTTCATTCAGTTTTTCTAATATAGGAATTTATTTTAAGAATTTTTTTAGCTTATTGAATTAATAGTTTTTAGTAGCTTTGGTCTAGAATATGTATTTATTTTAGTTTTATTATTAAAAATTGCGTGTATATTTTCTTAGACTATATTATTGTGTTATTTTTTTGTTTTTAGGTACTTAATGAAGAAGATTAACAATATGAAGATGATGCAGATCTAGTTTGAACTTGAAGAATTTACGATCTAATGATTATATGCCTTTTATGTGATTTTGATGTTATTTAAACATCAAGAAAATTTATGTTCATATGGTTACACGCCTAGATCATTAATGAACAACAATATAAATTCTTTTTTTTTCTGCTTTTTATTTTATATCTATGTTTAAATGTCTATTTAGATTAGTTTCCTACTTAAAACTTAAAAGAAAACGAAAATGCAACATCTGTAATATGAAAAACAAAGTTGTTCGTCTATGCACAACGAAAAACACGAAATTGTTCATATATGATCGACGGAAAATATAATATGTGCATTTGTTATCATCGAAAATATGAGGGTTTTCTATTTGTAAATAATTCATATTTAATAATTAAAAAAAAAATTCACCATTTTTGATAGTGTTTTTTATTTCATCATCATTTCTTCTACTCATGTTTCAGTGTTGAAAAACATGTTTTTATACAACAATAAAATAGAAATATTACAAATGATATGACGTTTTATAACAAATTGAAATGTTTAATCAACTAAAATAACAAATTATTTCTATTCTTTTGGAAAAAAACTTGATGAAAAGGAGGGAGGTTAGAGAAATATAAGGAAAATTTAAAGGTGAAAGAAATAAATGGAAAGCAAATAAAAAATAACAATTTACTAAATTAGCCTTTTAAATTAAAAATATATAACTAATATAAAATTTAAAATGAGTGGTTCAGATTTAGTTCTCGCAGTTTTCGCAAAAAAATGAGTTCTCGCATGAATCAGTCCCTATATATATATATATATATATATATATATATATATATATATATATATATATATATATATATATATATATATATATATAGGGTCAGGTTCAATAGGGATCCCTTTTTTTCTAGAGATCCAAGGATCACCTTTAGAGCCACACAATTTCATTAATAGATCAAACCCACGGAGGGGTATTTTAGTCATATTGAAAAAATATTTAAAAAGTCACGCGCCCCTAGCTGTAATTGTTTCACCGCATATTCTGGATTTAACAAAGAAAATTCATACAAACACCCCTGTCTTTCTTCTCCAATTCTCAATTCAATCCAGTGAGCTATCATCAAGATCTCAAATCAACTAATTTTATCCCCCAATTTCTTTTTCATTCATCATCATTTCTTCAATTTATTTACTCAATTTCAGGTGAATTTCATTCTTTCTGCCTTCATTTTCCTTTTACCTAATTTAATTTTAACTAGATCGATTCAATTTTGTATCTTTTTTGTGTGTTTTCATTTATGTTTATGAATATAGATCGGTCTTAATCATCGACGTATTGTAATTCGATTCAGTTTTGGTTATAATTAGGGTTTTTTTTTCTTTAATTGATCTTTTTGTAATCTGATTTTGGGATATTGTCTAGGTTTTCGTGAATTCTTAGTACGATCTGTATTTTTATCTAATTTTTAAGGATTTTAAATTGTAAATTTATAATTTTTTTTTTTTTTTTTTGTATAAATAAAATTGTATGTGATGAAAAGGTGTGATTTTTATGTTTGTTTGATTGGGTATTTGAATAAAGTTATGTTTTTTTTGCAGTAATATTTATTCGTTTTGATTGTTAATTAAATTTTATTTTTGTTTTGGGTATTAGCTTTTTAATCAATTGTTATTGTGGAAATGAATGGATTGGTAGGGTTATAAACTTTCTTGTTATTTAGGACTTGGTTTTTTGAAGCTATTGAGAGGTATGTTTGTCATAAAAAATGTTTAGTAATCACTTGTGATTCTAAAGTTTTTACATTAAGAACTGTTTATAATTTAGTGGCTTAGTACCTTGATGTAAAATGTTACCAAAATGTTTAGTAATCACCTAGTAATCACCTGTGATTTTATTTATAATGTGCCTTAATATGTTGATGTAAAATGTCACAAAAATGTTTAGTAATCACCTGTGATTTTATTAATAATGTGCCTTAGTATGTTGATGTAAAATGTCACAAAAATGTTTAGTAATCACTTGTGATTCTAAAGTTTTTACATTAAGAACTGTTTATAATTTAGTGGCTTAGTACCTTGATGTAAAATGTCACCAAAATGTTTAGTAATCACCTAGTAATCACCTGTGATTTTATTTATAATGTGCCTTAATATGTTGATGTAAAATGTCACAAAAATGTTTAGTAATCACCTGTGATTTTATTAATAATGTGCCTTAGTATGTTGATGTAAAATGTCACAAAAATGTTTAGTAATCACCTGTGATTTTATTAATAATGTGCCTTAGTATGTTGATGTAAAATGTCACAAAAATGTTTAGTAATCACCTGTGATTTTATTAATAATGTTCCTTAGTATGTTGATATAAAATGTCACAAAATGTTTAGTAATCACATGTGATTTTATTAAATTAAGTCACTAAATATCTTAAATGTAATTTTGTAGTCAACAAATTGTAAAGGAAAATCACCTGTGATTTAGTGCCTTAGTACCTTGATGTAAATGTCTATTAATCACATGTGATTGTATTAATTTAGTGCCTTATATGTTGATGTAAAATATCATCAAAATGTTTAGTAATCACCTGTGATTGTATTAATTTAGTGCCTTAGTATGTTGATGTAAAATGTCTCAAAAATGTTTAGTAATCACCTGTGATTCTATAGTAATCACCTGTGATTTTTTTAATTTAGTGCCTTAGTATGTTGATGTATAATGTCACCAAAATGTTTAGTAATCACCTGTGATTTTATTAATAATGTGCCTTAGTATGTTGATGTAAAATGTCGCCAAAATGTTTAGTAATCACCTGTGATTCTATAGTTTTTACATTAAGAACTGTTTATAATTTAGTGCCTTAGTACCTTGATGTAAATTGTCACAAAATCTTTAGTAATCACATGTGATTGTATTAATTTAGTGCCTTAGTATGTTAGATGTAAAATGTCACCATTTGTTTGGTAATGTGGTGCCCGACCTTTGACGGATAATTACTTTGGGTGACTTACAACCCGTTTCTTTTATATCTAATGCTTTTAATATGACTCTTTTGAGATAAACCTTATAAGTGAATGGAAGTGCTTTGTGCATCACCATTTTTTCTTGGTTAGCTAACTTAATCTCGTGTAATAGAGTTTAGTCTTATTTTCATGTCGTGTAGGAAGGACTGGACAGGCGTCTGGAAACATAATGTATCAGCTTGGCTTGTTGATTCTAGAGCTGGTTACTGGTCAGTCATCAGATAAAACGGGTACCGATTTGAGTCAATGGATTGAAGACTCTTGTTTCCCAATGGATAACATGATCGACCCTGATCTTGGAAACAGTTACGACTCACAAGAGCTTAAAGGACTTTTAGCTGTAGCAAGATTTTGCATCAAATCTGTTGATACACCAAATTCATTCACTCCTCAGATATATCGATATCTTCAGAAAAAAGTCACCATCCATAATGACAAGACACTGGTTTGATACGTTTGTCTCAAATTTGTTTCGGTTTTCTTCTTATTGTAAATTCTTTGCTAGTAAATAAGTGTACCCGCATGAAAAATAACGGGAAAGATATGTTGCCAGGATTTTGAAGCTACAAATTTAGCATATTTTTTAGTGCGTTTCTTGGAATCTTAGTATCCATCTATATGTTCTGATAAATCATGTATTTTTTTTCATTTTTATCTGCAATTATGATGTGATGTTATTATCTCAGACAGTGGTCTTGCAGGTAATTAAGAATCACGTAACAAGTTATGCAAAATTCTGAGCACTTTTATCATGTTTTTCTTCAGTTTTCTTTTTAAATTAGAGTACTAGTTTGTATTGTGGTCACCTAATATAATACCTCTGTATTCGAGTGTCGTTTTCTGCTCCCTTTTGCTTGTGTTGTAGAAGAGGTGGAAAGATGGGCGGGTTGGATAACGGGTCAAATCATTTTCAGTTGAAACAGGTCATATTTTGCTACTGTCCCTCTTTTGTCTGTTGTGGTAGAGGTGGAAAGATGGGCGGGTTGGATAACGGGTCAAATCATTTCGGTTGAAAGGGGTCATTTTTGGTATGGGCCAAGCCGGTTTGGGTGTGGTAATTATCAACTTCTCCACTTTTCTTTCTAATAGATAGATAGTAACAGTTTCTGTTGTGTCGTCTCCTTGTATAAAACATTAAAATCTCATTATTCGAGTGTTGATTTTTGCTACACGCCCCCTTTTTCCTGTGCCATAGTACAGGTGGGAAGATGGACGGGTTGGATAACTGGTCAAATCTTTTTCGGTTGAAACAGGTTGAAACAGGTCATCTTTGGGTACAGGCCAAGCCGGTTTAGGTTGACTCTCATATTCTTTTTTGAATTCTATATAGTTCGGAGACAGTTTTTTAATATATTTATTTTCTAATTAATGTATGGTGATTATATTACAAAAACATTATTATTGCAATAAGTAAACGGGTTTTAGGCAAACCTTTAACCATTCTGACTCGTTCCCTTATTGCCGATACGAACACAACCCAAATCAATCTAGTTAAGAGTAATGGTGGCAAGACGGACGGGTTGAGTATTTTGGTTGAAACGGGTAATCTTATGATTCCATCCGAGACTCGACAATTTTTATATATTTATATTATCTTTTTTTATATATAATCATTGTGGTAAATATATTACAGAACCAATATTATTGTGATTAGTAAATGGGTTTTGGTCAACTTTTCGAGCCATTTCCCTTAACCCAGTCGACCTACTCGTATGTAAACGTGTAACTTTTCGAGCCATTAAATCCACTTTTATTGGTTACTAACTCGATCAGATTCAAATTTCACATGTTATATTCTAATGTTATTATTTATCCTATAGAACTATGAAACGTTTCCTGATTCAAATTACTAACCCGGATTTCTTGTGTTTTTTTTCATTCAACAAATCGAGCATACAAACACCATGTGCTAACAATGGTAAACATAGGACATAGATTCTTCGTGTAGGGACAACATGGAAAAGTTTTGCCTTGAAATTATAAACAAGAAAGAATGCAGTTTACGAACATGATACTTGTACATAAAGAACAATCCACACAATGTCACTCTGGATATCCAGCCAGAAATTACTTCTTCCCCCATGGAAAACAGTTGCACCCCTGTGAAAAAAAAGTCGAAGGAATTTTAAAATCTGTACAATTACAACAACAATTTATATGATTTCAAAACTAAATTTTTGAGGTTTTATGCGTTAAAAACACACTTTGGACGACATTTAATTCGCTTCCTATTTAGCTAAAATTTCAAATTCACTCATTTGACCCGTTACAGTGACATTTTTTTTAGCAAAAAGCTTAATACTCGTATTTTTCGAACACAGGGGATTTAGGGTGTTGTATCCCAAAAACCCACTTTAGACGGCATCTGATATCATCAGCCTATTCAGCACGGTCCGTTCGTTAAATTTTATTTCATTTATTTGAGCAGTGAACAAGTAAACATAACCCAAATCGAAAATACGGTTAATAATTCAAAACGGTTCGGGTTTAAGCCAGTCAGTTTTAGTACTTGTTAAAACGATGTTTGTGGTCAGGTTCGGTTGACCCGCAAATACAATTTTCTCAACAGTAATTACAATAATAATATAGTTGTATGTATTAAAATAGACTGTGGGTAGTCAGTCTCCTTATTACTAAATTTTTTTATTTAACCCATGTGAGATAAATCACAACCCCAATCGACCCGTTTATAAGTAAATGGATCAAAATGGCCAAATACAAAAAGATCGTAATGGGAGGACATCAGCAAGATGTGTGATTTTTCCTGCTAAGATAACTTAAGTTCATACCTTGTTCGATATAGGACCTTGGGCAAGGTAAGGTTTCTCGTTCCGTAAATGATGGAAACCGTAAGCCACTTGAGCATCCATTCCTGAATCAAAAAGCTATATTTATAAGATAGTAAAAAGAATATTCTAAATCAAATTAACTGAAGCATTTGTTGTACCTTCGGAATTCTGGTAGATCCACCAACAAGAACCACTTCATCAATACTATCTTTACTCATATTCACATCCCTTAAACAAGTTTTGACAGTCTCCATACACTTCTCAAACAAATCCATATTGACCTCCTCAAACTTAGCCCGAGTAAACTTAGCTGAAAAATCAATACCATTATACAAGCAATCAATGTTGATTGACGTCTGAATAGCTGTTGAAATAATCCTCTTTGCTTTCTCACAATGAACCCTCAACCTACCCAACGCTTTCAGGTTCTTACTAATGTCTTCTTTATGTTTTCTCTTAAATTCTTTAACAAAATAATTTACCATTCTATTATCAAAGTCCTCACCTCCCAAATGAGTGTCACCACCTATAGCCATGACACTTTTGATGAAATGAACCGCCTTTAATAACTACACTAACACCTGTAACAACCAAAATCACAAGTGATTATCTAAAATTATGTTTTATGAAAAGGAAAAATTTCATGTAAGTAAAACGGATCATTTAAAAAGTAAAAAAAAAAATTAAAAAATACCATTAGATGCCATGAGACTTTTGATGAAACGAACCGCCTTTAACAACTACACTAACACCTGTAACAACCAAAATCACAAGTGATTATCAGATACAAAAATTTATTGAAAACAAGATTGGAATAATATAAGCAACATAATATAACACAAATTGAAAATAATATGAAGATTATAAGAACATAAATCAAAGTTTATGAAACGATTTACATAAAAAAGAAAAAAACAATTACAGATCGAAAAATCACAAGATTTCAAAATTAAAAAGCTTTATAACACAAAAAAAAAAACTTACACATCAAAAATCGCATATAATAATAATTGAGAATTTACCGTTTGATTCTTGAAAGAGAAAAGGAAAATGAAAATCAAAGGACTCAAAAATGGTGAAATAAAAAATACGGAGTAATTGTGTTTTAGGATGAGAGAGTCGATAAAGAAAAAAGAAGAGAAACAGAAGCGCGTGAAACAAAAAAAAAGCATGTAAAATTACCCTTAAGCCCCTCCGTGTGTTTTAGATGAATTTCATTAAAGTCTACTTTTAATCACAGCCAATCGTTTTATACAATCTTGTGGCTAAAAAGTTGATCCCTAGACCTCTAGATAATTATAGATCCCTTTTGAACCTCAATCTATATATATATATATATATATATATAGGGTGAGGTTCGGGTAAGAACGGTCCGAAGTATAGGAACGCTAAGAACCAATGTTGACCGTCCGATTAAGGTGATGATCAGTAGTAACCACTTACTACTGATCAGTAGTAAGTGGTTACTACTGATCAGCAACAAATTCTGGCCGTCCGATTAAAAATTTTATATCAAACCTCGCAGTGCTGATCAGTAGTAAGGTTACTACTGATCAGTAGTAAGTGGTTACTATTGATCATCACCTTAATCGGACGGTCAGCATTGGTTCTTAGCGTTCCTATACTTTGGGTCGTTCTTACCCGATCCAATTACTATATATATATATACATAAAAGTCTATATCTTAATAAATAAAATGATCAAGAAAACCTTACATCCTTCCATGAAACTACAAAGAACTTAGCATCTAAATATATCTAAGTTTTTTATGATATAAAGGAAATTTTCAATATAATATCTGAAACTGACATATAACATAATCTAAAAAGTCAATAGTCTGACTTAGTAAATATAGAATGACAAAAGAAAACTAATTTACTACTTTAACTTCTCCAAGATTATCACTTGAATCTCAAATCTTTCTTGTATATATACGATCACAAACCATTTGTCCATTTACCAAACCACAAACAAAAACTAAGTCTTCATTGTAAGAGTTTAACCTTAGATATGTATGTGACAAGGTCTCTTTCTCACTATAAGAGCTTTCCCGAGGCTCTTAATTTGCCTCCCGAGGGTCCAAACTCAGGATACCTCGTAATCCAAGATGATGAGTCTGAAACATATTCGTGTTTTGGCCTATGGAAGAATAGGTTTCTTCAAGGGGTGCCATTTCCTCAGAACAAAACATTAACCACTCGTTATTGTGAACATCATCTATATCATTATATTTCTTATAATGAGGTTGTTTTAATTCCGGTCCTAAATCAACCCTTGTCATCAAACCAATACTATGCCATAAAACCACGAGGATCACATAGAGGGTATGTATATATACATAGTATATGATAAGTTGTTTTAGTTTTAAATTTTTAATTAATTGGATATGCTTCTTTCAAATATCAATTACTCAATGATTTGTGTTATAGTTTATTTATTTAAAGTTTGGGATTTTAGTGTAACAAGACAAACATTATCGAAATCATATAAACTAACACAAAGTTTCCAGGGAAGCGATTGCATGTTCAAAGGAGGAAGATATGAGACCATGTTGTTTTTTCAATTGTGTTCGTGATGTAAAACCAAGGCCATTAGACGTACATGACGTGTACCAACAAATTGAGATTGTTCCTTACGGAGCACTATGTAAATTTAATGCTGCATATTATGCCAAAGCTGTTGCAGAAGATGGTTACCCTCCATGTTTTCTTAGGAGAAAAGGATGGGAGATTTATACTAAAAAACCCAAAAACTACGAGTTACGTGAAGCAAAAGGAACCAATGATGCACTTCGTGCACGTCTCCCTGATTTTAACTTCCCACCCTCAACAAAAACTTCTGAGCATGTGGTCGTAGGTAAGTGGTATTGTCCTTTCATGTTCATCAAAGAAGGAAGATTGAATGACCAGATGAAACATTCTATGTTTTACGAGATGACTCTAGAGCAAAAATGGGAAAGAATTTTCGAACAAGAAAACCCAAAAAACAAAGAAGGAAATGTTGTGTCTATGAAATCTGAATTTCGTAGAGAAGCAGTTTTCATAGGTGAAAGTCTGAAGGAAGCAATATGGGACGAGAAAAACGTGGTAGATGGAGCAATATGGTTTACACCTCTTGAGGAAGATAATGAGAAAGCGGAAACGGTAGGGTTGAATCTAGAAATAGTCGAAAGAATGAAGTGGGAAGAAGAAAAGGCCGGATGGTTTGATGGTGGGGAGAAAAGGGTAGAGAAGGTGAAGAGGGAAGAGAAGTATGTAGGGAGTGGTGATTGGAACAAATTTGGTTGCTATGTTTTGGTTGAAAGGTTTGTGCTCAAAAGAATGGATGGAAGCTTGGTTTTGGCATATGAGTTTGGTCATACCCATCAAATTAAGTCTATATTTGAATAAGATTTATATCTACCATAGTTGTATAAGATTTATGTATGTTTTTGTTCATTTTGGTTTTGGATGATGATATAATCATACCATACTTGAATAATGTGTAAGATTGCTTGCTATTGTAAAATGTTATGGTATTTTGTGTTAAATATTTAAAGCGTTCTCAGAATTTATCTTTTTGTTTAACTATTTTATAACGGAATAAGAATTTATTTTTGAATAATTATAAACGAATATGATCATGGATAGTGTAGATTACATTTACCATTGTCAATAAAGAAAAATATTTTATAATACCAGACAATTATTCACACTTTTGTTTCTTATAAAATTTGACTCTACAACCTTTAGATTAACGAGTCAATTTATATATTATCAGGCTACAATCTAACATGGTATCAAGTCCGATATCCTGATTGCCCACCATCTATCAGACTAATCATGGTATATCTAAGGAGGGACGAGGGGTATATCTAATGCTACCAATAGTTAGACAAAATCAGATCTATCCTTTTCGCCCAACACTATTTGGCTATCAACAACCCAACTCAATCCACTACCGCCCCACATGGGCCTTAGCCCAGTTTACCAGTTTGGATCAGCCCTGCGCATGTGGTTCAGTCTCTCGGTTCTGGACCTACGATCTCTTTCGTCGTCTTTTTTTTTTTTTTTAATGTATCGGTAAAATGGTAACAATGACCTTATCTATTTTTGTCACTGGAAATTTTCTATTGAGTTTGATCCTTTTTATTCTTTTCTTTTGTTAAGGATCTTAAGCTAGGTACAATTATCCATCGATGTGACAACATTTGCGGTCTCTACCTTGTCTTGACATTTTAGTTCTCTTATGCTACTCGTCTTGTTGTTATATCTCTTTATACATGGCATCACCGTCTCGACCATCCATGAGTTTCTATCATTCGTAATCTTCCTTCTAAGAAATTTATTTATCATACTATAGTTTTTGCCATTATCATGCTTGTCAAATTGAAAACATTAGACTTTCTAATTTATGTTTTCATTACTAAAAAATGAATATTTTATAAAAATGAATGACTAGTGGTTTTAACTTTCAAGTGATACGTTTTATTTATGAATGAGTTTCTACGGATCTTTCCTTTGCATGTTAAATATTAACTATGCTGTTTTTAAAATATCTACTAACTTTTGTGTTTATGTTCTAAATCAATTTAAATGTGATATTCACTCTTTTTCGGTGTGATAAAAGCTTAATTTCATCAAATATACCAAGATAATGTCACTAAAATACCTTCTTCCTTATAAAAATGATAAAGCCGAAAAACACGTATAAGTTAAGCATTCTTAATAATATCATCCACACATAACTTTTTCAGATATTTTAATCGTTATTACACTTTTTAAAGCAAAATTTTAATAACAATACTTACAATTTTGTCATTATTAAAAATCGATAATTGAAACCAATAGTACTTTATCAAAACAGAACATATACGACTCTTTTATCAATCACTGGAATTTGTAGGAGGGGTTAGCATCGAAGCATACTAGTAATGAGTAGTTTTTTGAGAATTGTACATCGCAAAACTCTTTGGTGTAGGAATGGAACACAAAGACATATATATATATATATATATATATATATATATATATATATATATATATATATATATATATATATATATATATATAAAAGTAGGATCTAATAAAAAGGATTAGAAATAAAAAGAATAGGAAGTGATAAGGTGTTGACACGTGTTAGAAAAAAAAAAACCCATTATTATATCATAAAGGGTATAATCGACTTTTTGACAACACAATTTTCCGATCTACTTTTAAATCCCCAAAACCAACTAAAAAATCTCTCTCTCTCTCTTAAAATGACGATCTGCTCCCAAAATCAACACAATTGTCTGCTCCCGCCGCCGGTGACTTCTCAGATCACGATGGCGACGATGGTGTGACAGTGGCGGTGACTTCTCAAATCACGATGGCGACGGCGGTGTGACAGTGGCGGTGACTCCACAATTTCAGATTTGCTTCATCCGGCGAGCTTCATCCGCGAGAATCACCTTCATCCGGCGAGCTTCACCGGCGAGCTTCACCTTCATCCGCGAGCTTCACCGGCGAGCTTCAGTTTCCGGCGGTTACCTTGATCGAAAAAAGCTTCAGTTTCTGGCGGTTACCTCAGTCTCCGGTTAGGGTTAATTGATGATATAAATAATGAAGATGGTGAGTGAGTGAGGGTTTTGACAGATTTGGAGAGTAGAAGAAGAAGACGAATATACCGGTGGATTTCCGGCGGTGGATATGAAGGTGACAGTGGCGGTTTTTCCGGTGTTTTTTTTTATGCACAAGTTTTGTTTTGGTGGATTGATTTTTATGCACATTGATTTTTTAATGCACATGTTTTTTTTTATGCACATGTTTTGTTTTGGTGGATTGATTGTTTTGCTTTGGTGGATTGATTTCCGGTGGATTTCCGGCGGTGGATATGAAGGTGATTTTTTTATGCACATGTTTTGTATAAAAAACTTACGTAAAATCAATACACACGTTATTTTTGTTAAAATCGATGCACAATAAAATCGATGCACAAGTTATTGATAAAAGTTATGCACAGAGATTCAAATAATGAGTAATCTAGTAAAATGAAAAAAAAAAAAAAAAACATATTTCTGCTTTATTACGAAAAGGGCATGAAAGTTTGAAAATATTACAAAAATGCCACCGCGTTGATTTTTTTAGACCTTTTTTTTGTTGACTAATTGTGTGGCTACGAATCATTCCTATCCTTTTTATTTTAAAAACATTTTACATTAACCCACTCCTATATATATATATATATATATATATATATATATATATATATATATATATATATAAACTTTCTTTTTGTCTCTCTTTCCTACGGCATCATCAAGACTCATCATCATCATACCATAGCATAAAAGAATATAAATAGTAGTGTAATTATTCGGAACATATATTAATATGTTCAACCTACTAACTAGCTTTTTTAAGAATTTTCTATGATAAAAATAAGAAATCAAAGCACTATATGCCCGCTGAGGGCTATAAGGTTCAACTTCCGCCGACAGCTTCTGTTAGAAGAAAGTGTATTCTAATTTAAAAGTTGATAGAACACTTTAGAGTCTTATGCAAGAAGTTACACTCACTCTTTCAAGGGTTTAGGGTCTAAGATTCGACTAAAGGTTGCCGATGTGGTGTTTGTTTTAAAACATTTACATTCATTTTAAGGAACCAAATTTATCTTTTGTATTACTATCATCATGAATTCTTGGTAGCAATTTGGAACTATTTGTCTAATACAATGACTATTTAATACGGAGTAGAAAGGTAGAGGTAAAAGGTTGAATGGGTCATCATAGGTAGGTGATTTTGAAAAAAACGAGGTTGAAAGAGCTTTTTATCCTTGTTAGTTAAAGTGTTAATTGGACCATTGGACTGGAATTTTCAATGATTTCATGATTCAAATATTTTAAAGCATAGACGGACCTTAATGGAGGCAAATGGGGACTGCGGCCCTCCCAAAGTTCGGAAAAATCGTACGTTTTCACTACTTAGTCCGAGGAATTATCAGTTTGGTGGGTGTTACATGGACCGTTGTAGCGTTTCGGCCCCCCCGTTTAAAAATTTCATGTTCCGTTTATGTTTTAAAGGGTAGGGGTGAAAATATAACTTTATTATTAAATTGAATTTTGTTATTGATAATGTTTCTAGACATTATTACATATTCTATTTTTTTATATATTTATAAAAGAAATTGATTTTGTATATTTTTAAGGTCCATTTTCTTTAACGACAGTACATTATACATAAATTATTTTTGATGACAATTTGTTCATAAAAGAGATTTAACCGACATAATGTAATCTAAATGGTAAGATGTAATGATTACTTAAATAGGTCCTGGATTAGAACCTCTCCATATAAACATTTTGGTAATTGTTACATATAAACATTTTGGTAATTGTTATACAAAGAGTTTGAAAAAATTACGATATTTACAAGAATATTATAATTAGGTATCATCCATATAAATCAAGAGACACAATATATCGATGTAATATAAAAAGAAAAAAACCGTATTCATTTGCTTATCTGATAACTTTTGATAATCACATATAAGGAAGCCCTTTAAAGAAGTAACATGCGCACTTAAACAAGCGATATTTAAAACAACAAAGAAAAGATCACAAATAAACTAATTTAAATAATTTCACTATTTATTAATATATATATATATATATATATATATATATATATATATATATATATATATATATATATATATATATATATATAAACCATAGGGGTGTTTGATATCACCACGGACCAAAGATTCGGACTCAGACCACGGACCCGGTCCGTGGTCTGCGTGTTTGATAAACCAAGGTTGCCACGGACTCGGTCCGTACCACGGACCCGTATCAAAGATTGAGTCTTTAATAAAAAAGTGAAGACTCATTTTTTCATTCAAAAAACCCAACCCTACCCTTAAAATATGATACTTATATAACATTTGTAATCTAAAATCTACGATGAATGCATTTTTATAGCGTACTTCTACATAACTGGAACATAGAATGATGCTCGAGAATAAACTAAGGAAGCATAAAAAGAATGTTAATCTTGCCATTGTTGTATAAAATGTTTTGCAAATGTTCATTTGATTATATATAATTTGAGGATTTCTAATGATTTCAAGATCTTGTTAATCAATTTATTTAATGTGTATAATAAAACTAATATATACTGTGATAAATATGTAAAATTTCGATACATTATAATTGAATAGTACCATCCACATATTGTTACGTTTTGATAAATAGTTAATTTAGATTTTGTACGACATTCAATATAAAAATAAACAGAAGGGTAAAATAGTTATTTCTCCCAGTCAGCATAGCCAGTCCGAGACATAATCAAACACAACAAACTCAGTCTGCACCTAACTCAGTCTGTGCTCCAACTCAGTCTGCACCAACTCAGTCTGCAGCTATCAAACAGCTCCATAGTCTCTTATATATGTTGGTCAAAGTTACAAGTACCTTTTTGTAGTTATCCAAAATACATGGACAACTTTAGACTTTTCACAAATCTATAGGGGCACAACCCAACCCGACCCGAATATACTACTAGTAACTCCATTAACTTTTCATAAAACCCTAAAATCAGACCACTCACTCACACTCACTCACCATAAATATTCCTTTCCCCAAATTGTGAGAAAGAGCGGGAAATATACGCAAACCTATAGATATATAGATATATAGATATATATATACACACTTAATTTACTTGAATTGTAACAATCTAATTAGTGAGAAATTTGTTCAATAAAAATGGTGAATATGATTGATGAAGATCAGCAATGGTTGATTAACTCACTGAATGCTACTCTTGATACGAATCAACAAGCTCGATCGTTCGCAGAAGCATCTTTGATTCAAGCTTCAATTCAACCTGGTGTGTAATTTGTTTGATTTATTCGTATTACTAATT
>CAJVGC010000060.1:55232527-55255752 GCA_910822075.1 Senecio squalidus
TTGTTGTAAATGTCACACCCCGCATTGGCGGAACCGAGGTGTACAGAGTATACGGTATCAGAGATTCAAAGGTTACATCAACATAAGTAAACCATACATAATCAACATAGATAAATAAGTCAGAGATAGCATGCATTATTACAGTAATCCGAAAACATGTCAAAATACGGCTACAGAGTTGGGATACTAAGGAATTAATACAAAGCAAAATAAATTCTAAGCAAGTAATCCACGTAGCCACCAAAGCATAACGTCATAAAGGTAACCTCAAATCCCTGAAAAGCGTTAAAATACGACGTCAACATAAAGTTGGTGAATTATTCGCAATATTTAATAAAAACATAGTAGCATAAGAGTTTCAATACGTTTTGACCCAAAAGTGACACGGTTTGAAAATAAGTCATTCGAAAAATGATGTTTCAAAACATACGTGAAGTATACAAATCTTTTCAATAATATACTAATACTAATATCATAAAAATACCATAATCATACCACGAAAATACCATAAAAATATACCATACTGGATAGGTGACGACCTTAGGTAAATACTATACACCTGAACTATAATAATACTGGCAACTAACCCCACCTAGTGCATTACGCTAGGTCATCCTCGAATTCAACGGTCATAACATTGCTAACACGGACAGGGCACATCCATCATCCATCGTGTTAACAATGAGGGCTTGTTAGACCCATATAGCGCTATATATACGAACCGGCGGCTAAAAGCTAACAGGTGTGTATACGGGGCCTCGTTCTACCACAAAGGCGGAACAAGTTGGGTAATGCTAACCTAAAGGCATACATATCCAAAATACATAACCATAATACATAATATACCATAAAATACATTTATACAACGCTAATCATGCCCAAAATATAAAAACAGTAAAAAGGGCAACGAATAAATCACTGAATAGCACAGCAATCCAGTCAACGAATACGTCGGGTAATAACAAATACGGTCAAGCTCCCACGTCTAAGTGCCCTAACATCACGTAAATAAATATGTCTGAGTATCTCTAAGTCTAGTGGGGTTGCCTTATGCGATTAACGTCTCATAATATGCTATAATATGTTTTAGTTATGAAGGGCTTATAATCCCGATGGTTTAAAGGAAAGATATAGCATTATGTAGCAAAATACACGTTTTCGACCAAAACCGTGTTAATAGTGTATATTATAAAATTGACATGTGTTTTAGGGTTAAAGCATAAGATTTGAAAGCGTGTAACACTTTAATTACGTTATAACGTCATTATAAATGGGTTTGATCAAAAACATAATTAGTTACGCTAGGAACAGTTACTCTAGGAACAGTTACCCTATGTAACTAACAGTTACGCTAGTGTAACTATAGTTACCCTACGTAACTACAGTTACCCTCACGTAACTATAGTTACCCTCACGTAACTATAGTTACCCTCGCGTAACTATAGTTACCCTCACGTAACTACAGTTACCCTCACGTAACTATAGTTACCCTCAAGTAACTACAGTTACCCTCACGTAACTGTAGTTACCCTCACGTAACTGTAGTTACCCTCACGTAACTACAGTTACCCTCACGTAACTGTAGTTACCCTCACGTAACTAACAGTTACGTGACGTAACTGAGCTTTTCGAGAAATACTTTCGAGATACGGTTTTGAGTGTTTTTAGGTGTCGAGATTAATAAATATTGAAACCTTATGTCCAGAATAGGTTTATATATCGAAAACTTATATAAAATACATGTTTTATTCATTAAAAATGATAAACTTTAGATAAAAATCCTAATAGATAACTTTTATATAAAAATGTTTCAAGATTGTTGTATAAATCATGTTTTCTTCAAATATTCATTAAGGTTTTGATTAAAAACATATTTAATCCGAAAATCATTATAAAATATGGGTTTTTGAATCTTAAAATAAACCAAAACTTACTTGAAAGTGAGTAAAAAGATTTTTGATGATGAGGGTGGATGAAAATCTTCAATAAAACTTGGATTTGTAGATGAAAATGGTGGGTTTTGTGGTGATTTTAGAGAGAGAGTGTGTGTTTGTGTGTGTTTTCTAGAGAGAGAGAGATGAGAATGGAGAAATGGTGATAAAAACAATGTAAGTGATTTAGAATAGGACAAAAAGTTTGGTAGGGATTTTTAGGACTATTTTTGTAATAGAATCCCATAGGACTAAATTTGTATAAAATTTCATAGGACTAAATTTGTAATAAAAATCTTGTGGGACTAAAATTGTAATACTTTTTAACGTTAATCTTTAATCGTATAAATAACGCATGAAACCCCTAAACTTATCTTAAGAGCATACTAGACTTATACTAAAGGCACTTAGAACTAAACGTTCCCGACATTAAGGTCCGAAACAAATAATAACACCCGACAAACGTAAAATACGCATGAAAATTCAAATACGATACTCATAAAATACGAGAAATACGAATACAATACTCATAAAATACGAATACGATAAAACATAAAATGGATACAATAGGGTCAAAACATAATCATAAATAAATAAAACGAATACGGGTCGTTAGAAGTATACCTAGAAATTCGCGAATGTCACAGTCTCCCCAAGTAAAAAGAAATTTCGTCCTCGAAATTATCACTTGGTACTACTTCCGGGGGAAAGGTGAGGATACTTCCGCAGAATTTCATCTTTGCGTTCCCACGTGAACTCAGCTCCAAAACGGGAATTCCAACGAACCTTGACAATCGGGATCTTACTTCGTCGTAGACGCTTAACATCACTAGCAACGATCTCGATCGGTTCCTCAACGAAATGAAGCTTATCATCAATCTGGAGTTTCTCAAACGGAACTAATAACGTTTCGTCAGCCAGGCATTTCTTCAACTGAGACACATGAAATACATTGTGTACGCTGCTCAGTTCTGCCGGCAAATCTAGTCGATACGCAGCTGGGCCGACGCGGGCTAAAATCTTGAACGGACCCGTGTATCTCGGACTCAGCTTGCTGCGCTTCTGGAATCGGACAACCCCTTTCCATGGAGATACCTTCAATAATACCATATCTCCAACACTGAACTCAAGAGGCTTCCTGCGCTTATCAGCATACTTTTTCTGTCGATCTCTTGCAGTAATTAATCGTTCCTTGATCTTGAAGATCTTGTCAGTGGTCTCTTGTATAATCTCCGGACCAGAAATCTGACTATCTCCAATTTCTGCCCAACATACAGGCGATCGACACTTGCGGCCATACAAAGCTTCAAAAGGTGCACACTTGATACTCGTGTGATAGCTGTTGTTGTACGAGAACTCAATCAACGGCAAATGAACGTCCCAACTACCACCAAAATCAATTGCGCAAGCTCGTAGCATATCTTCCAAGGTTTGAATAGTTCTCTCACTCTGACCATCGGTCTGCGGATGATACGCGGTACTCATATCTAACCTCGTACCCATAGCAACCTGGAATGACTTCCAAAATCGTGAGGTGAAACGAGCATCGCGATCGGAAATAATCGATACTGGGACTCCGTGCTTCGATACAATCTCTGCAATATATAAACGCACGAATCTCTCCATTGGATAATTCTCACGAATCGGTAGGAAATGAGCAGACTTCGTCAATCGGTCAACAATAACCTAGATACTGTCATAACCACTCGAAGATCTCGGAAGCTTCGTAACAAAATCCATAGTAATACGCTCCCATTTCCACTCGGGAATCTTCGGTTGTTGGAGTAGCCCCGACGGTTTCTGATACTCAATCTTCACTTTGGAACAGGTCAAACATCGACTAACATACTCGGCGATCTCACGCTTCATACCCGGCCACCAATAGAACTCTTTCAAGTCATGATACATTTTGTCAGAACCCGGATGAATGGAATAATTAGACTTATGGGCTTCGTCCAGAATCAACTGACGGATACTAATCGGAACCCAAATACGCTCGAGGAAATACAGAACTCCATCCTCCTTCGGTTCTAATTCCAAAGCTAATTTATACAACCTTTCCTCCTTAACAAGATCCTCTGTCATAATACCTTCCTGTGCCTGAATAATCCGAGCCTTCAAGCTCGTCTGAATAGATACCATCATAGAACGGATACGGACTGGTTTGACTGTTTCCTTACGACTTAGTGCATCAGCAACAACGTTCGCCTTACCAGGGTGGTACCGAATGTCGCAATCATAGTCGTTCAATAACTCAACCCAGCGTCGTTGTCTCATGTTCAGCATCTTCTGATCGAATATGTGCTGAAGACTCTTGTGGTCGGTAAATACAGTACACTTGGTCCCATACAGATAATGTCTCCAAATCTTCAATGCGAATACGACGGCTCCCAATTCTAGATCATGTGTCGTGTAATTCTGCTCATGGACTTTCAACTGACGTGAAGCGTAAGCTATAACTTTACTATTCTGCATAAGCACACAACCCAGACCCTTGTGCGAAGCGTCGCAATAAACAACAAAATTCTCGGAACCAACTGGCAGACTAAGAATAGGAGCGTCACACAACCGCTGCTTCAATACCTGAAAGGCCTCTTCTTGATCGGAACCCCAAACGAATGGTTCACTCTTCTGTGTCAACTTTGTCATAGGTGAAGCGATCTTGGAGAAGTTCTCGATGAATCGACGATAGTACCCAGCAAGACCCAAAAACGAACGGATTTCGGTCGGAGATTTTGGTGCAACCCAGCTCTTAACAGCTTCAATCTTAGCAGGATCAACGTGAATACCCTTCGCGCTAACCACGTGGCCAAGGAAATTGAACTTCGGATAACCAGAACTCGCACTTAGAGAATTTCGCATACAACTTTTCCTTTCGAAGCACCTCTAGAACAAGACGCAAATGCTCTTCATGTTCCTTGCGACTTCGGGAATAGATAAGAATGTCGTCGATGAATACGATAACGAATTTGTCAAGATACGGACGACAAATACGGTTCATTAGATCCATGAATGCTGCAGGGGCGTTTGTCAGACCGAACGGCATCACCATGAACTCATAATGACCATATCGAGTACGAAAAGCGGTCTTAGGTATATCATCTTCCTGAACTCTCAACTGATGATAACCAGAGCGAAGATCGATCTTAGAGAAATAGCAAGAACCCTGAAGTTGATCGAATAAGTCGTCAATACGAGGAAGGGGATAACGGTTCTTCACAGTCAGCTTGTTTAACTCCCGATAATCAATACATAAGCGCATGAAGCCATCCTTCTTCTTAACAAAGAGGACAGGAGCACCCCACGGGGAGAAACTAGGACGGATAAAACCCTTATCAACCAATTCCTGAATTTGCTTTGACAACTCGAGCATCTCGGAAGGAGCCAAACGATACGGAGCCTTAGCAACAGGCGCTGCTCCAGGAACAAGATCAATACGAAAGTCGATTTGTCTCTGGGGAGGGATTCCAGGTAAATCTTCAGGAAAAACGTCAAAAAACTCGCGAACAATCGGTACACCATCAATCTTTATCGTAGAATCTTTCTTCACCAAGTGAGCGAGATATAAGGAACAACCTTGGCGGACATACTCGCGAACTTTCAAACTTGAAATGACTTTAAGGCGTTTCCCAGCCTTGTCTCCGAGTACAATCATCTGATCTCCATCCGGCTTCTGAATACGAATAAGCTTCTCATAACAAACTATTTCGCCTCTATGCTTAGCTAACCAATCCATACCGACTACGACATCGAAACTACCGAGTTTCATAGGAATAAGGTTGATGGAAAAAGGAATATCGGCTAATACGAGGGGAATATCACGAATAACTTCTCTAACACAAGCACATCTACCATCAGCTATTTCTACCTCATAAGCAGGCTCTAAAGGACTAGAAGCACGGTTTACTAAGGGGCGGAAATCACTAGATATAAAGCTTCTATCGGCACCCGAATCAAACAAAATAAAAGCAGGATAATCACCGACAAGAAATGTACCAGTGACAACAGTAGGATCCTGGCGAGCTTCAGAAGATTCCATGGAGAAAGCTCGGCTTTTGGCAGGATTTCCTCTCGCACTAGTACCAGCACCATGAGTAGGAAGGGAAGTAGATGATACAAGCTTGGGACACTGATGACGGCGGTGACCTACTTCTCCGCATTCAAAACATGCTCCAGTAGCCATTCCACAAAACTGCTCGGTGTGGCCTAACTTCTTGCATCGGTTACAAACCCAACAAGCCACATTTGCTGCATGAGCACTGCCGCACTTACCACACTTCGGGCGCTTGCCCTGATAACCAGATCCAGAACCTGTCAAAGCATACACTTGAGGAAGTTGGGGTCTCTGATCCTGACCTCGACTTCTCTTCCTCGAACTACCCATATCTCTCCTATCAGATCTACCAGAATCTCTTCGGCTCACAACCGACTGAAGAACACCACCACGGATCATACTTGCGGTCAACCGACCAGCAATATCAACCACACTCTGTAGAGTACCCGGACGGTGAGAAATAATGTGGTCCCGCATAGTCTGGGGCAAACCTTGAGTGAAGCGTTCGATTCTCTCATCCTCCGTGCGAACCAAACGAGGAGCCAAAACACACAAATCGTAAAATCTATTCGCATACCCACGAAAATCAGAACCTTGCATAGTCAGGTTCCACAACTCATTCTCCAACCTCTGCGTCTCAGATGACGGCACATACTCCTTTCTCATCATAACCTTCAGGTTTTCCCAACTCATCAAGGCAACAGCAGCTCGGCCCTGAACCCGTTTCACCGAGTTCCACCAGGTGAGGGCTTTACCCTGGAACAAGAACGTAGCATACTTAACTTTGCTTTCCTCAGCACATCCCGAAACATCAAACACAGACTCAATCCTCTCAAACCACTGCAGGGTAGCAACCGCATCCTCGTTACCCTTAAACTCAGTAGGTTTGCAATCCAGAAAAGTCTTATACGAACAGCCTCGGGGTGGATCCTCAATAACAATACTCGGTCCATTGGCTCCCACATGCACTACTCTTCCCACATCAGAACCATCGCGCCCAGACGCCGTACCTTCTGATCTTATACCCTGCATCACGGGTTCTCCAGACCCTATGTCGGTATCCTGCACCGGTGTCTCCTTGATCTGTGCCACAATCACGGGTATTGCCGCTGCAATCTGCTCCGCAATCAACTGGCTGATATCCGGAGTAGTGGTAGTAGCATCGGGGGCAGCAGTGGCATTTTGAGCCGTGGCACCCGCTCTCACACTGGGGCGACCTCGCCTCGTCGACCTTCTCGTAGTAGTGGCGGCCGAAGTAGACCTAGCAGAAGCTCTCTTTGGCGGCATCTTCTACGAATGTCAAACAGAATAAATCAGAACGATAACCGGATGTGCGACTAAAACAAACAGGCCTCAAAGCATAAAATGCAAAACAAAAGCACATAAAGCATACAAATCACATACAGGCCCACAAAAGAAAGAAATGCGCACATAAATCAGATAGGTCCAAAAGCCTAGGTCATAGTCTAAGTGATTCCGTAAGGTCACTTAGTTCGCTATAACCATTGGCTCTGATACCAACTTTTGTCACACCCCGCATTGGCGGAACCGAGGTGTACAGAGTATACGGTATCAGAGATTCAAAGGTTACATCAACATAATTAAACCATACATAATCAACATAGATAAATAAGTCTGAAATAGCATACGTTATTACAGTAATCCGAAAACATGTCAAAATACGGCTACAGAATTGGGATACTAAGGAATTAATACAAAGCAAAATAAATTCCAAGCAAGTAATCCACGTAGCCACCAAAGCATAACGTCAAAAAGGTAACCTCAAATCCCTGAAAAGCGTTAAAATACGACGTCAACATAAAGTTGGTGAATTATTCGCAATATTTAATAAAAACATAATAGCATAAAAGTTTCAATACGTTTTGACCCAAAAGTGATACGGTTTGAAAATAAGTCATTCGAAAAATGATGTTTCAAAAACATACGTGAAGTATACAAACCTTTTCAATAATATACCAATACAAGTACCATAAAAATACCATAATCATACCATAAAAATACCATAATCATACCATAAAAATACCATAATGGATAGGTAACAGCCTTAGGTAAATACTATACACCTGAACCATAACAATACTGGCAACCAACCCCACCTAGTGCATTACGCTAGGTCATCCTCGAATTCAACGGTCATAACATTGCTAACACGGACAGGGCGCATCCATCATCCATCGTGTTAACAATGAGGGCTTGTTAGACCCATATAGAGCTATATATACGAACCGGCGGCTAAAAGCTAACAGGTGTGTATACGGGGCCTCGTTCTACCACAAAGGCGGAACAAGTTGGGTAATGCTAACCTAAAGGCGTTCATATCCAAAATACATAACCATAATACATAATATACCATAAAATACATTTATACAACGCTAATCATGCCCAAAATATAAAAACAGTAAAAAGGGCAACGAATAACTCACAGGATAGCAAAGCAATCAAATCAACGATACGTCGGGTAATAACAAATACGAACAAGCTCCCACGTCTAAGTGCCCTAACATCACGTGTCTGAGTATCTCTAAGTCTAGTGGGGTTGCCTTATGCGATTAACGTCTCATAATATGCTATAATATGTTTTAGTTATGAAGGGCTTATAATCCCGATGGTTTAAAGGAAAGATATAGCATTATGTAGCAAAATACACGTTTTCGACCAAAACCGTGTTAATAGTGTATATTATAAAATTGACATGTGTTTTAGGGTTAAAGCATAAGATTTGAAAGAGTGTAACACTTTAATTACGTTATAACGTCATTATAAATGGGTTTAATCAAAAACCTAATTAGTTACGCTAGGAACAGTTACTCTAAGAACAGTTACCCTACGTAACTAACAGTTACGCTAGTGTAACTATAGTTACCCTACGTAACTACAGTTACCCTCACGTAACTATAGTTACCCTCACGTAACTATAGTTACCCTCACGTAACTATAGTTACCCTCACGTATCAGCAGTTACCCTCACGTATCAGCAGTTACCCTCACGTAACTTAGTTACCCTCACGTAACTAACAGTTACGTGACGTTACTGAGCTTTTCGAGAAATACTTTCGAGATACGGTTTTGAGTGTTTTTAGGTGTCGAGATTAATAAATATTGAAACCTTATGTCCAGAATAGGTTTATATATCGAAAACTTATATAAAATACATGTTTTATTTATTAAAAATGATAAACTTTAGATAAAAATCCTAATAGATAACTTTTATATAAAAATGTTACAAGATTGTTGTATAAATCATGTTTTCTTCAAATATTCATTAAGGTTTTGATTAAAAAACATATTTAATCCGAAAATCATTATAAAATATGGGTTTTTGAATCTTAAAATAAACCAAAACTTACTTGAAAGTGAAGAAAACGATTTTGATGATGAGGGTGGATGAAAATCTTCAATAAAACTTGGATTTGTAGATGAAAATGGTGGGTTTTGTGGTGATTTTAGAGAGAGAGTGTGTGTTTGTGTGTGTTTTCTAGAGAGAGAGAGATGAGAATGGAGAAATGGTGATAAAAACAATGTAAGTGATTTAGAATAGGACAAAAAGTTTGGTAGGGATTTTTAGGACTATTTTTGTAATAGAATCCCATAGGACTAAATTTGTAATAAAATTTTGAAGGACTAAAATTGTAATACTTTTTAACGTTAATCTTAATCGTATAAATAAGGCATGAAACCCCTAAAATTATCTTAAGAGCATACTAGACTTATACTAAAGGCACTTAGAACTAAACGTTCCCGACATAAAGGTCCGAATCACATAAAATACACCCGACAAACGTAAAAACGCATAAAATGCAAATACGATACCCATAAAATACGAGAAATATGGATACAATACTCATGAAATACGAATACGATAAAACATAAAATGGATACAATAGGGTCAAAACATAATCATAAGTAAATAAAACGAATACGGGTCGTTAGAAGTATACCTAGAAATTCGCGAATGTCACAGTTTGTGCTACTGGACTGTCTATGGTACTGGACTGGAGTAAGTAAAAGCCCAAGAAATTAGGGTAAAAGCCCAAAATCGGCACATTTTCCAACCATCCAACCAAATTTAATCTAGAGAATAATTGTGGAGGAATAAAATAAAACGACATCATTGCTTGGTTTTCCGAAAGAAACAAAGACAAAATCAATAACAAATTTACGACGATAAATACCCAAGTAAAAGCTTTTATTTGACACTACGCAGATGCATAACGTATTCTGGAAAGTGAGAGCGATGATAAGACGTTGATGGAGGCGCCGACAAAAATTTATGAAAATTGTGAAATGGGGAGTTTAAATATGTTAAAGAATAAGTGATTTGGAGGGATAATTCAAATTAACAAAATTTTGCGAAAATTGAAACACCAAATACTACCAAGATCAACCTTGAAGACCAAGATGTATTTGACGATATGTTTTCCGATTATATGACACGACGTCCACCCGAAAAAAGAAAGAGGAAATAAAAGAAAAAGTCATCCTACTTGTCTAAATACGCACAAGAAAAATCATTATTGTTTTAGTTTTTTAATTATATGTATTGTTTTTTATTTTAATTATATGTATTAATTTATTTAATATAATGCTTTTTATTTTTATACATATAAAATAAAAATAAAAATAGACAATCGGGTTATCACATCTCCAAAATTTAACAACCAAATTATGAGGCTTTTTGAGGACGTAGAATGTGACAACCCCATAACCGGATTATCACTCCTAGACTAGTGCTTTTATACTTCGAGCATTCTCTTAATTGCAAAACTCCCAAACGGAGAAATGATGCACTAGGGAAAAAGGAGTGACGAGAGGGGGAATATTTTTTACATGGTTGCTAGATTTCTTGTACCGCTTCTCTCGTTTCGTTCATTTACAATTTCATTATATTTCAGGTTTTTAAAAGTCGAAGATATATGTTATCGTGATTTAGAAAATTCAATAGTTTGGAAAATATTGATCTGATTCACAATGGTACATATGGCGGTATGGTTAAAAAAGATTATGAACACATTCATGGCAATGATGAATGCATCTAACAAAAGTTATATATTTCGGCAAATATGTAACACATAGATTAAAGACAAGTTAATTTAGTTATATACTAGGAAAAGATTTAACGTTATGGAAACCACACATATCTAGCTTGGTGTCAACATCCATATCGTTTTACACATGTGCACGCATAAACACTGATTTAAACCTTACTTGACCATATGTCACCATCGGTTTCGTTTTACACATGCCCATAATAAGTGACTTAAACCTAACATAACAATGGTATACACCATTCATTTCATCTTAGAAATGACATTGAAATTGATTTCAAACCACACATAAAGACCTTCGACAATCGACGGAGTCCTATTCATCTCATTTTTCACATGACTCTGACTGAGTTAAGACCAGCTATGAGCTCGGTGTCACTTAACGCCATGACCCTATGATATGTGATGTTTAAATGTTTTCATGACGCCTAACCAAGAATGTGACTATATCTAGAAATACATTACGAAACATAAACAAAAAATGAAAAGGATATGGAACTTTAAGCCTTCGGAAATGTATTACTTGATAAGAGAAAATAAGTATATTAAATAAAAAAGGTATTGGCTCAGGGGCGGAGCCAGAGCGGGGGTAGAGTAGGCGGTTGTATCCGCTAAACATTTTTCGTAATGTAAAAAATAGTTATATTTATGTTATTTTTAAACTTTTGTCCCCATAAAAATAAAAAATCTAAATTTTGTCCCCGATGAAAATTTATCCACTTTGCACGTAAAAAGATTTCTTGCTTCACCCCTATATTAGCCCCTCTAGGTTCGCACCAACCCTAACACAACTTAGTAATAAAAGCCCTAAAAGAACGATGCATCGTCTCTCGTCAAACCAATAGTACATGCTTTTAGACAAAGATGTTACATATCAAACCAATAGTACATGCTTTTAGACAAAGATGTTACATATCAAAAGTTAAACAAATCCAAATATGTAAAAGCAACTATCTATCAAATAGCTTAATTTGGTCTCAAAATGTTTTTAATTGTTCTACAAAAATCTACTTATCCAGTCATATGAAATTCTTGTCTCCTTGGTATGTCCTAGTACTAGATACGTTCAAGAAACAAACGTAAATTAAAGACCTAGTGGGACAATCTCAAACATATAACATTTAAATGCAACCTGATATTAAAGTAGCAGTTGTCTAGACAATATGTCAATATACATTATCCATATCAATCCATAAACTTGGCAACTACCTGGCTATCAGTTATAAAATATATACGTCAACCGATCGATCGAGTGTTAATATATCTGTCTGTAACATAGTAGAAACAACATCTTCGCTACTCCGATTCTGTGTCTCTTGGCACACAACTATGTCTTACATGTGAAGATACCAACGGAGCCCATTTGTCGAAGTGCTCCCAAAATCCCATGATGACACTATGCAAAGTTCGATTGTTCGAAGACGCGTGCTATCAAGGAAATGAGAGCTCCCAAAGACACTCACACACGTTTAGCTACTCGTGTGTTTAGATTTAGAATACCAAATAAAATACATAGAAATGCATTGAACTTTTTGACATTTTTCTATTTTAATTTTTTTTCATCTTTATGTTTGATTAAAGGAATCTTACATACTATCGATATTTGAACAATTTTCAGACTCTCGATTTCTAGGTTGATTTTTAAACAATTTTAGAAGTTTAGCCTGTTTGGTATAATTAATTTTTAAACAATCTTTGAGTATATGATTAGGAATTTGGTCAGTGTGTAGACAGTTTGATGTTTAATTAGGGAGAAACCGAATTATATAAGCGATCCAAATAAATTATGAGTAATGTGGTTCAATTCGATTTTGAGATAGCTTGAATGCTTCACTTCTATTTTTCTAAACCAAAACCGACCAGTTTCACTAATTACTTTAGTTTGAAGCAATAAGGAATAGCAATTAGCAAGCTGAAAACATATAATTAAACAAAAGATTTATAGTAAGATGAATTGAAAGCGCGGTGCTAATTAATTGCTAATTAAAAGCCTAGGACCTTAACGTTTAATAGGCTTCGGTAAATCATTTACTTAATTTAACAACAAAATATGATTAGTTAAACTGTACAATACATGAACGTGTGGATCTTGAGCACTATAAAATCATTTTCTATGCTTACATTTTAGTATGCATGCATAATTGCATACATAAGAGAATCAACGTAGCCACCATTTATCATAATCATCATCATTTGAACCACCATTGCCACAAAAATTAAACATAATAAGCTCCCGGCCTAGCTCACAAACCATCCGAGGAGCAGCAAGATAATCCCGACACAAGGGACATTTCACATGCTGGTGTTCAACACAACGGTCCAAGCATTTCCTATGAAACATATGCTTACATCTCAGCACCGGTATCTCATCATCTTCTTCAATCATCGACAAGCAAATGGCACATTCCGCAGGATCTGTAGAGCTCCATTCATTGCCAAACCGGCTAGCCCCTAGCTCTAAATGGCTGCTTTTTGATACGCGAAACACCGATTGGTGGTGAAAGAAAGAGACGTGGATTAAGAAATCCCAAACCCACTTGAGATAAGCTACAAAGGAAGAAAAAGTGGCTAAAGAATTACTCAACATTTTCAGATACAATAGAATTTTGTAGTGGTGGTGTTATATCATATTTGTTTAGCTGCATATATATATAGAGAGAAAGGTATAGCTAGATGTCAAAACTGACGGTGTGAAAAAAAATATACACCGTATTTAAGTTGCCTTACTGTCGGTTATTCAAAAATGGCGAGTAAGTGCGTATTTTTAATCTTATTTATAGTAAAAAGAGAAACGAATACAAAGATACCAAATAATAGTTGATATTAAATAAAGAAGTATTCGTTTGACTCATGATCACAACGGGTCTATCTATATCTAAGTGGAGGATATTAACATATATGTGACTATATATACCACTATCATATTTTTAATTTCTTTTATTTTTATATTTCTTATTATAAATTTGATTTAAAATTATATATTACTTGAATAAGCCCTAAAAATAACTATTCTTTAATTTTTTCAATAATTTACTAAAATGGTTGATAAATATGAAATTTCAGGTAATATTAATTTACTTTTTCTCGTTTCTTATTAATTTCTTTATGCCTTTCAAATGTCTTTTTGTACCGGACCACCTAAACCCCATTTGTTGACCCTATCTATATCAATCTATCTATACATGCGTATCGTCATATCCCACTTCATGTATGAAAAATATATTTAGAAGTTAAATTTAGACATTATATATTACACTATTTTATTTATTTATATATTTAAACTCACTATCTTGTATTTAATATTTAAGCTTTTATTCAACTAATACATACATGATCCCTTCGGCACGTTGAAATTGTCCATATTAGCAATACAATTTGGTTTGCAAAGCTAATCAATCGAACAGATGAAAATTTCATATATCTATTCGGGCTAAATGAAAACAAAGGATCCCAATCTCTTCAAAGATCGCGCGTTACTTTTTGGGCTTTTGCTATTAAAGTGAATCTCGTTCCTATTTCTCCATAAATCCCTGAAAGTCACTTGAATCACTACGTCTAGTAATCTAGAACTGTTCACGGAAGAATTTGCATCTTCCACATTGAGGAAGGAGGTCAAAGAGGTAAGATTTAGAGAGTTTTTCGATAACGAAATCCCAAACATCTTTGGCCACTTTACATTTCCATACGTGAAAAAAAGACCCATTAAGGCTTTGGAAACAATGGCCCACAATGCACTCTAAACCCCATAAAGGTAGATTCAAATGAGCCAGGGAATGACCAAAAATTGATGTTTTACCATTTTCTACCAATATTTTAAAGAAGACTAAAGGTTTATGGAAAATTTGGTTATGGTATTTTGAAGTTTTGCAATGTGATTCCATCCCCACTGATAATGTTTTGATATAAATCTAGTAGAAGACACCCATGTACACCATGTATAGATTTATCAAGGCTCAAAATTTATTAGGTTCGTTACGAAAATGCAAGCATTTTAGAGAGCATCGCTAGATTACTTGCTAGGAGACTACCAATAACAAAACCTCCATTGTTGTTTGGAGGAGATCTAGTTTGTTTCCAAGAGATCCAATAAGGCTTCTTTTCTCCAAATCTGCCACACCAAAATACATTCTTTCCAAGAGCTTCAAAAGAAGAATAATAGAAAAATAATACGTATCAAGGCTTCCCAAGAATCTGGCGATGCCAAGATAAGTGCAAGAGAGTTTAGATGCTTTACTAGCGAGAAAAGAAGCAAGACTTGCCACTTCGTTTTGATTAATCCCCATCCCAAAAAGTTTATAACCGGAGGTGACGTAAAAACATTTTACAATACAAGAGCTGTTAGAACGTTTAGATGAACTATTATCCTACAATCAAAGCATCACTGACAAAAATTGAAGGTGGGAGATTATGACTTTATATTTTCCTTTAAAAAATGTTTCTCTCCTTTGCAAGTTTAAAATGAAACTTGAACAAAGACCGATTTTTAACAACAAGTAGTGTTTATACTTTCTGCATCCCGATTTGGTAAATAAAGACTGGTTTTCCTTTAAAATGGTCTCTCTTTCTCTATAATGGTAATTTTTTTCTTCTTCTTAGAAAGCGTATTATGTGCATAGGGCCATTTCAAATTCATTTGGGATCCAGAGCTAAATAAAAAAGTGGGGCTCTAATAATATCTTTTATGAATAAAAGAGGGTTGTACCTTCTAAATTTTTTATTAATTGAAAAAGTTATTACAATTGAAGGTTGAGACCTCCCACCTATGGAAAGGAAAAAGGCTATTAGACATGTCTCATTAGCCAAACAACTTAACAACTACATATTACAATAGAATAAAAACAAAATAAAAAACTAGAACTAAAGTTTACATTTTCGAGCTTTTTTAGATGCGAAATCATCAATAATAGTATCAATATTAATGTTGTCCAATATATTTTTCTCAATGCATAACATAGCCAACACATTCAATCTTTCTTGTGACATTGATGATCTCAATTTTGAAAAGGTTCTTTCGGCATTATCTATACTAGTGGCAAAACCATCATTTCTATAATTTTTGAAAAATGTCATGGTATCGTTTAATAGATCAATAGTGGCATCAAGACAAAAAGTTTTAGTTTGCAACTTTTTACTAACCATATTAATAGAAAATAAAATATCATACCAAATCACCATACCAAGTAAAAATTCATAACTTTCGATAGCACTAACTAAACTTTCGGCTTCACTTTTTGATAATGCATCATCACATGATTCACCCAATGCTATCAATGCATCCCTTATTTGAGGAGCTTGATATCTAATAGCTTTTACACTTTTAATGCGACTTTCCCAACGTGTATTACATAGTGATTTTACGGTTAAATTAGAAACATTATCAAGTAATATTTTTCATCTTTTAGTAGAGCTCGAAAATAACACATATATACGTTGCACAATTCCAAAAAATGAAATAGCTTTCGCACAAGAATGTGTCATATCACTAACCATAAGGTTAAGGCTATGACAAGCACAAGGCATATAAAATGCTCTCGGGTTAATATCAAGTATTATTTTTTTAACCCCACGATTTTTTCCTTTCATGTTAGAACCATTATCGTAACCTTGACCCCTTACATCATCAATATTAAGACCAATTGATTTAATTACATCTTTTAACACATTAAAAAGTCCTAAGCCCGAGGTATCATCTACCTTTAAAAATTCTAAAAAAGATTCTTCAACTTTTAATATGTTACTAGACATGCTTACACATCGAATAATTAGAGTCATTTGTTCTTGATGGCTAACATTCGGCGTACAATCAAGAATTATAGAAAAATATTTTGCTTCTTTAATAGTTTTAATTATAGAACTCCTAACATTTTCGGCTAAAATAGAAATTATTTCATTTTGAATTGTGGAACCTAAATAATGATAATGAATTTCTTGATTTTCTATACGCCTAACATGCTCTTGCATTATAACATCATATTCCGTCATACTTTGAATTACACCCAAAAAATTACCATTACACTCTTGAAAAAGATATTCATTGGAACCACGAAAAGCCAAATTGTATTTTGATAAAAACTTTATTGCGGCAACTATTCTTTTTAAAACTTATCTCCAACGTTCTTTCTCAATATTAATTTGATGTTGTAAAGTTTTATCAATTGTTTTATTATTATCCAATCTTTGTTTTAGTTCATCCCAAGAATTCATACATATGAAATGTTGGACACTACTTTCATGTTCTTTGTTTTAGTTCATCCCAAGAATTCATAATCCAAGCCTCTTACTCTTATTTTTGCAAACACTCCGATTGAGATTCATAAAGGGGCTATTATAAAAGAAATCAGACATTCTATATAAAGGTTCTGCGTAATGGATATGCAAATACAACTTCATAAAATTATTATGGCGAAATGGAAAGCACATTGGGGTTAGCTAGGCAATCACGAAAATATCATTACGAATATAAGAATAACTAATGAAATAAAGTACATGACTAAATGAATATATTTTAGGTTACGTACGTGTTAGGCGTGGAGGTTTATGGGGACTTATAGGGGCTTAAGTTCATTGTTTTTTGAGTTAATTACATAATTGGTCCCTGTGTTTGTTTTAATTTAACGGGTTCAGTCCCTGGGTCAAAAATCCTTCGGGTTTAGTCCCTGGGTCATCAATTTGGCTACAAGAATAGTCCCCTTGTCACTTAAAATGACTAAAATACCCTTAATATTTTATTTTCTATTTTTACCTTTTCTTTATTCTCACCCAAGAAGATTTGTTCTTCCCCAAATCTTCATCTCCAATCCATTTCCCCCAAATGAAAAACCCTAATTTCCCAATCACCCAATTCCCCACACTAAAACCCCAATCTTAATTGAATGTATATTAATGAATTAGAGTAATTTAATTAGCATAACTGATCGAATTGAAGCTAGCTAATTACATTACGAATTGAATGAATTTGGATTAATTAATATATGATTAATGATGCCATCAGCAAGCATACATGTCGACGAGTTCCTCCAACGAGTCTGGTTGAGAATCTGCATTTTCAAGCATCCATAACAAGTGTTCGAATAGAACCACCTCACAATAAACTGTCTCTCCGTCTCCAGAAAGTTCCACCAGCTCCTGAAACACAGGATGCTCGGCTACCTCTGAGCTTATATAGTAACGGCGTCTTGACTTGCCCACGTACACAGCGTGACAATCTCTAGGGTACTCATCTGCGGCTATTGTGAAATGGGTATAATTAAGATTGGGGTTTTAGTGTGGGGAATTGGGAGATTGGGAAATTAGGGTTTTTGATTTGGGGAAAATTGATTGGAGATGAAGATTTGGGGAAGAACAAATCTTCCTGGGTGAGAATAAAGAAAAGGTAAAAATAGAAAATAAAATATTAAGGGTATTTTAGTCATTTTAAGTGACAAAGGGACTATTGTTGTAGCCAAATTGATGACCCAGGGACTGAACCCGAACGATTTTTGACCCAGGGACTGAACCCGTTAAATTGAAACAAACACAGGGACCAATTATGTAATTAACTCTTGTTTTTTATAAGCTTATTTATAAGTCTTGTTTGGTTCAAAAGCTTATTAAAAGTGTAAGGTCCGATAAGTGCCAAAAGCGTAAGCCGTTTGAAGTAAGTTTCAACTAGTTTACCAAACTTGTTTTTCATCACTAGCTGGAAACCCGAGCGATGCAACGGGGCAAAAAAGTTTATTAACGATAAAATTATATTAAACTATGTTATGTCTGTTTTGACACGAAATTAATAAATAGAAAATAACCTTAAATTTGAATTTAAATTAAATTGTATTAAAATATATGTAGCAAATAAATATGAATTAATATATTTTGGAAAGTTAAATAGTTGATATGGAAAGATGAGTTGGAAAATTAGTAATATAAATAAAATGAAACGGTAATTTAGTTATTTCATTCTTAATTTTTAATATTAAGAAAAATACCTCAAATGATTTATATGTAGTATAGAGTATATATAAGTTCAAGCTCCGACCGTAAGGTTAAGCTTCAGTTCAATTTCAAGTTTAAACTTCAATTTCATTTACATACACCAAACACACCCAATATAATATACTGAATTTTATTTTACATATAACCGTTATCTCATTGACTTTGTTACGTGTCTCGGTTACAAAAGCATATGAACTTTAGAAAGTTTTGAAAGGTAGATTATAAAGATTTTGTTTTATATAATAGTTCATTGAGTCAGTCTCTTTATGTAGAAGAGTAGAGTTATCTTCAGAAGAGTAGATTTATCATTGACTTCTTCAACCCATATTCTAATCTAGTTTTGAGTGTGAGAGTTAAACAAGAGAGCTTATCCTGAATTGGCATAGCAAGTGATAATGTAACAACCAAAAAACCTAAATATATAAATAATGGATATATAGCAAGTAAGTAATAATCGATATTAATAACATGTTCACAGGCTTGGGAGTTAAACAAGAGAGCTTATCCTGAATTGGCATAGCAAGTGATAATGTAATGTCACACCCCGCATAAATGGCGGAACCGAGGTGTGCAGTGTATACGGTATCAGAGATTCAAAGGTTACATCAAACATAAGTAATCCATACATAATCAACATAGATAAAGAGTTTGAAATAAAATACTTATTACAATCATCCAAATAATATCAAAATACGGCTGCATAGTTTGGGATACTAAGGAATTAATACAAAGCAAAATAATTCCAAGCAAAAGATCCACGTAGCCAGTCAAAGCATATCATCATAAAGTAACCTCAAATCCCTGAAAAGCGTTAAAAATACGACGTCAACATAAAGTTGGTGAATTATTCGCAATAGTAAATAAAAACATAACAGGATAAGAGTTTCAATACGTTTTGACCCAAAAGTGTTATGATTTGAAGATAAGTCTTTTGAAAATGATGTTTCAAAATATACGTGAGGTTTACAAAACCTTTTGATAAAATACTCATACTTATACCATAAAATACCATAATCATTTCATAAAAATACCATACTCATTTCATAAAATATCATAATCATACCATAAAATAAATACCATACTGGATAGAATATCAGCTCTAGGAACATACGATACACCTGAACCTCAACAATACTGGCAACTAACCCCACCTAGTGTCTCAAACTAGGTTGTCCTCGATAATCAATAATACGGTCATAACATTGCTAACACGGACAGGGCGCATCCATCATCCAAATAGTGTTAACAATGAGGGCTTGTTAGACCCATATAGCGCTATATATACAACCGGCGGCTAACAGCTAACAGGTGTGTATACGGGGCCTTGTACTACCACAAAGGCGGTACAAGTTTGGGTGAGATCATCTAAAGCATTCATATCCATATATACATACCATAATACATACATACCATAAAATACATTGTTTAACGCTAATCATGCCCAAAAATGTAAAAGCGGTAAAAAGGGCAACGAATAACTCACTGATAGCAAAGCGATCCAAATCACAGTATGTCGGGAAATACTATTATACCGTCAAGATCCCACGTCTAAGTGCCCTATACATCACGTAAATAAAACATGTCTAAGTATCTCTAAGTCTAGTAGGGTTATGCCTTAATGATTAACGTTTTATACGGTTTTAACATGACCATATTGAATATCGATATAACGGAATACAAACGTTTCGGGAAGTCAACAGACTAGATACGTGATCCTCATACTTACGTGCACTATAAGTCACGTAAGTATCAAGTTATGTGATCAAGGAGAACGTTACGTGATATAGAAGTAATACATGACAAGAAAAGTTAATTACGGGCATACAATGGAATTACGTGACTCAAGAGAGTGTTACGTGACCCACAATTACGTGCTCAGCAAGTAAGTTACGTGAGCTTCAAGGAATTACGTGAATAAGGACCAATATCGTGAACAAAACAACAATTACGTGAGCCAAACAACATTTACGTGCGTAACAAGAGGAATTACGTGAATATGATGGTGTTACGTGACCTACAAGTCACGTAATTGTGACTTACGTGCGTAATAAAGAGTTACGGGATCAAGATGGCTTATTACGTGCGTAATAAGCACAATTACGTGATCCATGGGAGAGTTGCGTGCGTAACAAGTCAGTTACGTGCCATAACGGGATTTTTACGAAAAACAACATTCGGAAAGAGATTTCTGAGTGTTTTAGGTGTCTAAATGATCCCATATTGGAACCCTATGTCCAGAATACGATTAGGAACAATAATCTTAAATAAAATCTAAGTTTTGATGGTGAAAAGTGGGATTTCCGAGTTTAAATCTAAATAACAAAGTTTGAAACCAAAATGGAGAAATACTTACCCGATCGTAATGAAACTTGGAGGATAGATGAAGGTGATGATGGTGAACAATAATCCGGTCTCGGATTGGAAATCCAACGGTCGGATCGCCGGAAAATCTAGAGAGAAGGAGGAGGGTTTGGTGTGTTTGTTTCTTGAGAGAGAAATGAAAGATAGGAATGAATAAGGTGTAGGTGGTGTAAGTGGATAAGGACAAAAAGTTGTGGATCCCTAGGTAGGACGATTTTTGTAATAAAATCTGAAAAGGACTAAAATTGTAATAGAATTTCACCCATAGGACTAGTTTCGTAATAAAATTTCTGAAGGGACTAAACATGAAATACTTTTTAAACGTTAATCTTAATCATATAATTAAGGCATAATTCCCTTAAACTTATCATACGAGCATACTAGACTTATACTAAAGGCACTTAAGACTATACGTTCCCGACATAAAGATTCGAATCACATAATATATACCCGATAAACGCAAATACGCATAAAATACAAATACGATACCCATAAAATACGAGAAATACGAATACAATACTCATAAAATACGAATACGATAACTCATAAAAGAAATACAATAGGGTCAAAACACGAACATAAATAAAACGAATACGGAACGATAGAAATATACCTAGAAATTCGCGAATGTCACAGTCTCCCCAAGTAAAAAGAAATTTCGTCCTCGAAATTATCACTTGGTACTACTTCCGGGGGAAAGGTGAGGATACTTCCGCAGAATTTCATCTTCGCGTTCCCACGTGAATTCAGCTCCAAAACGGGAATTCCAACGAACCTTGACAATCGGGATCTTACTTCGTCGTAGACGCTTAACATCACTAGCAACGATCTCGATCGGTTCCTCAACGAAATGAAGCTTATCGTCAATCTGGAGTTGCTCAAGTGGAACTAATAACGTTTCATTAGCCAGACATTTCTTCAACTGAGATTCATGAAATACATTGTGTACGCTGCTCAGTTCTGCCGGAAAATCTAGTCGATACGCAGCTGGGCTGATGCGGGCTAAAATCTTGAACGGACCCGTGTATCTCGGACTCAGCTTGCTGCGCTTCACGAATCGGACAACCCCTTTCCATGGAGATACCTTCAATAATACCATATCTCCAACACTGAACTCAAGAGGCTTCCTGCGCTTATCAGCATACTTCTTCTGTCGATCTCTTGCAGTAATCAATCGCTCTTTGATCTTGAAGATCTTGTCAGTGGTCTCTTGTATAATCTCCGGACCGGAAATCTGACTATCCCCAACCTCCTGCCCAACATACGGGCGATCGACACTTGCGGCCATACAAAGCTTCAAATGGTGCACACTTGATACTCGTGTGATAGCTGTTGTTGTACGAGAACTCAATCAACGGCAAATGAATATCCCAAATACCACCGAAATCAATTGCGCAAGCTCGTAACATATCTTCTAAAGTCTGAATAGTTCTCTCACTCTGACCATCGGTCTGAGGATGATAGGCGGTACTCATATCTAACCGTGTACCCATAGCAGTCTGAAATGTCTTCCAAAATCGAGAAGTGAAACGAGCATCACGATCGGAAATAATCGATACAGGAACACCGTGTTTCGATACAATCTCGGAAATATATAGACGCACGAATCTCTCCATCGGATAATTCTCACGAATCGGTAGGAAATGAGCAGACTTCGTCAATCGATCAACAATAACCCAGATACTGTCATAACCACTCGAAGATCTCGGAAGCTTTGTAACAAAATCCATAGTAATACGCTCCCATTTCCACTCGGGAATCTTCGGTTGTTGGAGTAGCCCAGACGGTTTCTGATATTCAATCTTCACCTTGGAACAAGTCAAACATCGACTAACATACTCG
>CAJVGC010000060.1:55255852-55283352 GCA_910822075.1 Senecio squalidus
TTTGATGGTGAAAAGTGGGATTTCCGAGTTTAAATCTAAATAACAAAGTTTGAAACCAAAATGGAGAAATACTTACCCGATCGTGGTGAAACTTGGAGGATAGATGAAGGTGATGATGGTGAACAATAATCCGGTCTCGGATTGGAAATCCAACGGTCGGATCGCCGGAAAATCTAGAGAGAAGGAGGAGGGTTTGGTGTGTTTGTTTCTTGAGAGAGAAATGAAAGAAGGTGTAGGTGGTGTAAGTGGATAAGGACAAAAAGTTGTGGATCCCTAGGTAGGACGATTTTTGTAATAAAATCTGAAAAGGACTAAAATTGTAATAGAATTTCACCCATAGGACTAGTTTCGTAATAAAATTTCTGAAGGGACTAAACATGAAATACTTTTTAAACGTTAATCTTAATCATATAATTAAGGCATAATTCCCTTAAACTTATCATACGAGCATACTAGACTTATACTAAAGGCACTTAAGACTATACGTTCCCGACATAAAGATTCGAATCACATAATATATACCCGATAAACGCAAATACGCATAAAATACAAATACGATACCCATAAAATACGAGAAATACGAATACAATACTCATAAAATACGAATACGATAACTCATAAAAGAAATACAATAGGGTCAAAACACGAACATAAATAAAACGAATACGGAACGATAGAAATATACCTAGAAATTCGCGAATGTCACATGTAACAACTAAAAAACCTAAATATATAAATAATGGATATATAGCAAGTAAGTAATAATCGATATTAATAACATGTTCACAGGCTTGAGAGTTAAACAAGAGAGCTTATCCTGAATTGGCATAGCAAGTGATAATGTAACAACCAAAAAACCTAAATATATAAATAATGGATATATAGCAAGTAAGTAATAATCGATATATAGCATAGCAAGTAATAATCGATATTAATAACAATAAGAACAAAACGTAATTACCCGAATTCTGACTATCTTATTAATTGAATCACTCAATTACAATAACTAGTCTTCACAGAATTCTCTCAGTCTGTCTCTAACCATTAACCCTAAACCTAAACTCAATGTCTCTTTATATAGAGACATGTTCACAGGCTTGGGCCACTAATGGGCTCATGGACTATGCAAAGTCCATTAACACCCATAACAGACTAACTAGCCCACTTAACAATACAATGTTATTGGGCCATTACAAACTCAAATAGACTATAACTAAAGACTTAATTAATCTAGAACAACGGTCACAGATATTGCACTAACAAAATAAATAATAAAATGATGAAATGGTGTAAATTCTATATAACAACGTTGTATAGAATTGTTGTACATGAACATGTAGTTATGATTAATTGGTTGAGATTATCTTAATATATAATAAAAGAGAGGTCTAAAATACCACTTGACAAAATGATAATTATTAGATAAGTTTTTAACTTTAATTTACACTATTAAATCATTTTGATGATGTTAATAAAGGAAAAGGAAAAAAGTTATGACTTAATCAATTGAAATTCTTTATTTTTTATAAAAAAATTAATTTTTTTATTTAAAAATTAATTTTTTTATTTAAAAATTAATTATTTTAAAAATTGTTAATTTATTAAAAAACAAATTACATTCTTAGAACGATTATAATTTCATCTTTTTATAAAACAGACACTCAATATGCTTTTGATGGTACTTCTTTTTCGACATTTTTTTTAACCATATTTGACAATTTATATTATAAATTTAAATCACATTTGATTATAGTAGAATAATATGTAATTTTTATGTTTTCTTTTATATTTAAATTGATTAAGCATAATGTTTCTAAATTTTAAAATTAATATTTGATGTTATATTAACATTCGATATTTTTTTACGAATTTCAACATTTATCAAAAAGAAAAAAAAATATATATATTCAAACTTTTTGTTTGGATATAAATAATTTATACACTTTATAAAATTTATATTTTTTAAATATACACTTTGGTTTTAAATCAAATGAGATTTTATTTTTACGATTTCTATAGCTACAAAAAAAGTAAGAAATAAAGGGAAAAAATAACAGTAAAGACTATCGCACCTTGATAGGTCAGTTCATATTTGCTCCCTCATGAATCATGAAGACATGGCCATGAGGTGGTCCGGGGTGTTCTGTGTCTTCCCCCTTATTTTGCCAGGCATAACTCTTCTTAGGTGGAGTTTTATTTGCTTGCTGCTTAGCGCCAGGGACAAGGTGTTCTAACTTGCCTTCTTCCAAAGCCCGCCTGATTTCCCTTTTGAGCTCTCTACAGACATTTGTGTCGTGTCCATGGTCTTCATGGAAATCACAATATTTATTCATGTTTTTCGTACCTGACCTATGCTCCATCTAGGGTGTAAATGTGAAGGTAGCGCATACCTGCTCTGTTATCAAGATTTCTTTTGGTGTTTTGCTAAGAGCAAGCTCAGACGCATGTTTATCGTATGGGCCAAACCTCATATTGCTCCTTTCATCTCGTCGATGGTCTTCAGTTAGAGCATCATGCCTGCGATCTGACGTGTCGGTCCATGACTTGTCGCCTACCTCTCTTGTCAAGGAAACAGTTTCCTTTGACCTTAGATAGTCATATGCCCTGTCCGTGGATTCTTTGAAAGTAACCGGAGTTCGCTTGATCCGTTTCTCTTGCAGTTGTCCAGGGAGCAAGGAGAGGGTAAAACCCGAAATTTGTTTACTTTCGGGTAACGCAACAATTTCCAGGCACTCCTGCGTGTAACGCTGAATGAAGTCACGTAACCCCTCGCCTTTGCTTTGTCGTATCAGATGCGCCTCTATATGAGTTCTCTGCTGCTTCTTTTGCTGTACAAAATGAGTCAAGAATTTAGCCTTTAGATCTGCAAAGTCTTGAATACTCCTCTTAGGTAAGTCAGCAAATCAATCACGAGCGAAACCTTATAATGTTCCAGGGAACATGTGGCAAGCGACTGGGTCTAACCATTTCTCCGTCATATCAGCCTGTTCAAACAGAGCAAGGTGGTTGTCTGGATCTCGAATACCGTCGTAAGTACCAACAACGGTCGGGACTTTTTGCTTATCTGGGAGTGGGAATCTGGCAACCCAGTCACAGAACTTTGAACTAACCACTGACAAAGGCATAGTGGTTGCACGGGGTGGTACTGCTGCTGTCACTAGGGTTTGCAACACTATGAGCATGTCGTTAGATGTGTCCTGTGGTGGAGGTGGTGGTGGGGTGTGAATGTGTGGTTGCCTTAACTGCCCCATAAATTGCGACAACGGATCTACTGTTTGAACAGGCGTCGGCTGCGGGGTTGGGCGCAACGCCGCCACCAACTGAGACAACATGTCCGATGAAGTAGGTGGTAGAGGAGGCGGTGGTGGCTGAGTAATCTGAGCCAACCTTCTAAGCAACTCCACAATTGGATCCTCCCGAAGCCCTTGAGTAGCGGTCTGAGGAACATTTGAAACAGGTTGTCTGACTTGATCAGTGCCATCCTCCTAAGAGCTTGTCCCGTAGGACAAAAGAGGCTGAAAATGAGGGATGGATGTCACTGGCGGTGGTGAAGTAAACATACTTGTTCCCGCCAGCCTTGTGGAAAAAAGGGGACTTGTTAAAGAGGGATACCCTCGAGTCGACCTTAGATCCGACACCGTCCACTCAGAATCGACGTATGATACCAGCATTGTGGTACGAACACGTGATGGAGGAAAAGCAGGGGGTGAAGTCATCACCGTTTCCGGTGCGGTGGTAGTCACGGTAGTGGTTATTTCTGGCGCTGAAGAAATGATATGCGATGAATTTGTTGCCTCCATGGAATCGGTTGATTACGGAGAAAAAAAAGGAATTGGGAAAAATGAAACGCCGTTAAAAAACGGGTCCCACGGATGGCGCCAATGTTCGATCAAAGATTGTCAAACACAAGGATTAGAGTTTGGGTGATGTCAACCTTGGGTCTCCGGTGATGATCACAGTGCAAACCTAACAAGTTCTTGACGAACCTAAGGTGATCAAGGTTGAGGATGAAAGCAAGAGTGTATCAGTGTATGAACTCTGTGTTTAAGCTTTAGTCAGTGTGAGTTGAGATGAGATGATGGCGACAATGATTTAGACCATGTATTTATATGGCTAGTTTCAAGTATATGGAACGTTGATCAATTAATGATGATCATAAATACTTGAACTGCCTTAATCACCAGTCACTAGCATATGTATCGTCTTTTATCTCTATTACAGTTAAGCTGTAACAAGATGTAACGCCTTACTATTACCACGACAATAAAGTAGTTGTCAAACGCCATCATGACGGGACGTCAGCCAGTAAGACAGGCGCTTCAAATGACAGGCGGTGACAACTTGTCAGGCGGTTTTAGCCTGACATGCCGATTAGTTTTGGTGACAACCTGACAGGAAGTATGGCCTGATGACAACCTGTATGGCAGTTTAGCCTGATGACAACCTTTCATGCAGTTTCAGCCTGACAGCCTGATGTCAACCTGTCAGGCAGTTTGGCCTGATGACAACCTGTCAAGCAGTTTGGCCTGATGACAACCTGTCAGGCAGTTTTAGCCTGACGTCATCCTGCAAGGCAGTTTCAGCCTGACGTCCCTGCGAGGCAATTTCAACGTGATGTTAGCCTGCAAGGCAGTTTCAGCCTGACGTCAGCCTGCAAAGCAGATTCAGCCTCACGTCAGTCTGCAAGGCAGTTTCAGCGTGATTTCAGCCTGCAAGGCAGTTTCAACCTGATTTCAGCCTACAAGGCAGTTTCAGTCTGACGTCCTCCTGCAAGGCAGTCTTCAGCCTGACGTCATCCTGCAAGGCAGCTTCAGCCTGCAAGGCTGTTTTAACCTGACAGGCTTTAAGTTTTGACAAACGCTTTTGGAGCGACAAAGACCTATCTTTGTACTTAGGTTTAGAGATCACCTATATATACAGGTAATCCCTGCTAAACTCATCATGCCCCCAAGTTAGGATTTTCCAAAACATTAGTTTGCATGTCGTAACTACTCACACTCCTTACCTATAAGATTTTTTTTTTTTGGTCGTTGGTTTTGGGGAATAGTCGGTGACCGAGGTGAATAGCAGGGTGACCGGCGGTTTTGGGCAATAGCCGACCCTAGCCGGCAATTGTATACCGTGACCGGGGGTTTGGAGTAATGACAGGCAGTTTTGAGTTCGTACAGGCTGTTTTGAGCCGCTGTGTTGAGTTTAGCGAGTCGACAGTTGTAGCTTTTGAATTATTTTGTTTGAATTTCTGTGGTTGAAATTACTTCTTTTCTTTCTATGAGATGGGCAAAAGCGGATGAAGCCTAACTTCGTGTCTTGAATAGCCTTGCTCTAGTCTGGCCTTACCTGTCTTTGTCCTTGTTGTGATTTGGCATGGCGTTGTCTAAGCTTAGCCTTGCTTTGTGTGACATTGTCTAGCTTTGAAAAATAATGTTTTATTGGATGATCAAGCCAATAACACATTTTTGTTTTTTATCTTTTTATTATGGATGTTGTGTCCATGACACCGTCTTGGGTGTGCATGACAGTGTTTATATTTGGTTGTGCGTATGACACTTTCTTGAGGGCCCATGGTTCCTTTGCATGCCAATGACATAAGTAGATTTGGGTATCTCTGATGTATGCTTCAAATTGTGCATGTGACACTGTGCCAATGACACTTTTGTTGGTTAATCTTTACTTTGTTTACTCGCGAGGATTGTCGCTTCCCAGTGAGAAGTGCTTATCTTTTATCAAGTAGATTAAAAGACGAATATGATTGTATGTTATTTGGCCAGACAAGGTTGTCTTTCTTGGCTTCATACATGTTGTATTGAACTATGTTCTTAGTTGTGTACGTGCGCATGCGTGTTCAAGTTGTAACATTGTACCTAATGAAAGTGCATGTTTGGCTTTTAGACTGAGATGTCGATTGTGTCCTTATGCTTTTTGTATTGAATCCTTACTTCAATATTTATTTATTTATGCAAATACCATAGAAAAATGATATTGTGAGATAATATTGGGATACAAGATCAGACCAAATGCTATTATTGCCAGTTTCATACATTACCATGACATTCCATGTGCTTGGAAACATTTATTGAAAACATAAAGGAAAAAATGACATAAAGACTATCACACCTTGATAGGTCAGTTCATATTGGCTCCCTCATGTATCATGAAGACATGGCCATCAAGGTGTCTGGGGTGTTCTGTGTCTTCCCTCTTCTTTTGCCAAGCATAACTCTTCTTAGGTGGAGTTTTATTTGCTTGCTGCTTAGCGCCAGGGACAAGGTGTTCTAGCTTGCCTTCTTCCAAAGCCCCCCGATTTCCCTTTTGAGCTCTTGATGTGTAAAATCTAGTCTTAATTTAAACCTACTATTTAACGCAATTACACACTTCTAGGCAGTGGACCTATCCGTATATAATATAGTTTAAAGCAAGTAAAGGTTCGTTCGCAGGGACTAATTTGTTTTAAGTTTTCGAATTAATAATACTGAGTATTTTGTGGGGGTTTTTATCGTAACAAAAGATTGCAAGTAATTAAGAAAAAGTGATGATTAATTGAAATCAAACGAAAGATTAATGGATTAAATCAAATAATGAGAAAATATACTTGTTTGACACTTCACCTATTTTCCGTTAGTTTTACGAAATCGATTGTTTTTCCAACTTCTAAGATATAATAAAAGTCCTTCTGAATCTTTTACTAACTTTAATTATCTTTAATTACCCCGTTCCTCCCGAATACAGTAATAATTATTAATAATCAAGCAATAAGCAACAAGTCCGTTTTTAGTGATTTAATCTTATAGAGTTTCCTCCCGAATAACTCCTCTAATTATCAAGTCCCTCCGAATCTTAACAACTAGACTTACTCACTTAAATTTAATTACCTAAGTTGTGATTACTAAGTCCTCCCGAATCTTAATAATTTCAAATCAGTTATAGACCGACCGATTACTTCATATAACTTGTTAAATCTATCTAGATTCCTCCCGAATACCTAGAATATTGATTAGTCAAATTATATATAAACAACTCTGATAATATACTAAAATTTAAGCAATTAAGGATCAACGATTAAACACAAAAACATAAACAATCGAAAACGTTAAATAAACTTCAAATAGGATCCGTGGTTCAAACAAGCATAACGGAAATTTAGCTACTCATGATCAAGTCTAAAACAGCAAATAAATTGTTAGAAAGCATTCTGGAAAAATAATTCAAACTAGAAAGAAACAAACGAAGAATTTCTGCAAAACGCGTCGTGACCGCCGTTAGCCGAAAAGATGATCTTCCTAGCTTTTAATCCTGCTTCTAAACGTAAATACCAGCTCCAGAGACTTAGAATAATAATTGATGATGAAACCTGGTCGTTTGGGTTGGTATTTATAGAGATAAATCAAGAGAAAATCGAGTTCGAGTCAAATTCCAATTGCTGAAAATCCCGCCAGTGCGCAGCACCAACCCCTCAGTGCGCAGCACCAACCCCTCAGTGCGCAGCACCGTGCACTTTTTTCCCAATATTCAAAATTTACAAAATGTAGCTCTCTCTTTCTTCTTTATTCTCCAATTTGAATCACCTAAATCGGATATCGTATGAAGAAGTTATGATCAAAACGGTGGAGGTGATACTGCAACGTTCTCTTCGTCAGATTTCACTATTTTTCGTCTTTTAAGTTCATTTCTTCATCTTTTTCCACTTCCCGATCATGTAAACCTGTAAAATAGATAAAAACACTTTTCCACACAATTAAATGTAAAAAAACCTATCCTATCCATCATGTTTATTATGAAAAACAACCGAATATCGCATAGAAATAAACGTATAAATATGCGATATCAAATCCCCCCAAACTTAACCTTTTGCTTGCCCTCAAGCAAAAACTGTGTTAAAACAATTATCAAAACCAAATTTTAAATTACATAACCAAACACCTCACGAATTTTATTGGAAGTAAAATCACACAATCTCTCAAACTAATCTAAAAGGTGTGTAACGTATTCTGTAGAATCGCTCAACTGCTCAGTCATGGTGAATATTCTATCATAGGCTTGATAAAGAATCAAATCTCCACCACTAGAGTCTAGGTACAACTAAACGGGGACTTTTATTCGGGTTATAATTTACAGGTAAAGGCATGTGGATAAATATATAATGGAGTGTAAATGGGTTAAATGAAAATAATACAAAACTTAGATTAAATCCGAACTAACTAAAATCTTTCACGAACTGGATTGCTCAATTTTTCTTCAACTTATACTTTTTCTCCGAATATACAATTTTCGTATATAATACATGACTCAAAATACAATATTTCTATTAAACTATACAACTAATTTTTTCGCTTTTCTGTTTTTCCGATTTTTTTTCTTTTTTTTCAGCCTAGTACATGCCTTACAAAATAAATTTTCTCGTGGTAAGTACACATGCTCAAAAGGCTAATAATCACTATATATTTTTTTTCTACTATTTCTCCAAATACAATAATTATACAAGGCAATATAATTGGTACTTTTCTTTTATGCCTTAATATACTCTAAACTTCACTTCATATATAATAGCAATCAAAAAACTAAGTTCGGATTTAATCTAAAAAGAAACGAAAATAAGGCGAATGTACAAAATATATAGTAGTGTTTAGAAACGAAACGGTTTAGGCGCAAATTGGTTTACTAGAGTTTCTAATACTAAAAGTAAGTGTTACAAGGGTTAGGCGGAAAATATACAAAAAGAAACGAAAAAAGCTAACAAATGGTTAATCCTAAGTGCCTTTATCATTGTACCAAATCACACTAAGTTACCCTAATGCAATTGCTCATATGTGGTCTCGAAATGTATAACAATGTCAAGTTCTAAAGTCATCAACCATCGGCACACTCAAAGAAACGAAAAAGTAGCATTAAAAATGAATGCTTTCAATAGGCTTAAATTCTCACTATTTTCTCGTGTGGGGTATTTAAATGCGTCTGGTTATGCTTAAAGTTTAAGGTTTTACCGACTAGACACGTTATATTTTTTTGGTTTTTTTCAATTTTTCGATTTTTTTTGTATTTTCTGTTTTTTTTCGGACTCAAAATGTACAAAAATAACACAATTCAACACGATGGAAACTAAGCTAAGGGTCGAAAAATATAATTTGGAATTTCCCGATGACCCCCCCCCCAAACTTAAGTAACACATTGTCCCTAATGTGTTAACGACTAAAAACTAAGGGAAATTACAAAAAAAAATCTAAAAAGAAAACAATTTAACTACGAAAAAGTAAAAACAAAACCCGGGTTGCCTCCCGAGAAGCGCTTGTTTTTCGAACGAGTCCTTAGCTTGACTCGATGTTCCTCGACTTACGACTTCATGTAAAGGTCGAGATTTCCCTCGCCTATCTCTCCTACGTGTTTTCCATAATCCACTAATTCTTTCTTCAGTTTATGTCCAAAATAGTCGCCATAAGTGAATGCCTCCTCTCCAACATCGAGCATCTTCATTCGCTTTACCCACGCATCATGCCACTCTCGAGCCTCGAAAAATAGTATACCGTCATCTCTACGCTCCACGAATTTGTAACGGTCATCCCATTTGCTCACATCGAATTCCTTCTTCTTAAATTCCTTCCACGATGTATCATCTCCGATATCCTCAAATTCCTGCAAAATAATTTCCTTTTCCCGACAAGTTAGAGAAAATAAATTAAAAGGGTCCTGAGAGATACCGTGACATTTTCCCCCCAAACTTGAGTTAGATTTCTTATGCTTCATGTGTGGGTTCGACTTGTCAAATCCCTCGAGCTCCATTGGCGAAATTGCACCAGAATCTTTGAACTCTTCCTCAGATGGAATTCTTTCAACCAAAAACGTTGCACCCGGATTATTCATTAAGTATTCAATTTCTAATAAATCTAAATCCGGGTCGGATTTTTCAAATGTCATGCTCGTAGAATTCTTCTCAAATTCCTCCAACTCCATTTTCAATATGGGATCAAAATCCTCGAGCTCCTCAGCTTCCTCATCGTCAACCGCAACCTTTCCTCCAAGCATTTCCTGCACATCTAGGTCAAACATTTCATAAAAAGAGTCAATACGAAAACAGGTTTCCTGCACATCTCCTGCAACGGCTACAGCCCGTCGGTGCATCGGCATGTCCAATGGATTGGATTTTGGACTTAGGAGTGGTAATCCCAAAGCCCTTGTGTTCATCCACTACCTGAATACCTACAAAGACAAAAACAAGAAAAGCGTAAAACGTACCGGTGTAATAACAATTAAAAGTAACTTCTAAGTAAATAAATACTCAAAAGGATCGTATCACAAATTCGAAACAAAAAACTAAAAATCAGTCCCCGGCAGCGGCGCCAAAAACTTGATGTGTAAAATCTAGTCTTAATTTAAACCTACTATTTAACGCAATTACACACTTCTAGGCAGTGGACCTATCCGTATATAATATAGTTTAAAGCAAGTAAAGGTTCGTTCGCAGGGACTAATTTGTTTAAGTTTTCGAATTAATAATACTGAGTATTTTGTGGGGGTTTTTATCGTAACAAAAGATTGCAAGTAATTAAGAAAAAGTGATGATTAATTGAAATCGAACGAAAGATTAATGGATTAAATCAAATAATGAGAAAATATACTTGTTTGACACTTCACCTATTTTCCGTTAGTTTTACGAAATCGATTGTTTTTCCAACTTCTAAGATATAATAAAAGTCCTTCCGAATCTTTTACTAACTTTAATTATCTTTAATTACCCCATTCCTCCCGAATACAGTAATAATTATTAATAATCAAGCAATAAGCAACAAGTCCGTTTTTAGTGATTTAATCTTATAGAGTTTCCTCCCGAATAACTCCTCTAATTATCAAGTCCTTCCGAATCTTAACAACTAGACTTACTCACTTAAATTTAATTACCTAAGTTGTGATTACTAAGTCCTCCCGAATCTTAATAATTTCAAATCAGTTATAGACCGACCGATTACTTCATATAACTTGTTAAATCTATCTAGATTCTTCCCGAATACCTAGAATATTGATTAGTCAAATTATATATAAACAACTCTGATAATATACTAAAATTTAAGCAATTAAGGATCAACGATTAAACACAAAAACATAAACAATCGAAAACGTTAAATAAACTTCAAATAGGATCCGTGGTTCAAACAAGCATAACGGAAATTTAGCTACTCATGATCAAGTCTAAAACAGCAAATAAATTGTTAGAAAGCATTCTGGAAAAATAATTCAAACTAGAAAGAAACAAACGAAGAATTTCTGCAAAACGCGTCGTGACCGCCGTTAGCCGAAAAGATGATCTTCCTAGCTTTTAATCCTGCTTCTAAACGTAAATACCAGCTCCAGAGACTTAGAATAATAATTGATGATGAAACCTGGTCGTTTGGGTTGGTATTTATAGAGATAAATCAAGAGAAAATCAAGTTCGAGTCAAATTCCAATTGCTGAAAATCCCGCCAGTGCGCAGCACCAACCCCTCGGTGCGCAGCACCGTGCACTTTTTTCCCAATATTCAAAATTTACAAAATGTAGCTCTCTCTTTCTTCTTTATTCTCCAATTTGAATCACCTAAATCGGATATCGTATGAAGAAGTTATGATCAAAACAGTGGAGGTGATACTGCAACGTTCTCTTCGTCAGATTTCATTATTTTTCGTCTTTTAAGTTCATTTCTTCATCTTTTTCCACTTCCCGATCATGTAAACCTGTAAAATAGATAAAAACACTTTTCCACACAATTAAATGTAAAAAAACCTATCCTATCCATCATGTTTATTATGAAAAACAACCGAATATCGCATAGAAATAAACGTATAAATATGCGATATCAAATCCCCCCAAACTTAACCTTTTGCTTGCCCTCAAGCAAAAACTGTGTTAAAACAATTATCAAAACCAAATTTTAAATTACATAACCAAACACCTCACGAATTTTATTGGAAGTAAAATCACACAATCTCTCAAACTAATCTAAAAGGTGTGTAACGTATTCTGTAGAATCGCTCAACTGCTCAGTCATGGTGAATATTCTATCATAGGCTTGATAAAGAATCAAATCTCCACCACTAGAGTCTAGGTACAACTAAACGGGGACTTTTATTCGGGTTATAATTTACAGGTAAAGGCATGTGGATAAATATATAATGGAGTGTAAATGGGTTAAATGAAAATAATACAAAACTTAGATTAAATCCGAACTAACTAAAATCTTTCACGAACTGGATTGCTCAATTTTTCTTCAACTTATACTTTTTCTCCGAATATACAATTTTCGTATATAATACATGACTCAAAATACAATATTTCTACTAAACTATACAACTAATTTTTTCGCTTTTCTGTTTTTCCGATTTTTTTTCTTTTTCTTCAGCCTAGTACATGCCTTACAAAATAAATTTTCTCGTGGTAAGTACACATGCTCAAAAGGCTAATAATCACTACATATTTTTTTCTACTATTTCTCCAAATACAATAATAATACAAGGCAATATAATTGGTACTTTTCTTTTATGCCTTAATATACTCTAAACTTCACTTCATATATAATAGCAATCAAAAAACTAAGTTCGGATTTAATCTAAAAAGAAACGAAAATAAGGCGAATGTACAAAATATATAGTAGTGTTTAGAAACGAAACGGTTTAGGCGCAAATTGGTTTACTAGAGTTTCTAACACTAAAAGTAAGTGTTACAAGGGTTAGGCGGAAAATATACAAAAAGAAACGAAAAAAGCTAACAAATGGTTAATCCTAAGTGCCCCTATCATTATACCAAATCACACTAAGTTACCCTAATGCAATTGCTCATATGTGGTCTCGAAATGTATAACAATGTCAAGTTCTAAAGTCATCAACCATCGGCACACTCAAAGAAACGAAAAAGTAGCATTAAAAATGAATGCTTTCAATAGGCTCAAATTCTCACTATTTTCTCGTGTGGGGTATTTAAATGCGTCTGGTTATGCTTAAAGTTTAAGGTTTTACCGACTAGACACGTTATATTTTTTTGGTTTTTTTCAATTTTTCGATTTTTTTTTGTATTTTCTGTTTTTTTCTGACTCAAAATGTACAAAAATAACACAATTCAACACGATGGAAACTAAGCTAAGGGTCGAAAAATATAATTTGGAATTTCCCGATGACCCCCCCAAACTTAAGTAACACATTGTCCCTAATGTGTTAACGACTAAAAACTAAGGGAAATTACAAAAAAAAAAATCTAAAAAGAAAAATAAATTCAAAATAAGAGAAGAAGAAAGTAGAACCCGGTCGTAGATATCGAAAAATCTTCTGTGAAAAGCTGTGCTGAATTGAATGTCAGTCCCAAAACCGATTGCTGAACTTACTTCAAATCTATACAAACTAAAATAGAAAAACTAAACACAAATATTAAAATCATAAAAGAAAAATAAAATAAAATAAAAATTCCAAATTACGACGGAATAAAAAAAATAGTAGACTATTTTTAAAGTCTATTAGAGGAAAAGGGTAAACAATAACTTTACAAAAATTACAAAAATCTGACTCTCTTTTTTTTATTTTTCGTTTTTTTATTTTTTTTTTGGTTTTTTTCTTTGGTTTTCTTCATACCTAAATGACTGAAAATGAAAAAAAAAAAAAAAAAAAAAAAAAAAAAAATGTTAAAAACACCTATCTAAAAATAAATAATAATAAAAAATGAAAAATGGAAAACAATTTAACTACGAAAAAGTAAAAACAAAACCCGGGTTGCCTCCCGAGAAGCGCTTGTTTTTCGAACGAGTCCTTAGCTTGACTCGATGTTCCTCGACTTACGACTTCATGTAAAGGTCGAGATTTCCCTCGCCTATCTCTCCTACGTGTTTTCCATAATCCACTAATTCTTTCTTCAGTTTATGTCCAAAATAGTCGCCATAAGTGAATGCCTCCTCTCCAACATCGAGCATCTTCATTCGCTTTACCCACGCATCATGCCACTCTCGAGCCTCGAAAAATAGTATACCGTCATCTCTACGCTCCACGAATTTGTAACGGTCATCCCATTTGCTCACATCGAATTCCTTCTTCTTAAATTCCTTCCACGATGTATCATCTCCGATATCCTCAAATTCCTGCAAAATAATTTCCTTTTCCCGACAAGTTAGAGAAAATAAATTAAAAGGGTCATGAGAGATACCGTGACATTTTCCCCCCAAACTTGAGTTAGATTTCTTATGCTTCATGTGTGGGTTCGACTTGTCAAATCCCTCGAGCTCCTTTGGCGAAATTGCACCAGAATCTTTGAACTCTTCCTCAGATGGAATTCTTTCAACCAAAAACGTTGCACCCGGATTATTCATTAAGTATTCAATTTCTAATAAATCTAAATCCGGGTCGGATTTTTCAAATGTCATGCTCGTAGAATTCTTCTCAAATTCCTCCAACTCCATTTTCAATATGGGATCAAAATCCTCGAGCTCCTCAGCTTCCTCATCGTCAACCGCAACCTTTCCTCCAAGCATTTCCTGCACATCTAGGTCAAACATTTCATAAAAAGAGTCAATACGAAAACAGGTTTCCTGCACATCTCCTGCAACGGCTACAGCCCGTCGGTGCATCGGCATGTCCAATGGATTGGATTTTGGACTTAGGAGTGGTAATCCCAAAGCCCTTGTGTTCATCCACTACCTGAATACCTACAAAGACAAAAACAAGAAAAGCGTAAAACGTACCGGTGTAATAACAATTAAAAGTAACTTCTAAGTAAATAAATACTCAAAAGGATCGTATCACAAATTCGAAACAAAAAACTAAAAATCAGTCCCCGGCAGCGGCGCCAAAAACTTGATGTGTAAAATCTAGTCTTAATTTAAACCTACTATTTAACGCAATTACACACTTCTAGGCAGTGGACCTATCCGTATATAATATAGTTTAAAGCAAGTAAAGGTTCGTTCGCATGGACTAATTTGTTTAAGTTTTCGAATTAATAATACTGAGTATTTTGTGGGGGTTTTTATCGTAACAAAAGATTGCAACTAATTAAGAAAAAGTGATGATTAATTGAAATCGAACGAAAGATTAATGGATTAAATCAAATAATGAGAAAATATACTTGTTTGACACTTCACCTATTTTCCGTTAGTTTTACGAAATCGATTGTTTTTCCAACTTCTAAGATATAATAAAAGTCCTTCCGAATCTTTTACTAACTTTAATTATCTTTAATTACCCCGTTCCTCCCGAATACAGTAATAATTATTAATAATCAAGCAATAAGCAACAAGTCCGTTTTTAGTGATTTAATCTTATAGAGTTTCCTCCCGAATAACTCCTCTAATTATCAAGTCCTTCCGAATCTTAACAACTAGACTTACTCACTTAAATTTAATTACCTAAGTTGTGATTACTAAGTCCTCCCGAATCTTAATAATTTCAAATCAGTTATAGACCGACCGATTACTTCATATAACTTGTTAAATCTATCTAGATTCCTCCCGAATACCTAGAATATTGATTAGTCAAATTATATATAAACAACTCTGATAATATACTAAAATTTAAGCAATTAAGGATCAACGATTAAACACAAAAACATAAACAATCGAAAACGTTAAATAAACTTCAAATAGGATCCGTGGTTCAAACAAGCATAACGGAAATTTAGCTACTCATGATCAAGTCTAAAACAGCAAATAAATTGTTAGAAAGCATTCTGGAAAAATAATTCAAACTAGAAAGAAACAAACGAAGAATTTCTGCAAAACGCGTCGTGACCGCCGTTAGCCGAAAAGATGATCTTCCTAGCTTTTAATCCTGCTTCTAAACGTAAATACCAGCTTCAGAGACTTAGAATAATAATTGATGATGAAACCTGGTCGTTTGGGTTGGTATTTATAGAGATAAATCAAGAGAAAATCGAGTTCGAGTCAAATTCCAATTGCTGAAAATCCCGCCAGTGCGCAACACCAACCCCTCAGTGCGCAGCACCGTGCACTTTTTTCCCAATATTCAAAATTTACAAAATGTAGCTCTCTCTTTCTTCTTTATTCTCCAATTTGAATCACCTAAATCGGATATCGTATGAAGAAGTTATGATCAAAACGGTGGAGGTGATACTGCAACGTTCTCTTCGTCAGATTTCACTATTTTTCGTCTTTTAAGTTCATTTCTTCATCTTTTTCCACTTCCCGATCATGTAAACCTGTAAAATAGATAAAAACACTTTTCCACACAATTAAATGTAAAAAAACCTATCCTATCCATCATGTTTATTATGAAAAACAACCGAATATCGCATAGAAATAAACGTATAAATATGCGATATCAGCTCTCTACAGACATTTGTGTCGTGTCCATGGTCTTCATGGAAATCACAGTATTTATTCATGTTTTTGGTACCTGACCTATGCTCCATCTGGGGTAAAGGTGTGAAGATTTCTTTACAAGATTTCTTTTGGTGTTTTGCTAAGAACAAGCTCGGACGCATGTTTATCGTATGGGCCAAACCTCCTGTTGCTCCTTTCATCTCGTCGATGGTCTTCAGTTAGAGCATCATGCCTGCGATCTGACGTGTCGGTCCATGACTTGCCGCCTACCTCTCTTGTCAGGGAGACAGTTTCCTTTGACCTTAGATAGTCATATGCCCTGTCCGTGACTTCTTTGAAAGTAAACGGAGTTCGCTTGATCAGAGTTTCTCTTGCAGTTGTCCTGGGAACAAGGAGAGGGTAAAACCCGAAATTTGTTTACTTTCTGGTAACGCAAAAATTTTCTGGAACTCCTGCGTGTAACGCTGAATGAAGTCACGTAACCCCTCGCCTTCCCTTTGTCGTATCAGATGCGCCTCTATATGAGTTCTCTGCTGCTTCTTTTGTTGTACAAAATGAGTTACAAATTTAGCCTTTAGATCTGCAAAGTCTTGAATACTCCTCTCAGGCAAGTCCGCAAACCAATCACGAGCGAAACCTTGTAATGTTCCAGGGAACATGTGGCAAGCGACTGGGTCTAACCATTTCTCCGTCATAATAGTCTGTTCAAATAGAGCAAGGTGGTCGTCTGGATCTCGAGTACCGTCGTAAGTACCAACAACGGACGAGACTTTTGCTTATCTCGGAGTGGGAATCTGGAAACCCAGTCACAGAACTTTGAACTAACCACTGACAAAGGCATAGTGGCTGCACGGGGTGGTACCGCTGCTGTCACTAGGGTTTGCAACACTATAAGCATGTCGTTAGATGTGTCCTGTGGTAGAGGTGGTGGTGTGGTGTGAATGTGTGGTTGCCTTAACTGCCCCATAAATTGCGACAACGGATCTACTGGTTGAACAGGCGTCGGCTGCGGGGCTGGGCGCAACGGCGCCACCAACTGTGACAACATGTCCGATGAAGTAGGTGGTGGAGGAGGGCGGTTGAGTACTCTGAGCCAACCTTCTAAGCAACTCCACAATTGGATCCTCCCGAACCCCTTGAGTAGCGGTCTGAGGAATATTTGAAACAGGTTGTCTGACTTGATCCGTGCCATCCTACTGAGAGCTTGTCCCGTAGGACAAAAGAGGTTGAAATTGAGGGATGGATGTCACTGGCGGTGGTGAAGTAAACATAGTTGTTCCCGCCAGCCTTATGGAAAAAAGGGGACTTTTTAAAGAGGGATACCCTCGTGTCGACCTTAGATCCGACACCGTCCACTCAGAATCGACGCATGATTCCGACATTGTGGTACGAACAGGTGATGGAGGAAAAGCAGGGGGTGAAGTCATCACCGTTTCCGTTGCAGTGGTAGTCACGGTGGTGGTTATTTCTGGTGCTGAAGAAATGACATGCGATGAATTTGTTGCCTCCATGGAAACAGTTGATTACGGAGAAAAAAAAGGAATTGGGAAAAATGAAACGCCGTTAAAAAACGGGTCCCACGGATGGCGCCAATGTTCGATCAAAGATTGTCAAACACAAGGATTAGGGTTTGGGTGATGTCAACCTTGGGTCTCCTGTGATGTTCACAGTGCAAACCTAACAAGTTCTTGACGAACCTAAGGTGATCAAGGTTGAGGATGAAAGCAAGAGTGTATGAACTCTGTGTTTAAGCTTTAGTCAGTGTGAGTTGAGATGAGATGATGGCGACAATGATTTAGACCATGTATTTATATGGCTAGTTTCAAGTATATGGAACGTTGATCAATTAATGATGATCATAAATACTTGAACTGCCTTAATCACCAGTCACTAGCATATGTATCGTCTTTTATCTATATTTCAGTTAAGCTGTAACAAGATGAAACGCCTTACTATTATGACGTCAATAAAGCAGTTGTCAAACGCCATTATGACGGGACGTCAGCCAGTAAGACAGGCGCTTCAAATGACAGGCGGTGACAACTTGTCAGGTAGTTTCAGCCTGACAGGCCGATTAGTTTTGGTGACAACCTGTCAGGCAGTTTGGCCTGATGACAACCTGTCAGGCAGTTTGGCCTGATGAAAACCGCTCAGGCAGTTTGGCCTGATGACAACCTGTCATGCAGTTTCATCCTGATGTCAACCTGTCAGGCAGTTTGGCCTGATGACAATCTGTCAGGGAGTTTGGCCTGATGACAACCTGTTAGACAGTTTCAGCCTGACAGCCTGATGTCAACCTGTCATGCAGTTTCAGCCTGACGTCCCTGCGAGGCAATTTCAACGTGATGTTAGCCTGCAAGGCAGTTTCAGTCTGACGTCAGTCTGCAAGGCAGTTTCAACGTGATGTCAGCCTGCAAGGCAGTTTCAGCCTGACGTCAGCCTGCAAGGCAGTTTCAACGTGATGTCAGCCTGCAAGGCAGTTTCAGTCTGACGTAAGCCTGCAAGGCAGTTTCAACGTGATGTCAGTCTGCAAGGCAGTTTCAGCCTAACGTCCGCCTGCAAGACAGTCTTCAGCCTGACGTCATCCTGCAAGGCAGCTTCAGCCTGCAAGGCAGTTTTAACCTGACAGGCTTTAAGTTTTGACAAACGCTTTTGGAGCGACAAAGACCTATATCTTTGTACTTAGGTTTAGGTATCACCTATATATACTTAGGGTAATCCGTACTAACCTCATCAGGTCCGAATTTGAAGAAATAGAGACTTGATGACCAAAATTGATATTGTTGAGCAAAGAGGGTAGATTAGAGGTAATATAATGCATTAATTTTTTCTTGATCGTCTTAAATGTTATTCATAATGGTTTGGAAACAATATTGAAGATTACATGACATGGGTGATTGTTTGTTTTAGCTTATTTTCTGGTGCAATCTAAATCATCTTCTATGTTCCAATATTTGTTATAAAATTATCTTTATATATTTTATTTGGTTTCCATTTGATGAGCCATTATATGTAGTAAATCTTGAAAAAAGAATTCATGTTTTAGCTTATGTTCGTCACAATATTCATTGTTATTTTTGCCGTTTGTGTAAACTTTCAAAGATCCTTAATTGTGGTTTAATTGGGATGTCTACGGATTATGATTAGCTTGAACACGATTTATTTGTGTCAAGTTAAAAACTTTATTATATTTTTGTACTAATAAAGTTGTGAGGTAATCAAAGAGAATGAGAATGATCATCTAGGTAAAGTTTTATCTTGTTATGATATTAGATGTTCATGTTTATCACTAACAACATGAGGCAACTTATAAGGTCACTCTTTGAGTCAATCTTTAAGTAGAACAAGGTAAAGTTAGATCCAAAAATTAACATTTTATAAGCAGCGTCATTTAATTACTTAGTTAGCATTATTGCGGAGCAAATAGTTTAGTTTGGAAAACTCATTTAAGTTTCTCAACTTTTGGTGCTCAATAAATTTGTACAAAAATGTATGAAGGTGGACTAGATAGTTAGTGTTAGTAATTGATAGTGTTAGTAACTTTAAACATTTAATCATATACTAAAATTAAAGTATCAATGTTTTCTTTTTTGACTATTAACATTCGACTTAATTAAACTGATTGTTCCATAATGCATTTGGGTGGTGAGCTGCCAATGGGGGTTTGTCCCATTGGTAGGAGGTTGTACTCCCCTAGGGGAGGTCTCGGGTTCGAGCCTCCTTCTGGGGTTCCCTCCTTAGGTGGTTGTTAGGTAAGTACTTAGGGGGTGTTTGTGTAAGTTTATAGATAACTAAACTTTGGTGTAAGGTTCGTGGGTCGCATACTGCCCTAAATGGATGTCACTGTGGCCCCGAATCACTAACTTTGCCATGGATGTCACTGTGGCCCCGAATCACTAACTTTGCCGTTCAAAAAAAAATTTGGGAGGTGAGCTAAACATCTTACTGAAAATTGTGTGCTAAATAGAGATTAAAGTAATGTCTTCGTTATATTCTCCCTCTTTATGTTCCCGACTGCGTTATTGGTGTTGATGATTGCTTGTTGGTGGAGCTTTGATACGGATTCAAGAGCATACAAGGTGATAATGAGTTTTTTGTTTTATCATTATCCAAATTTTATGACATAACAATAAACGTGAAAATTTTTACCCATATAAATGGGTTGGTTTGGGTTGTTGTTTTCTCAAGCTGGCTGAATAATAATTTCTAGCTTAAATGTGAATTGGAGGCTAACTTGAATATTGATGATATGTATTTTATAAATACATATTGGATGAAACATAACAATATATGAGTCGGTAAACTCTACATGATAGAGATTTAGAGTAGATAGGCAGTTTCGTAACCCATATAACAATGGGTTTTCGAATAACGACACATACTTTGTCATTGGCTATACAAACACGATGAAATTCAATTGCAACAAGGTGCAGAAAGCACATCAATAACCATTATTTCACTATTTGGAGGTGGAGTCTGATGTATTGAACATACTTCAAATTAAGTAGGAGAAATCATATGTATGTAGACTAATTTTGTTATCGTTGTTAAGAAAAAAGATATATTATTACATTTTATTTAAGTTTCTTTTTAATGGTTATCTACATTGTCTCGTGTCTTACATAATTCCAAATTTAATCAAACTTTTTGTTAAAGCAAATACGGATTTAGTGGTAAAATTGGAGATAACACTCAAAAGTGTCTTAAATGGTTAATAGTACGTGTTATGTATATTACATGTTATTACATATTTATAATAACATTATATTATATTTGATATATTTGTTCGCGTATTACCCGAGTATTAAGCTAGTAGGCTCTTAAATAATGTTTTTTTTTATATATATTTTACATATATAAAAAAAAATTCAATGTATGTCTCCATTAGATATATTTATATAATTAATTGAACTGAAGTTTCGTTTTTTAAATCAAATTTTCACTTAATATGTAATAAATGTGTATTTAATAAACTCAGAGTTTAATTTTATTGACCATGTATTAAATAAAAATATATTTTAGAAATAAAAGTCCCAGGTTATTTAATGACATAAATGTATGTCACGGGGCATACACTAAAAAACCCTAAAAATAATAGTAACAAAGTTTTTATTATCTTATGTATAGTTACAATAATAAAGAATAGTAGTTCTCCTAACATTTTTTGAGATCAACTTTGCATAGTTAGTATCCTCTAACATAATGAGTAGGTATCATGAGATGAAACTTGTATCTCTTTTTAAACAATTAAACCTATCTATAGTTTCGGGCTCATACCCTTTATGTTTTTCACATCTAAATTCATATTATGTAATACTAGGTGCCACAATTTTTAAAAATATTAAAACAACTTATAAATTACGAATAAGTTTATTAGTAATTATTATTGTTATTCTCTTCTATATTAAATCTCAACATTGCCTATGGTTACGTGCGAAATATTGTTTTTTATTCGGTTGGACTGTTTTTTTTGGGCTTCGATTTCGTTTTCTGATCCAGTCCACCAACTAATGCGCAGAACCAACACATACACACGTGTTAAGCAAAGAAGAGGTATTTTTTTTAGTGCTTTCTTCGCTGGCGTTTTCTGCTTCCCTTTGGTTGACGCGTGTCTTCTTCGTGTTCCCTCAGGCGTGTCTTCTTCGTCTTCCCTCATTTGCTTCTTCACGCTCGGTTGTCGTTATTCTTGTGGAGCTGCTCATCTGCATTTGTTTTTTTCGGAAGGTATGAATTCTGTTGTTTGTTGTTGGCGTCAGTTGTTGTGGTCTAAGTAGATGGTTGTGCCTAATACGATAATGAATCTTAAATTGCCTTCTTATTAACTTGAATGGGTTCTGTATCTTTCAGAAATCTTTACCAATAGGATAGTGGAGTTTCTTTTTAAATTCTTTTAATCACTAATTTCTCATTTTTTCAGGCCTTGAAAATGCAGAGTGAAATTTGTTAATCGAGCTTGTCGGGCGACAAGAGGTTTTGTTAATTGTATTTATTTTTGTTAACCCATAGTTTGATTTTTATGAAGGTTTTATTAGTTGTATTTATTTTTGTTAACCAATACGCTGATTTTTATGATTTTTATTAAATTAGGATTTGGAAGATATGAGGAAGAGGTTGAAGGAGTGCCGGCTTCGTGGGATCCTACTGCTCTTGCTGAGTATGTCCTTTTACTTATTCTATGAAACTCGATATTTGAATTTTATTTAAGGGATTTTTTTTAAACGGATATGAAAGATTTCTACATCGCTAAAAAGAATTCGATTAGTTTAGGATTAGAGCTTATTATAACAGATAAACTACATCGCTAAATATCGGTGTTGGATCCTGTTGATGTATCAGAGTAGTTTAATTAAACTAGAGTTCGTTCATGTTTTGCATTTCAATAAACCGGAATAATGAAAATGGTTAAATAGTTTACTGCTGAAACGAATAGTGTTACATTTTGTAGAAAACAGAATTTATGTAAGTAGTCAAGGAATATACAAAAAATCTTATGTTTCCGATGTGTTATAGTTAATCATTATCTTATATTGCAGAGGGGTTGTTAACAGCAAAATCAGTTATGTCGTTCTTCAGAACATACCTGAACAGTCCCGTTGGACCTAAAACGACTCATTTCTGGGGTCCTATGGCCTATTGGGGATTCGTTGCAGCGGTATGCTTTTCCTTTTTTTTCCACACTATTTTGTTCACTACATAAAAAATGTTATGGTTGATGAAATGTGGCAGGGGATGGCGGATCTTGAAAAACCTCCAGAGATGGTATCTGGCAACATGACTGGAGGTTGGTTATGGTATTATAAAAAAACCAGTAGTTTTTGTGGGTTATTGTTATTATGTTAACTTATAAGTTTTTAATGCAGTAATGTGTATGTATTCGATATTGTGTATGAGATTTGCTTGGGTGATACGTCCTCGAAACTATCTACTTCTTGCATGTCATGCTTCAAATGGAACATTTCAACTCTATCAACTTTCACGTTGGGACAGAGGTCAAGGGTACGTTAATTTATTTTACATATTTGAACTTCGATATGGAACATAACTCTTACCTATATTGCGTTCTGAAAGGTATTTGCAGTGGAAGGAAGATAAGACACCCTCAATTTGACTGCCGTATGTATTCTTCTCCCTTACCGGATTATATACTGGTAATAATTTCAGGTTTACTGTAAATATAATGAATAATGTATCTTGATTCGAAGCCATCAGATTATAAATTAATAATTTTATCCTTTCCTTATTGTTTCTTCTTCATTTCCGATTGTATATTATGTTTAACAAACAAATTCATCTTCTACTTGCGGTGCTGTTTTTCAGTACTTCAATTTCATGCCACTTATCACCTTCTTAGGATCGATTTTTTGTAATCTTTATCGCCGACTGTTCCAAAAGATATAAGATCTGTAATCTGTTGCGGTTCTGCTCTTGTATAAAAATTGTACATTGTCTTTACCTTGAATGCCTCGGTGTTATGTTAGCTTGCGTATACAGACTACATTTCTTTGTCTATACCTTTTTGGTGTCAAATTGTCTTTAGCATATATGCCTATTCATATCTATAGGATTTGGAACCTTGGGTAAAGATTTAAAACTAGATTTAAGTGATTTCGTCTTTACAACTTAACCGATCCTTTTTTCGATAACTATTGGCATAGGATTTGGAACCTTGGGTAAAGATTTAAAACTAGATTTAAGTGATTTCGTCTTTACAACTTAACCGATCCTTTTTTCGATAACTATTGGCATAGGATTTGGAACCTTGGGTAAAGATTTAAAACTAGATTTAAGTTATTTCGTCCTTACAACTTAACCGATCCTTTTTTCGATAACTATTGGCACACTAACCATATATTAAAACAGACCATATTTTCATTTTTGAAATAAAATACTTGATTATTGTACTTCAAAATTTATCTATTGAAAATGATTAGCTTAATTATACGGAATCGTAAAATGCCAAGGCTTACAGTCGTGTTGCTTTAGTCGATTTTTTATTTATTTATTTATAGATCAGCATCATCAGAATCCGCTTTAGTGGATTTCGGGGTAATCTTCTTAACAAGCTGTTTCTTACAGGTACTTTGATTATCAATAGGAGCTAGCTGTTGACAATGGTGGTACTAATCAAATTTCATTTCAATCTGCAAATTTACCAGTGACTGGTAATGGTGTCCGATCTACGCAAACTGAACAGCAACAGCTATTTCCGAAGCAAAAGTTGCCCGGTTTTAACTCATTTTAACCCGTTATCCAACCTGCCTATGTTGCGACCTTACCACAAATTTTATGTTTTTATGATTGTTAGAGCCTTCCACACTATCTTTGCTTTTTAACTAATAAAGGTACTAAATAAATTATTTTCTACGTGGTTTGTGTGCAATATTAACTGATCAAAACAAGATGGTTGTTGCTGTTGGGGGTGTCACAGCTCTTGCTGCAGGGGTATACACAACAAGGTATAACGATTCAATTTGATTTAATGATTTATCTAATGTCTCTATATTTTTATGATTGTTAGAGCCTTCCACACTATCTTTGCTTTTTAACTAATAAAGGTACTAAACAAATTATTTTCTAAGTAGTTTGTGTGCGACAATAACAAAGATTAGTTAGCTCCAGATGATGAAAAATGTAGAAACAACAACACTTTCAAGCTCAAGAGACGTTTACCCTCCAGATGCAGCAGCAGCAAAGAACTTTTCAGTTCTGCGTACAGGATCTGGGACAATGAAACGAGTATCTTGATAAACTAGAGGCTGAGCGTGAACGTGGAATCACGATTGATATTGCCTTGTGGAAGTTTGAAACCACCAAGTACTATTGTACTGTTATCGATGCTCCTGGACATCGAATCTCTTGAATTGCAGGGTGACAACATGATGACAGTGTTTTTGTGTATTGATTGATGCTTAACATATTGAATATATCGAGATGGGTGCTTTTTATGGGACTGATGAGATTGTTGAATTGGAACAAGGTTCGGATTTTGAATATGGTAAATCTCAAAAGAGGTTAAATGTAGAGGATGATATTAACCACTTTTTTGAGTCCATTAGGATTACTGCCTACGTTATTTTCTCAGTTTACAAGTGATAAATACTCACCCATATTGACCCGTCTGTGCAGGCATGTTTAGAGCGGTTACTAAATAAAGAAAAAAAGTTGACAAGAGGTGTCACGAGCAGCAGCAACTACATTGGTCTCCGAGACGTTTTGGAGTTAGATTAGTCAAAGGAGACCGAAAACCCACACCGCTATGAAATATCAACGTACACAGGCCGCCGAACTCGTGTCACGGAAAAGTCATGAAGTAGACACGAAAACCAGAAATATCGTAAAAGCGACGCCATACGCACAGAACCGAACCCGTGCAACGCACGGGGAATCCTCTAGTTATTATTATTATACTCTTATTAAATCTCCACATCGCCTATGATTCCGTGCCGGAAATAATTTTTAATTCGATTTGGGCTTTGGGCCTTCCAATCCAGCAAGGGAACCGATCCAGTCCACCAAACCAGCAGACGATCCAGCAATTTTTGTAACTGTTCTCCTGCCGACGCGTGTGTTTATACTGTGTCGTCTTTGTATTTTTCTTCCCTAATTTCCACACACATACACACACAGTCACCACTCCAAAATTCCAAAACAATGAGTGAAGACACAAAGCGATCTCCGGCCGCTGTTCCATTTCCGTCCATACCGCCGTTCACCACCGCCGCATCGCCGTTATCTACGCCACTCTCGCTTCTCATTCCCTTTCAGTAACAATTTATCCCCAGTAACAATTTATCCCAAGTTGGATTTTTAATTTCGGTGTCCGTCGTCGTAAAGTAGTCCCTGCGAACACAAACCCGCAATCAGGTACAATTTCTTAGTCAATCGATCCAATTTGTTAACTTTCTGATTTCGATTACAATTTGTAAAATTAATAGATTTCTGTTACTGATTACATACAGTTTTGAATATGAATTGAAAAAAGATGAAGGTGACTCATTTTGAAATCCAAGTTAAACCTGAAGATACGGTTTGTTTTCTTTTTTTTTAAATTGATTGGAGAAGTTAGGGTTTTTTTTTTTGTTGAATTTGATCTGAATTTACTTGATTTTGATTGAGGTTTGGATTTTTGTTTTGGAATTGGGGATTGTGTTTTTTTAGGGTTTAATATACATTTTTTTTTGTTTTGTATATTAAGGAAGACTTGGTAAAACAGCATTCCAAAGTAGCAGAGGAAGCGGCTGAAGGTATATACATTATTCCTCATATTATGTTATCCATTCCAAAACCATCAGATTTCCCAGTTTTTGTAGAAATTTGAACTTTTGACATCCACAGTGCATGCAACAAAAGACCAAAATGGTCAAACTTACGAGTTGGCTTTACGATTTTTTTATTTGTTATAAGATATTTAGCTGTCAAACTCTTGAAATTTCTGAAGATTTGGCTCCAAATTTGATGCTAAAAATTAGTTCTTTTACCTCAAAAGTCAAACTCTATCTTTCTTTCCTTTGATCGGCAATGCATCACGACACATCTTCGGATCTCAAAGTAGTTGGGAAGAAATTGAACGACATTTTAGAGGTACATCTTTCAAACTATCCAAAAATCGTGTTCATGTAGTTTACTCGGTTCATTACTGAAGCGAGCACTTTTGTTGCAGATATCTAACACATCCTTCAAGACGCGGAATTACTCCATTTCACCGTTCTGTTTGGCACTCACTCAGAGCCGAGGACAGTCGAATGAGGTCGTCAAATCCTTCAAGACAGTTATGTAATTAAAATACAGCTTCTGTTCTCACGTTTATTTCCGACATGAAAAAAGGGAAGAATGTTGCAAACCGCATAGAAGACGCTCACAATCTACGGTTACTTTATAACAGGGAAGTACAGTGGCGGTTTGTTAACGCGAGTTCAGAAGCTGTATTGAGTTCTCAGAGACTAACTGCTGAGGTTTGGTTCTTACATTTTTCACATCTTTTTAGTCTTTCGTGTACTTTATTGCGTTTTGAAAAACCTTAAACTCGAGATTGATATTATATTTCAATCATGCAGAAATCTTTGGTAAAGGGAATTTAGTTTTGAATTTCAATTTTCGATTTCTTATTCGTTATTAATTGGTGGGATTTGGGTTTTGAATTTTAAGTAGTCGATTATATTCGTTTATTGATTGTATAAGAATTTAGTTTGTTAATTTGTGGGTTTCTTTAAAGATCTAATTTTTC
>CAJVGC010000060.1:55288352-55382210 GCA_910822075.1 Senecio squalidus
TTGACTTAATTACAAAATTGGCACCTTGCCTAAAAATGGTTCATAATGGTTCCTAAATAATTGATGGTTCCTAAATGAACCCACCTCTATATATATATATATATATATATATATATATATATATATATATATATATATATATATATATATATATATATATATATATATATATATATATATATAAAGGTTGGTTCTTGTAAAACAAACTTTAAAGTAAAATAAGTAAAAAATAATTTATAACGTTAGATATTTTGGATTATCGTTCATTTTAACCATATATCAAACTTTAAAAAACGAAGTTTTGTTGTACATAAAAAATTGGGTAGTTTTATCGTTGTGGATCAAATTTGAATATTTACTGCACAAAAACAATGAATTTGATGCACAACCCCTAAACGACATATATTTTGATGCATATCAAAAGTTGTTTTTTTAAAGTTTGTTATAATTGAATATATAAACATAATACAAAATTACACATATTATAAATTATTTTTTCATATTTGTTTACTTAATTTACCTTATATATATATATATATATATAGAGAGAGAGAGAGAGAGAGAGAGAGGGGGGGGGGGGGGGGGGGGGGTGGAGAGAGGTTAGTTCTTGTAAAACAAACCTTAAAGTAAAATAAGTTAAAAAATAATTTATAACGTTAGATATTTTGGATTATCGTTCATTTTAACCATATCTCAAACTTTAAAAAACGAGGTTTTGTTGTATATCAAAAAATGGTAGTTTTATCGTTATACATCAAATTTGAATATTTATGGCACAAAAACAATGAATTTGATGCACAACTCTTAAACGACATATATTTTGATGTATATCAAAACTTCTTTTTTTAAAGTTTGTTATAATTAAATAAATAAACATAATACACAATTACACATTTAAATAAATTATTTTTTTATATATTTTTACTTATTTTATTTTAAATATTTGTTTATAAGAAACTCCTCCATATATATAGGTTAGGGACGTGCCTTATATGTTCATCATTTCCCTTAATTTTTTATGGTAAGCAAATACGGAGGTAAACCATCGCATTGCCGTCCACATGGGGGTTCGGTTTTTAATAGGTTAGGGATGTGCCGGTCAATTCAGTTTTTTGTTTTTTGTTTTTTTGTCAAGTTCGGCTATGTTTGGTTTTTAAGTGATATCTTTAGGCTTTAACTAGTTCGACTTAATAAACAATTATTGATTTTTATTTTATTTTTAAATAAAGTGTGTTTGCGGTTTGTCATATGACCTGAAAATGATTTTGGCCTATACATTAAATATCATCATAATGATTACCTGTAAAGTGGTAATATTTTAACGGTATATTATAATGATTTGATTTGGTGTTTGGAGTAGAACTAAAAGAAAGAAAAAAAAAACTGAACTGTCGATTTTTTGCTTTGATTATTTTTCTTCCTCTCGTTTATTTTAGTTTCGTGGTCTCGAATTGGTTTTTTGTTTTTCTACTTACCCCCGTTAACAATACCCCCAACCTATTGTTGACAACTAACGTTTTCAAAAATAATATTTCAAAGGTAATGTGTCCAAACAAATTGGGTTAATTGTTTGGAAATGTATCGAACTTTACATCAATAACTATTGTGTGCATCCAAATTTTAATGTGTCTATTGTATACGCTAAAGTTATGTAAACAATTATTGTATATATAAGTTTACTTGTTACCGGATAGAAGGTTAGGTGGAACAGGTAAACTTTGAAAATTTTGATTTATTTGCCACGTACTCATCCCCCTATTTAAATAAACAAATTATTTTATTTATAATATATATATAGTTAATTACTTGCACTGAAATCTGGAAAATCAGTATATCATAAACAAAACCACCATTTACATAACCAAATATATAAAATCAATAACTACAAATTTATAAGCAAATGTGAAAACAAATCGCTTTTCATTAGAAATAAAGAACACAATATCAAATCGCTTTTGACGGTGAAGGCGACTGGTTTCGATGAAGATGGCGGCAAGTTCGACGGAGATGGTGGCTGGTTGCAATGAAAATGAATTGAGAACAGTCCACGCAGATCTTGTTGTCGGGCTGGGTTTGGAGGTCACGGAGACGACGTGATGCCGCCATCGGACTACAAAAATGAAGAAAAAGTTATAGAAATAAGAGATCTTGGTGGATGCCGGAGTTGGTGGTGGCTGTCGGAGTTGGTGGTTTTTTGTCGGATTTGGTTGCTTCCGGAGTTAGTGGTGGTTGTTGCCGGATTTTTTGGCTGCCAGAGTTGGTGGTGGGATGGTGGCTGCCGATTAATCAACTGAAGATTTCCCTCACCACCAATTACAACTCCGTCGTATAGCTTCAATTTGAGGTTGTTAATTTCATTAATCAAAATGTGAATTTTCTGAGTAAGTTATTGCAATTTGAGGTTGTTAATTTCATTATTGATTTCAACGATGATGAATTTGGATTTTTCTGATTTTTGGTTGGTTGAAACTATAAAGTCAAAGAGTTAGATCTAGATTTAATACTGATTTTGGGGTTTCTATTTGGATAAGGAAGAAATCATTAGCTTCAAATCTTAATACTCTTTTAAAGCTTGTATCTTTTTTGTGTTGAATAAATTTTTGTTTAAAATTAGAGTCCCAAAGTTTTTGGGTTTCATCGACGGTGAAGCAATGAACAATCAGACAGAATATATATTGTTGTTTAATTATTATTTGTAGTTAATTTATAAGTTTTATTTGATCTTAATAATATATAAATTATATATGACTTGGAAACACGTGTGGCATAAATTTGCTGACTTGGTGGCTTATTTGGAAGCCATGTCATAAAATATTTATTAAATTTAAAAAGAATTACCAGTTACCTGACTTGAAGGTAAACTAATACATATGATAGAGATATATACAAGTTTAATATATACAATAGATGGTTTAAAAGATGGATGCATACAATAGTTTTTGGTGTAAAGTTCGATGCATTTCAAAACAATTAACCCAAACAAATTTAACAACAAATATAACATCCGATATTTATGCTAAATCATTAACCTTATTTTTTTTCAATTGGTTGAATTTAAGAGAAAAACGAAATTATGTCTCAAAATTACTCATGTTTCGAAAAATTTAGTTCTTAATAATCACATGGACTATTGTTAGCAATACCTTTTTGTTAGATGTAGAGGGATGTAGTTAACATATTTTCAAGAGTAGAGGGATAAAGACATTTTTTTCAGGAGTGACTCGGTGATATGTTTTGAAAGAGTACATTGTTCCATAAGTTCATTAACCTTTGAGTTTACCGGGTCTAAGCAAAACTCGGCTACTTGAGTTACAAGTTTTTTGAGTGACATTCATGTCTGTATTTCACGCCACCTTGCATGAGTCTGTACCTTGTGGCTTGTACGATAAGTTTCCAAAATTTCACAACAAATATCATTATAAAAATCGGCTAAACATGTACAAAAGTAGATCATATACGTAATTTGCCTAAATGGAATAAAAAAAAGTCTCAACTACATACACAGCTAGCCATTAAATGAATGAATAAGACATCTCTATATTATGGAGTCTTTTTAAGACATCTCATCATGTCATCTCTTTATTATGGAGTCATTGTTGCAATTTCTAAGTAGTCACTGAATCCAAATATTTGTACTAAGAAACTATCTTTCGTCATCTCTCTTTCGAAAATATTTTATACGATTTTTTTCTCGATGCTTACGATGGTTCTGAGGGTCATTCTCCTCTGCCTATATGCTTCTAGTTCCTTGCACCGCATTGAGGGAACAGAAAATTTACCAAAAAATGTGTCTGTATCGGCTGTCCTAGCATTCGGAGACTCCTATCTGGATACGGGGAATAATAACAACATCAAGACTCTCATCAAGGCTAATTTCCTCCCATACGGAAAGGATTTTGTAAGCGGGAAACCAACAGGAAGATTCACCAATGGGAAATCACTGGCAGACATTTTCGGTAACTATTCGCTTTTCTGTAATCTCATACAATATATATTATATATAGTAACCAACAATGTTTTCTTCCATGAATCCTAAAATTCTCTGGTTGATGCCTTGCTTTTATTTAAAATCCCATCTCATACATGACATTTTCAAGAAAGTTAGGTGTGAGCAAAAACCCGACCGAATACAAAAACCGATGGTTTGAGTTTCGATTTTTGAGAAACCGAAAAAAGCGGTTCGGTTTGGGTCGGAGAGTAAAACAAAAAAAAAAAAAAAACCGAACCGAACCATTATATGTAAGTCAATTTTAATATTTTCACTTTTAGTAAATATTTTAATTTTTATTTTTCCCTTTGTCTAAAATATTAAATCATCCTAATTAATTACTCCATAAACACACAAACTCTCGATGATAATAGTGAATACTCAAAGTTTTCTTTTCTAAATTGTCAATCTCATACTTATCAATATGTAATCTTTTGGTTCCATGTAGGCCACAATACTCAACAACATATAGGTTTATTTCTTCATTTTTGATTTTATTTTTTTTTGTCATGTAGGCTATAGTTTACTAAGCCACATATAGTATTTTTTTTCTTCTTAATTTTGTGTTTAAAGTTTTCTGATTCATATCATTATGTTTTTAGTAATATGTACAACTTCATGTTATAAATTGTGAACTGCTTCCATCTGAGATTTATTTCACAAGTTTTCCTTGACAGATCTATAAATTTGCCCATGTCAAAAAACCGAAATAAAAAACCAAACCGAACCGAAACCGAGTTAAACCGAACCAATGTAGAAACCGAACCAAACGGTTTGGAACTTTCAGGAACCGGATTTTTGGTTTAAGTTCAGGTTGAGGTCGGAACCGACCCATGCTCACCCTTAAAGAAAGTGATCTAGCTAACTGTATTTGACTATTTGTTCGATATATGAAAATTACGTTTAGGTTTGTATTATTATGTGTCGTCGGTATAAAGCAGATGTAGAAATGTTACAATGTTACAATAAGGACACCAAAGAGGGATCTAGAAACAAAAAGAAACAAGAAGTGGCCATTGAATGTAAACTTGAATCCCTTCTTATCTTATAGTTATGGGGAAATATTGTCTCCACTGGGACACTTTTTTTTTTTTTATATATATATATATATATATTTTTTTTTTTTTAATTCGAAAAAAGAAAGTTTCCTTTTTCTTTGTAAATATAAATATCTTCAAATTTTTTATAGGAAAAATTCGTAAAGAAAAAACCATGCATGAACTTGGAGAAATGGTCGATGTTTTAAACGGTATGTCATATGGGTTTTTCAAAAAGATTAGATTATTGTGAATGAAAGTAGTTATTATAGATTTATAGATACATGGGCAAGCAAATATAATATACACGTTAGTTATATGATGATTTGATTAATTACAATTATAACTAGTTATTGTGAGTGAAAAGTAGCCATAGCCACTTAGACAAACAACTATTAATAAATCCACGTTAGTTATAAATTGATTTGGTTAACAACAATTAAAATTACTTAATTAGTTAGTGTGAGTAAAGAGTAGCCATCATTACTATTTGCAACAGTAGCGGGTCTTGCACAAGTCTTCGGAAAAAAAATCTTCGATTTAGGACACCATCTTTTCCAGATATGAGGTGAATACTAATACTAACCTAAATCTTGGATTTCAAATCCAAATCACCTTGGATAAAGCCTAGATCTACAAAAGAAGTCGTAAAAGTACCAACTCCAAATTTTAGATCTACTCCTAAATACTTCGTGAAATCACCGTATGGATCCAAAAACCTCTATATGATGTATAGAGGCTCTGATACCACTTGTTGTTCGCCTTCCTCGAACCTCGATTTGGACCCAAATGCATGCTCTAAAGTTGCGGAATAACTAAAAAGCAATTATGTAATGGTGAAACACACAATATAATCGAATGTTTGATATTATTAAGCTTACGTAATGTTGTACACTACGAATAATATCAATTACAATCGATTACAAAGAGTTTGAACCGTTTACGTAACTGTTTCGCTCGTACTTTCTCTCTCTAGTGCAACAACACTTTCAATGGCAGGTTGGTGGGATATTTATAGTCCTCATCTAACCCTACGGTTGTTACGCAACCCCAACACACTGTTGCGCAACGCAACGCGGAGGTGTTGCAGCGTAACAGCTGCCAAAACGCGTTGAAATGCTATACAACTCGATCTATATACATGTGGTACTTCACGACATATTCCTAGACTAAAATACAAACTGCAAACATTGACGGTTATGCTCCAACATATTATTTTGGTTTGAGTAAACTAACTTTTTTCCTTTTAAAATTGAAGTCAAGGCCCTCGGAGTAAAGGAGTATCTTCCGGCATATCTAGACCCTTTTATAACAGACAACGATCTTCAAACGGGTGTAAGTTTTGCTTCTGGTGGCACAGGGTATGATCCTTTGACATCCACAATACTGGTATGTATCATATAGTTCTTTGAATTATACTCTAGCTAAATTAATTACTACCTATTCCACTTTATTAATCAAGTTGATGAAGTGGATCATTGCATTATGTTATCCTCTATATTCAGCCTGCAAAAATGAAACGTACATGTTTATATAGTTTAAACATGTACGTTTCATTCACGGGTCATCTATTTCATTCCATCACTTAAACGTTACAATTCCCCCTTCCCTTCTTAGTTTATTTCGGCATATTGAAAACTACCAAATATTAAAACCAGTTGTTACATATATGTGAAAGTTCATTCCTTAGATGTTTCAGTTTTTTGTTCATATGATGATTAGTCTGTTATACCACTATCGGATCAACTGGACTTGCTCAAAGAATACATTCAGAGGCTCGAGGGCAACGTTGGGAAAGAAGGTGCTATGAATATTATAAGCAAAAGTGTATTTTTGCTTTCATCAAGCACCAACGATCTATCTATCAGTTACTCTACCATTCCCATTCGAAGATTGCAATATGATGTCAATACTTATGTTAAAAAGCTAGTAAAGATGGCCATGAGCTTCGTGCAAGTAATGACTATTAGTTTCAATTAGTTTCAATTAATAAGTATTTACATATATAAAAGGCAAATGTTTTGATTATTCATTGAAGGAATTACACAAATTGGGGGCAAGAAGGATAGTCGTCCTTAGCGCACCCCCAGTCGGTTGTTTACCGGCATTGAGAACATTAGCTGGAGGTCCACTTAGAATGTGCGCAGATAGGGAAAATGAAGCAGCACTATTGTTCAACAATATGCTAAAACAAAACCTCCAAGATCTTGCAAGCAGTCTTCTCCAGTCCAGGATTTCCTTTGTTGATTATTACAATCCATTGATAAGCATTATTGAAAACCCTCATCAATACGGTAAACACTGGATTCAGTATTTTGTTTTTTTATGAATGAAAGTTTCTATTTGTTAACGATGTTTCTAAGTGTATAGTTTTTGAATTTTAAATTCATCTATACCGCAAGTTTTACATTTCGGTAACCTTTTCTTTCGTTTTTCTTTTGGTGGTATTGTAGGACTTGAAGTTACAGATAAAGGTTGTTGTGGAACAGGAAATATAGAGGTGGTTGTTTTATGTAACAAACACGTAAAAACGTGCGAGGATGACTCTAAATTCCTCTTCTGGGATAGTATTCACCTCTCAGAGAAAGGATGCAGCATCTTTGCGGATCAAGTTCTACCAGATTTGTTGAAAACTTTGCAATGAGAATCTGAATTTCATTGGTGAGATAAGATGTGGGTTTAAAAATAATGAACTTTTGATAATAATTTAATGAATAAAGTAAGGAAACTATAGAACACACTTTCTGAAACAATTTAAAACTTCTTTGTGTTTGTATTTGAAACTTCTAGGCTTCTAGTTTTCAAAAACTATCAAGAAGTCTTTTTATGTTTTTCAAATGTGTAGATTTTCGCTATATATGTTACAGGTGTCTAATACTTGATGCAAATACTAAAAGTTAAAATTGTAAAAAAAGTTGTAATTGATTTTCGTGTTGATCAATTTAATATAGTATTACACGAGACATATATATTCCGAATATAAAGTTTAATTATGAGCTAGGAGGTGTGTAATTATCGACGCCCTCAAAAAATGATATGAACTCGAACTGGACAAATACGAGTGTCAAGGGGGTATAACCCCTTGTGGTCTTGTGCTACCCGGTTAGAAGATGGGGTCAATGGTATCCTTGATATCAGATATGTTTCCCACCAAAACATATATATCATCATTTCTAGTGACCTTGAATCATCCATTTGGGGATATTGTTTAACCCAAAGATAATTAACAATTGAATTACTACAATGTGAAGGTGATTTAACATGATTCAAAGTATATATTTCAATTATTATCAATCATAACCATTCAAAGTGTAATTATGTGTGCTTAGCTTGTTAATGATAAAACTTCTAAATTCGACAAACTACTACATTTATAAAGATTCGACTTTAGATGATGGACTGATGGTAGAGGATGAATTTTCTTCTCGTCACTTTAAAGTTATGTAAGTTTTGAGTACCTCCTTGCCAAAGAATGGCAATATCCTTCACACCATGGTTTCCTCTGTTGATTCAAAGTATTCGTTAAAATACATTATGAAAAGCAATTACCTTAACGAAGGTGTTTTATGAATCGAGGCTTTAAAAGAATCCAGTTTTCTATAAGTAATTTAGAGATACGGTTTTTGGAAATGGATTTGGAGGTATACAATATACTTCCATTAGAATCTCGGACCCTATTAGCGGGAATCAAAAGGGTCACTAAAGAATATTATCAACGTTGTATTTTGTATAAAATATTAGAATGGGCTAAATAATATTAACATATGTGAAGAATATTGGTAGGATTGGTCCAAAAAATATTAATCTATGTGAAAAATGTTAGTAGGTAGGTTGGTATTTTAAACAATATTAATATATGAGAAAATATCATCAGATTTAGTCTATTTATATTATATAATACTATATATTTTGTATATAATCACTCAAAATTAATGTATTAGGTTGTTATATGGATAAATTGTTAACAAGACTCAATTTTTTTCTCCAAAGTTTATATAAACAAAACAAAATTGGTTCTTAAGCTTCAACTTTTTTTTTGAACTATTTAATAGTTGGATTACTTGTGTAGTTATGGATATAATCACTCTAAATAAAATATCAAGTTGTTATATGGATAAATTGTTAACAAGGCTCATTAAAGGGGAAAAAACGAGCCTATCACAAGAATACGCGTATTTCGAAAGAGAAAAAAGAATTTGAGAAGCAAATTTCACGATTTGGTACACCTACACATACGGAAATGAATGTTTTATATCCTAGTTCTATTTTTTTTTTTTAGTTTTCTTTGTAGAGTTCTTGATCGTATTACTTTTATTAAGTTATCTAGTTATCACACTTGCTTGACTAGAAGTCTAGAAAACGTGCACATACCGAATTGAAACTCTCTAAGTATTAACTAATCGAGCTCAGGGTTTGTCAAGTTCTTATTTGGCTCTTTTTGTAATTAATAATGATCCAAACATGCTGGTTTCATTCATTCAATTGATAATTGTTTTGTTACCTATCTATTAAGCAAACCCGTCTCGTTAATTTTGTAGGCAAAAGAAAAATAAGCCTTTTAAATACGAAAAATATAATATATGCCAAAAAACACACACTCCTCATTAATGTATAAATGTTAAAGTAAACATATAAATTGAATGTAGAGTAGAAAAAGTGGCTTGATCTCATATTTACATTCGAATATAATTTATTCTTTAGGTAAAGCCATTTTCTGAACAGTTTTCGTAGAAAATTTGTTAATCATTTCTTTATAATCTTTGGACCCATAATCTCTTTGTTTTAGGAGCCATAATTTTGAACTTACAAAACAGTTTACAAGACTTCATAGAATTTCTACTTCTACTTTCATAACTAATAATAATTGTATTAATTAATAACGAATATACTGAAATTACAATAAACAAATAAACATTTCAAAGATATAAATAAAGTATATAACACAAGAAGTTTTAATACTTTTCATCTTAATTAATACTAAAAAAAAAAAATTAAATTAACAAAAAAAAGTTAAAAAATAATATCATTACTGAAACGTGAAATACCATATATTCATTGAATATATGAATGCAATTATAAATTTTTATATTTTATGCCAACAATTTTTAAACATTTATGGCAAATAGAGTGTTGGGCTAATTAAATATGTATTTATACATGCTAGATAAAAATTGGAGGCCCTTTCTGGAAATGGGTCCTATGCAACAGCTCACATTGCATAGACGCAACTCGACCCTGCTATTAAGTTATTAAGTTAAAAGTAAATATATTCCTAAATTGCCTAAAAATATATAAATATGCCTAATTTAGTATAATAAGTCTGATTAAAAATATATAAATGGACCAAAATTTTGGAACGATCCAAACCCTTTCTCAGAGCACCTATAATGAAGTGTGTAAAATTTTAAATTATCAATATATTTTTGTTAGATTAGTTTAAATGAAAATTGATTTAACAGTAATTTTAGTTTTTGTTTAACATTCTCTTTTAATGTTGTATTAATTAAATATTAATGTGTAAGAGTATAGATCTTTTATCCCATTAAATCACTCAAAGAGATAAAATGGATATATAATACATATAAAACGTCGTCACGTCAAATATCAACAATCATAATTCAACACCCTCTAGAGCCCAAATAGTGGTTTCGTCATCAATTCTAACCACACCGCCATAACAGTCATGACGAGTTAACCACATTTTTTATTTTATTTTGTAAACAATAATTAATCCAATGCTCTTATAATAACATAACATACAATAACTCCAAAAATATCATACATAATTACTATATATTTTCCACCCCTTCTTGTGCTCTAAAACTATGAAGTCATATGAAACTGTCATACACCCATACGTTAAAAAGTGTATGATGAAAATTTGGAACGTTGTAAAAAGGTTACCGTGTAAATTAGCCACATGTAAAGAATTAATATTAATCGCAAAGTCAAATTATTGTATCACATGAAAAACAGACACTTTTTAGGAAATTATATATACGTATGGAATAAGTATACTTGTAATATAATCATGCATGCCAAATCATAATTTTTATTTTTGGGAATACATTAATAGACGCGTTACCATTATATAACAAGTATTATGAAATTCAGTAGCGACAGACAGAGAGGATGTAGACAGCTATAGTGAACATATATGGCGACGAAGTTTAAATTCATCAACATTTTTTGTTCACCATGTTGTCTATAGCGAACATAGAGGGTGGAAATGAAATTCGTCGGCAATATGTCACAACATGAAGTTAATACAACATCTTTGTTTTGCAACTTTATTTTATGTCCCGACATCAAAACCTATTTTTAACAGCGTTTAATACACTTAAGTTTACTCACTTTTTACAATTTTTCTTATTGTTGTTATAATTGATCAGATCAGATAAATAAATAAACTTTTATAGAGAACTAATACATAATTTTCTTTTTATGGATGGCAAATTGATCAAATGTGTCATTCACATTTTTTTTTTTTAATTATTCCTATTTACTTGTTTAATCAATTATTTGTTATATATATTATACTTTTCTTTAAGAGGAATATAGTCAAAGTGCACGTGATATTTTCTCTACTATAATACCCACTTGTATACGTAGTTTCAAAACCTTGAAATATTCTTGGTTTGTTGCTAGCGTATATTACAAATGTTATTTTATTTAATTAATTATTATTATATCATATTACAATAAATAATCCATCATAGCATATAGTTTGTCTTTCAATCTTCAATTTTATTATCTTTAGCAAAAATAAATTTATCAATTGATTGATAACACATGGTTAGTCATTTCAATCCTAATATTAAATTAAAATTCACATTATATTTATATTTTTAGTAAAGTACTAGAAACTGAAATTAAATAAAGCCGTTTGGCTATGAAGAAAAGATTTGCTCTCAAAACTAGTACTCACCAAAAAATTATAGAAACAATTTTCATCGGACAAGCATGAAAGCCTTCATTAACTTGAGTTCACACGGCACACCGATCTAATTAATGCTAATACCGAACTTTACGACCTGTTATATAAACTTGTTATAATCATATAAAGTTAGAGACTCCTTTAATCGGCCCTTGACTGATTATATTAATAACCTTGGAGTCATGTAGTATAATTTCACCGCTTATTAGTAATCTACTTAAACGCTTAAATCATGGTTGTAAGTTGTAACTAGGTAATTAAACCATGAAAACATTTTATTATAATTAATTGTTTAAAGAAGTTTTAATATTAGTGTTTGAAAGAATAATTCATAAAACGGTTTTAGACGCTGACATTTTAGCTAATACGTCCTACTATTCCTGGGGTTTATGTTTATTACATACATCCGTTATTATTATTATTACATTCCAAACACAAAATCAATATCTGAATTGAAACCGCGTTTCTTGATTTTATTGAAGCCGTCAAACACGAGTTAATTCTTGATTTTCTCATCTGGGTTTTTGTTAAATCTTGTTATTTTATTTGGGTTTTTATCAGATTGTTATATTGGTTTTGAATTTAGTGATTTTGATTGTTTGTGTATATGGTGCATATAAGGTGTTTGATGAAATGTCACTGAGAGTGATGTGAGTGGTTGTTGTTGTTTGTTGAGAATTTAGTTGATTGTATAGGTTAGATTAGATTGGTTTGTTGTTTTGATTTTGTTTGATTATGAATGGCGAGCGTTTCGCCATCGCCTAATTCGCCTCCGGTTAGTGTTACACCGTCTCAGTCACCTCCTTTAACGACTGCACCACAACCTTCTATCCAACCGAATTCATCAACACCTCCACCACTTACTGTCCCACCTCCATCAAGACCACCAATAGTATCGGTTCCACCTCCCACGAATTCTCCACCGCCACCAGTATCCGTTCCTCCACCGACTAATTCTCCACCTCCACCAGTATCCGTTCCTCCACCGATTAATTCTCCACCACCAGTATCCCCCCCTCCTCCACCGCCAATATCCCCTCCTCCACCAACTAGTTCTCCACCACCACCAGCGCGTACCCCTCCCCCGGCTAGCTCCCCACCACCCCCTTCGCCTATATCTCCCTCTAGATCACCACCACCACCTCCACCGTCTGATCCGCCTGCTAGTTCACCTCCATTACCATCTGCTAGTCCTCCACCGTCACCAATACCTCCAACAAACTCACCACCGTCTCCACCTCCACCAGTTTTGAGTCCTCCCCCGCCACGTACAAGACCATCCCCTGGACCTGCTACAAATTCATCACCACCACCACCACCAGTAAGAAGATCCCCGCCTCCTCCACCTCCGTCAAGAAATTCATCATCACCGCCAATAGTAGTACCCTCTCCGCTTCCTCCACCTTCCAGAAGACCGCCTCCATCACCTTCAATCTTGATATCACCCCCTGGAAGCAACCCAAGTAATAACGAGTCAAGTTCCAATACACCATCCAACGATGGAGGCATTGGTACTGGAGGTATAGTTGGAATTGTCGCAGTACTAGGCTTTGTATTGCTTACGGTTATCATAGGAGTTTCGTGCTGTTTAACCAAACGAAAGAAGAAAAGGATTGCTGGACACAATGGATTCCAAGATACACCAACCTCAATGGGCAATTCACCTCGATCAGGTAAAAAGAATTTCCGTGTTATAAATCTACACTTTCGGGTTATGATTGATCGATTACTGAGATTTGCTTGATTTATGACAGATTCAGGTTTACTAAAGATACAAACATCAGCACTTGAGAATGGAAACCTATCTGCCAATGACTACGTGTACTCTCCACGAGACCATGGTGGATTAGGGAGTTCGAGATCAAAGTTTACTTACGAAGATCTTGTTGAGGCTACAAATGGGTTTTCATCTCAAAATCTTTTAGGTTCAGGTGGATTTGGTTTTGTTTACAAAGGAATCTTAGCCGATGGGACAGAAGTAGCAGTAAAGGAGCTAAAGATTGGAGGTGGTCAAGGTGAACGCGAGTTTAGTGCTGAAGTGGAAATTATCAGTCGAATACACCATCGTCATTTGGTATCACTTGTTGGTTATTGCATCTCTGAGAACAAGAGATTGCTTGTCTATGAATTTGTCCCTAACAATACACTTTACTTCCACCTTCATGGTAATTAATTTTTTTTCCGTCTTATAACTAACTATATATTTACCTTTAAGTGGTTCTCTAACTGATTACCCTTTGTAGTGTCGGAGGCGGTGTTAAATTGGTCAACTCGTGTAAAGGTTGCTTCTGGGGCAGCACGGGGTATTGCGTATCTCCACGAAGACTGTAAGTGCTAAAAAATATAGGACATTATAGTCTGAAAAATGAAAAGAATGGTTTCAAAGAGGACATTTGTTGAATTTACTTTGATTTGTATATCTATTGTTATGCAGGCCATCCACGAGTTATTCATCGAGATATCAAATCATCCAATATTCTGTTAGATAAAAATTTTGAAGCTCGAGTATGCCCTTTTATCATTACTTCATTTCTTCTGTATTTTTTGTGTTCAAGAATTTGTGTTTGAGTTTAAATGTTTGTTAATTCTTTACATTACAGGTTTCTGATTTTGGGCTTGCCAAATTAGCTGCAGATATGAACACTCATATAACAACACGCGTTATGGGAACTTTTGGGTAAATTGAAATGTTTGACTACTCGATTATCTAAATTTAGAAATCTTGTGAAATATGCTATTAGTACAATGATCACTAATGTGAAAAGGGTAAATTTGGATTTAAAATTTGTTGCAGTTGTGGGCTTTGTTTTTTATTGAACTTTCAATTGGTTTTATTTCAGGTACATGGCACCTGAATATGCTTCAAGTGGCAAGTTGACTGAGAAATCTGATGTGTATTCTTTTGGGGTGGTTCTCTTGGAACTAATCACTGGACGTAAACCTGTGGATGCCTCTCAACCTTTGGGGGATGAGAGTCTTGTTGAGTGGGTAAGTTACTGGCACACTTTATCGATAATGTGCTTTATTTTTTATTTTCAGTTTTCACTAATTCTAGCATTTTAAATGTTTTACATTTCAGGCTCGACCACTCCTTAGTCATGCACTTGAAACAGAGGACTTTGAAGTGTTGGTTGACCCAAGGCTTGGTATGAACTTTGTTGCAACTGAAATGTTTCGCATGATTGAAGCTGCAGCTGCATGCGTTCGACACTCGGCTTCAAAAAGACCACGCATGGGACAGGTATTTCCCCTTAAAACCATCTAAATTCTCTAGCCAATTTAGAAGTTGAAAACTAGTCCATTTGACCTCAAAGTCAAATTTAGACCGTTAGTTTGATATTTAATTTTAAAAAATCACCAGATTGTAAGAGCTTTCGAGAATATAGACACCGATGATCTAAGCAATGGGATGAGAGTTGGAGAAAGTCAAATATATAATTCTGCACAACAATCTGCGGAGATTAGGCTGTTTAGGAGAATGGCATTTGGCAGTCAAAATTACAGCACAGATTTTTTTACTCAAGATAGCTCTGCACCTCGTAGAAACGACAGGTAAATATGGAGACGTGTATTTATTCACCGCCACGGGTTTGACCCAGCAGCCGAGTTCCTGTCAGAAATCTGGAACTCAGATTAACGCTGATTTTGAGGGAAAATATTTGAACTCGTGACTAGATACTGTAAGTAGTTTTCATAGCCAGATAGTGTATATTACGCATTTTTTTCTTGGCTGAACATTTTGGTTCCTGTAAGTAACATGTGCGGGGTTTCTTTACTCTGGTTCATTCTTTTGGTTTATCTTTTATAAAAGCGTATAATGATCATTGGTCTGTGTTTGCGCTTATTCTTGGGCATGCCTCAATTTCTAGCACACCTCATGATCCTTCTAATTACAGGTGTATAGATCTTTAGGTTTTCGTTCTTTATGCTCTATGTTCATCATTACCTAGAGGGTATTTGAGTATTTTGGCTTAAAAAGTAACACCGATAATGTTTTATTTATTATTTAATCGTTAATCTTATAAAGCGAAAAAAGGTTTGAATGTACTATGGTACATCTAGGAGTGGGTCAGATTCAATTTAAGCAAAACAGTTGACTGTTGTACATTTTGGTCAAATGAACAACTTAGCTCTATGATTTAACTTAGTTCCATGTTACGCATATAAACGTGTATGTTGTAGGAGTGGGTCACGTACCATTCGCCATTACTACTGATATGCAATTTCCGCACATTTAATTGTACACGGGCTAGGAAAATCTTTATTTTTCTGCTGTGTTCGCACATATAACATGTAAAGCATATTTACATAAATGAGAGTATGAGTGTAGAGAAATAGTAAAATTATATGAGTTTTCACGCTTATATATTTGCTCCAACGGTGAAAAATAAATGCTTAATGACACTTTTTTATTAAGTTTTTACATGCTTACAAGTGCTAAGATCTTCTGTAACTATAAGATAAATTCTTTCAACTTATATTCTTCCGTTCTTGTAGACGATAACAACCAAGCCTTGCGAAATAAGACATACTTTCATAAATCGTGAATAAAAAAGTAAACAGTTGCATATTTGTTGTAGTGACTAGCGAATGTATAACAATTTCTTTAAGAGAAATCATGTATTTCGTTCAATCTGTTGATTCAAGCATGAGAAGGCGAAGTTATATCTTCAACTTGATAATTTTTTTAAAAGTTAGTCGTGAACAATAACCTTTAGATTAACGTTGTTTAAACAAAACTCTTTCTTCATATGTTGGAGATAAACGCCGTAAAATCTGCCTCAAGGCATTATTGTATATTCATATGATTGTGTTATATTATGTAATCGAAATACGATATGATATAGATATTAAAATGATAAATGGAGACAAGATCCGTCCTTGAATCAATCAAACATTGGATTGAAGGCAACCCAATAATGGAAGCAATGAAGCAAAAAGCTTTCATACTATTCTATTGACAACACCACATGTTTGCTTACACTCTACTCTTTGTTTCCACCATTTTTAACACCATCTTCCAAGAAAAGAAGTAACCCATTTTCATCACAAGAAAATGAGTCCTTTTCTTTCCTTTTTTTCTCTTTCTCCTTCTTCATATTTCATCCATGGAACAACAAGATTGGAACATGATCGGTGCAGATTGCATCGTCTTATCTTGTTGTTGCCAATGCCTTATGTTACAAGTCGTTGTGTTTGTGTTGCTCAAACTTCCAACTAAATTGGTCAAGAAAACAAAACAATATATCAAGAGGAAATTTGGGAACAAAATGCGCGATGGTGGGAAAATGGTGAGAAAGAAAGTGGCTCGTTGTGCAGAAGAAGTGGTTGGGTTTCAAAAGCCAAGAGACTCGATGAGGGTTAGATCACGAGCTCAGAGTTTTCGTCTAGATGGGTTTGATGGGTGTATGGATGAGGTTGAAGAGGTGTTGGAGGAGTTGTCTACAAACGGTGAGTTTGGATTTGGGAGTTTTTGGAGAGGAGATGATGGCGTTGAATTTCCTTTTCCGGTTTGTCTTGTGAATCAAGAACTTTTGTGCCATGATCATGTATTTGGTCCTTTTAGCTAGGGTGCATAAACGTTGTGTGAACGTATTAACTTTTACATTTGATCCGATTTTTACATTAGGTATTTAACTTAATGGTTTTAGAGGTAGAACAAATAGCTAATATAACATGTGTATTTCCGCTTTTTCGAAAATAACACACTTATTTGTGACGGCCATAATCACATTTGTAGATTATTATTCATTTAAAACTTTACATACGTTTACACTTAGTTGTACATTGTTTCATACCTTTGAGATCCTCAATTTGTGATTGAAACAAGTAATTTGTACAAGACATGCAAACGATAAACATAATAGAGGACCTATCGGTTCACCTCATGTTAGAAAATGGGTTAAGACTTAACCATAGGGTAAGGGCTGTTCAAAATATTATGTATTTGAATACTAGGAAATATGATTAATTCAAAATTTCTGATAATTGATACGAATTTTCGAATTCAGATTTGGATAGCCACATTTCAAGTTTTATGATATTTAGGATTTATGGAATGACGGATTTAGAATATTTTTAGCCGGGGCCGTTCATTTTGCAAGTACTGATATGAGAGGGTTAATAGCGGGTCAATATTAAATATAAGCGGGTTAACTAACGGGTCGGATTAAAATGAAATGAAATAGGCCATAAATAATATGGATGGGTTAACTAGTCTCTTAATTTTTTAACACGGACAAGTTAACTAATAGGTCTATATTCAACACGAGCTTGTTAATAAACGTGTCTAAGTAAATAACACACGGAATATGCAATGAATAATATCAAAATGTCATAACATCAAAGTTTCCATACAACAAACATTAAAAATCATGTTACGAATTTCTGAATTTCTAATTAAACATTCAAAATTATATGTTTTATATAATTACATCCTAAAATAATATCTTCAATAAATTAGTTAGTTACAACTTACAACTAGCTTAATGATTATTTAATTGGCCAAGGGAAAAGGAAAATATTGTTGGAGCCAAAGTGTAGATTGACTTTTATTTATAACCTAAAATAATGAAATTTTCTAATAGTTGGACCAATTTAGTAGGGGCCTTTGGACCCATTACCTTGTGAATACGTCCGCCAGTTTAAGGAATATAGAAAATTCGGAGAAAATACTTCCGGTTATGAGTGTCAGACACAAGTCGGAGGCACCGGGTCATGAGTAGGGGGTTTAACGGTTCAGAACCGGGTCGGACCGGACCACAGACCGGGAGGTGGAAATATTTCGGACCGAGAAACGGACCGGAAATCTCGGTTCTGCATTCGGTTCGATTCACGACGGTCTGGTCGATTCTCGCTACAAGCCCAAAATAATTTTCTCATTCTATGTTGTTTTGTACGGTACAAGTACATGTTGCATGTATTTTTATTTAATAGAATGGAACAACAACTTTGAAAATATATAATTTGCACACGGTTATTATTAAAAAAAACACTTCATATCTTTATAAACTATTGGATTTGCGGTCATTATTAAAACCAATAAAAATTAACACTGATTATTAGTTAGCAATAACTATAACAATAAAATTATGTTATGAAAGAGGTCTTTATTGAAGAGGCTTTGCACCCGGAATAGGACTAATGCAGATCCAGTGTACGCTTTATTATTATAACTTATAAAACGTTATGGACTAAAAATAAATCGAAGAAATTGAAACCCAACAATATCAAACACCTTTACTTGAAGTCATGCATTCGATTCGGTTATGGATCGAGGATCGAATTATGGATATTTAGTGGACTGGGAACCAGACTGAGTTGCACGATTCAGTTCGGTTTCGGTAAAAAAAACCGGTCCTGTTCTTCCGATTTTTTCGGTTCTCGATTTTTTTTAAATATGCCTAGTCATGAGTGACGGACTAGGATACACGGGTCGGACCACTTCGCCTGGTCCGAGTGCCAGAAACGTGTTTAGGTCTTGGCGTCACGAGTGTCGGACCGAGCTACTTATAACGGACCGTAAGGTTACGAGCACTGGATTGCGTCACCGGGCACCAGTGTCGGACCGCGAGGCTACGACGAATGTCGAACACTGGTTGTGGGTTCCGGCATCACCAGTGCTCGTCCGCGAGGTTACGTTGTCGGGCACGAGTTCCGAATTGTAAGGTTACGTCACCGAGCCACGAGTGTCGGGCTGCGAGGTTACATTACCAGGCACTTGTGTCGGACAATGAGTTGACGTCACCAAGTACGAATGTCGGACAACCATGTTACGGCAACGGGCCATTAGTGTCGGACCACGAGGTTCTATCATTGTGTATAAGTGTCAGGCCACGAGTTTGCGTCACTGGGTACGCGTTCCAGACCGCGAGGTTACTTCACTGGGCCACGAGTATCGGACCCGAGGTTGCATCACCGGGCACGAGTGTTGGTCCACTAGGTCATGTCATCGGGCCACAAGTGTCGGACCCCAAGGTTACGTTACTACAAGGTTACGTTACTAGACACTAGTGCAGGACCACAAGTTTACGTCACCAACTACGAATGTCGGACCGCGATGTCACGTTAACGAGCAACGAGTGCCGGACCACGAGGTTACATCACTGTGTACGAGTGCCAGACCACGATGTTGTGTGAGTGCCGAACCGCGAGGTTACGTCACCGAGCCACAAGTGTCGGACCGTGAGGTTACGTCACCAGACACGAGTGTCGGACCGCTAGGTTATGTTCGTGCTACGAGTTCCAGACTACGAGGTTACAACTTAGTATATATACTAAATATACCGTTTAGGTCGGGGCGTTGCACAATATCTCGCAAAAGTTATATGCCTTTTTGTGAAAATGATGTATTAACGTCCCTTTCGTGTAATTTTTATTATTGAGAATTTAGTATATATAGTAAATATATCGTTTAGGTCGGGAGATTGTAAAGTTATATGACCTGTTTGAAAATGATGAAGAAAATGCTGACCATATTTGCAAAAGGGAGTTGGTTTCTAAACTTGACAATTTCAATATTGGGTTAATGCACCCAAGGGTCACTGTACTCTTTCCAAAAATCCGATTGAATCACTCAACTAAAAAAATATATATAATAATCACCTAACTTTATAAAACCGTTTGTTTGGATCATTAGGACCCACCACGACTTGTTACAGCGGGTCATAAAATAAAATTCAATTAAAAAGCAGATGGCATAAATGTCAAATGATACCATTATAAAACCAGACAAAATAAAATTCAATTAAAAAGCAAAAAGAGATTACACAAGCACATCTCGATTCAGTTACCAACACACAAAAATGATGGCGCTGGCTTACGAGTTTACCCACAAACACCTGTTATACATTAATTTCGTTAATCCATCATGTTCAATCAAATCCAATCATCATTGATCGATCAATGGCAGCTGCAAAAAACACTAACAAAGACGAAAAAAAAGTGATCAATTTAAGTTAATCAAAGATAATCTCATTATTAATTAATTATTGCATCATCAATTGCAAATACAATTTTTGTTAATTATATAATTGGTCCCTGTGTTTGTTCCAAAACAACGGGTTCAGTCTCTGGGTCGAAAACCGTTCGGGTTCAGTCCCTGGGTCATATGTTTGGTTACACGTTTGGTCCATTTGTCACTTAAAATGACGAAAATACCCTTAATAAATAAATATTCATTTATCTATCAATTTAAAAAAAACCAAAATCACATCAAATCCAATCTCAAATCACAAATTACATCAAATAGTAAATCCAATCCCAAATCACAAATCACTTTAATACTATTATATTTTCTAGATTCATTCCCAGATTTCTAAAATTGGAACCAAAATCCAACGATGAGATACACCCGGTCGACGAAAAACCACAAAAACAAGACACCACCAACACCGTTATCTGTTTTCTGTTATCTGTTTTCTGTTTTTACAGATCTTCAAAAACGAAAAACCACAAAAACAAGAAACCACCAACGATGAGATACACCAGTCGGCGGCGGTGGATGGGGTTGGGGAGATTTCTCTCCATTTTCTGTTTTTACAGATCTTCAAAAAGCTGCTGAAGAAATCTCTCGTCATCATCATCAGTCCATGGGGGTGGCGGTGGCGGTGGCATGGTGGTGGCGGTAGGGGTGACCGATTATTGGAGTAGTCACGGTAACGATGTTAATTTGGTTGACTATTGTTGATAATGGATGATAATATGGTGATGATTGATGATAAAAATCTTTTCACAATCAAATTAAACCTAAAATTGAATCGGGCATTTCTGATTTGTGTAAAAATTCATATCAGGTTTGGATTGCAGATTGATTGAAATGAAATGGTTTGTATGTAATGATTGGAAAATTTGGGGATTCCTTTATATTAAGGTGCAATACTAGTATTATATTTTATAAAAGGAAGTTTTTTTTATTATTTATTTATTTTTTAAATTGATAGATAAATGAATATTTATTTATTAAGGGTATTTTCGTCATTTTAAGTGACAAAGGGACCAAACGTGTAACCAAACATATGACCCAGGGACTGAACCCGAACGAATTTCTACCCAGGGACTGAACCCGTTGTTTTGGAACAAACACAGGACCAATTATGTAATTAACTCCTTTTTTAAATAAATAAAAGAGATGATTGATTAGCAAAAGAAAAAGATCAGATGGTAGTGCATGTATTTATAAATCATCATTCAAAATACATATAATTTTGGGTAAAATAAATCATCATATCAATTCATAAGCTAATCAAATAATATCTTAATTTTATAAAATTAAAAAATAATAATAGTAAGAATGAATCAGATTATTAATAAATAGTCTATCAGCACCGAGTAAAAAGCTCATAAGACTGGGGCGACAATAATTCTCATCATATTCACAAATAATCGATTTCAATTTTTGAAAATAAAATTGGAATATGTAAAGGTAAAGAGAGCTCACAAATTTTAATGTAAGAGAGAACGGCTGCAGCAGCTAAAATGGAAACAATCACCATCACCAGCTGGTTCTATGGTTGGATTTTGATGAAATGGTGGGTATTTACAGCGGCTTTGTTGTTGTTGATGTTAGGGATTGACAGTGGCGTTGTTGCTGTTGATGTTAATGTTGATCGGTGTTAGGGATTTCGAAGATTGATCGGTGTTAGGGATTGACAGCGGCGTTGTTGTTGTTGATGTTAATGTTGTTGATGTTGTTGCTGACTTGCTGCTGCTGATATTGTTATGGGTATTAGTTAAGAAAAGTCAAACAATTTAATAGATAGTCAAACAAGTACATATGGTAACATATAAAAAACATATATATAATATAAATTGAATTTTACCTGTTACTAGCCGGTTACAGGTTGCAAAAGTGACCCATTTAATTTTTTTTTGAATCATGAGTGATCATTTTAATCTTTTTTTGAAAGTAGAGTGATAACGACATATTTTTTTTTTTGTTCAATGATTCAATCGGATTTTTGGAAAGAGTACAATGACCCTCAGGTGCATTAACCCTTTCAATATTTATCTCTTGAATCATTAACTATCATGTAATTTTTCATTTAATGTATTTATATAGATAATATTTCGTAAGTGCTGAATTATCATATCATATCCGTTGAATACCCAATCGACTCATCAATCTATAATTTGGAAGTTCAAATACCCTAACACTGTGTCTAGAGATTTTTTTTCTAAAGAAATTGTAAGAAACGAAAAGAAGTAGGAATAATATTAAAATAAAAACGTGTTTCTGAGTTTTTAAGTGGAGAGAAGAGAAAAGAAGTGGAAAGAAAATTTGTTCCCTTCTTCTCTTCAAACATTCCTTCCAAAAATGAGAATATTTGTAAAGAAAATATCTTTAACCAAATATAGATCTATTACATACATGTCTATTTTTATTTTTATTTTTCATATTTACTCGAAATTACAACCAAATCGAATCGTATTGTGATTTTTTTAAAAATAATTTATCATATACTTGTTTTCTCTTAATTAATTCGTGTATTGTGTAATGCTTATTTGTTCTTATTAAGTTTTTTTTTTTTATTTGTGTTTATAAGGTTCACCTATTGTATCTTTGAATATAGTTTAAACTTTAATATAAGTTTTTTTTCTTTTTTTTTTTCTCTACAAATATCTCCACCTCGGGAACTCATTTTTTTAAAAATAATCTCATTTTTTCTCTTTTTTTTTTCATTAAATTATTTTCTTTTTAACTTCTCTTTCCCTTTCACTAAACTCGAGAGTGTAAAGCAGAAAATATGAACTATCGATTGACTCATTATCCGAATAATTTTATATGATGTAATACTTGTATTTCGATAAAGGAAAAAAAGTATTATATCGGTAAATAGATTAACAACATAATACTTTAATATTTTCTCCATTAACTTCCACCAATTGTAATTATTTTTTCTCCAACCCTCTCCTTCCATGAATGTTCCAAACAATAAAACCAAAACAAACCACCGACTAAATCATTACCACCCAAAGAATCTTTCAACCTTCTTCGAAACCCTATCTTCAAAATTACCAACCCACCATTAAACTCACACAAAAAAAATCATTCTCCATACATTAATTCTCATAATGTCTCAACTCCAAACCGATCAGATAAAACAACTAAAATCCATCTTCACTCGTTTCGACATGAACTGCGACGGCAGTCTAACTCATCTCGAGCTCGCCGCACTTCTCCGATCCATCGGTCTCAAGCCACAAGGCGACCAAATCCACGCCTTACTCTCCAACATGGATCAAAACGGAAACGGGTCCATAGAATTCGAAGAGCTAGTGAATGCGATCTTGCCAGATTTAAACGAAGAGGTTTTGATCAACCATGATCAACTTATGGAGGTTTTCAGGTCGTTTGATAAAGATGGTAATGGGTATATTACTGCATGCGAACTTGCTGGGCAGATGGCGAAATTAGGTCAACCTTTGTCGTATAAAGAGCTTATGGAGATGATACGTGAAGCTGATGCTAATGGTGATGGTGTTATTAGTTTTAATGAGTTTACGGCGATTTTAGGGAGATCGGCGGCGGAGTTCTTTAGTTTTACGGCGGCGTAGGGTTCCGGCGACTATGACGTTGACATGGACTTGGACAATGGTGGTTGGCATTTCATGTGTTTTGGGTTTGACTAATTCTTGTTAACTTGTTTGGTTTTTTTTTTCTAATTTATTTATTGTAGGAGATAAAAAAAAATATGATATAAAAAGTTGGATTTTATACATTTTTATGTTTATATTTTATCAAGTGTCTATTTATTTATTGTAAATGATTAATGTTAATAAACAAAATGATGGGAATGAAATATTTGACTGGCTATAATTTATTGATATGCATTTGTTTTCAAGAGCCTTGTTGTAAATAACATGTGTTAAAGTCTAGCACTACATTTATGTAATATATTTTGGTTTTTGTTAACAATAATTTTATTAATATTATTATAAATATGCACCGGTTAAATAAAATTATTTATAAATCAATATATATTTTCTATAATAGATTCGGTTATTTTCTATTTGGTTCATTGGTAAAAAATACGTAAAAATAGAAAACATATATTAAAATTTCGAATTAATTCTTCTTTTATAAAAAATTTGTAATATTTAATTTTAGGAAGATTCATTGATACTTGTAATACTTCAAAAAAGATAAGTTTTCTTTCACTAAATTAAATTTCATGTAGGTGTGTCCATATGAGTTGGTGTTGGCCGCGTTGAGGTATCTTTCGTACCAAGGACCATTCATGGAGTTAAAGAAGGTCAAGTATAGGAGGCCCCTATATCACCAACTATACATTTTGAAATAAATTTTATATTTATATATTCCTTAGAAAAATAAAGATTACAAACATGCTCACTTAATCAATCATGTTTGTGTCCATTATGTCCATTATTGGATTTGAAATCACACTCTCTAGTTAGTAGATAAAATTGTTGGTCATTCATATATCGACAGGGGTAAGTCGATGTATAACCTTTTGTACTCCTCAACTAGCTGATTCACGTTTTTTCTAGTTAGAAAAAACTCCAAAGATTGTTATTTTTATGTTAAGTTAATGAGATCTATAAAATAATATATGTTTCGGACATCCTTAAATTTTGGTTATGGTTCCGCTTCTTTCTGGCCGGATATATATCCTTTGGTGAAATAATCATGTTTAACAAAGTTGAAGAGGACCAAGGTTGATCAAATGAAAACCACAATCAATTTTCATTCAATGTTCATGCCTAAAGATTTTGTTGAATCATAAGTGCAACATAGAAGAGAGTTGCAGCTTCAGATGTCTCTGTACTCTTACAAAGAGGTGTTTAGCTTGGATATAGGTCGTACATAATGATTATTAGTTCAAATGAAAGTTAAAGAAAATAAAATAATTGATGTATTAAGACTTGCACCGACGTAAAAACAGTATATCCTTCTCTTGATCGGCATATATTGTTGGAAAATGTTAATGAAAATATGCGATTTTCATCAACTTTGGACCTCTATAAATAATACATATTTAATATTTACGATCAATATTTTATATATATGCGTAGCCCTTAGAAAGAGCTTCGCAACGATATATGATACGTCCAAAACGGAGTTAAGGTGAATGAGATATCGAAGCCTAAAGATAGGTGTTTGGTGCAAATTTGGTTTTGTTTGAAACTTGTCCCACATCGGTGGTGGAGACAAAGTTTGTGTTGTTTATAAGCAAGAATTTTGAACACTTGTTCAATTAGCATGTGACTTATACATACACAAGCTCATGGCCTCGCGCGCCGGGGGTGCAAAATTCTTGTTCGAAAACTCATGCGAGCCCGCGCGACCTGCGGACACGAATGCAACTCCGAAATCTCGAGCATGCGTGGTCCAGTTTTTGCTACGCGTTTTCTCGTCATTTAATGCAGTAACCTTAATCTCGGCAGTTTAGAGTTCTGTTTAACTTATTTTCTTGTAACTACTTCATCATTGTAAACGGTATCCTTTCCTATATATATATCATATCGTGGACTCGTGAAATCTTCGCGTGCAGAACGCCGGGAAGCTTCAACACTTTCTCAGGTCAAGGAGTAAGTGACACTCTTACTATGCTTACATGACCAAGTCAATGAGATTAAAATTAACCAACACCATTATTAAAGATTTGCATATATTCATAAAAAGATACCTATTACTATTTGTTATCACAGGTTTTGAGTACCCATATTTTGGAGGTGTTTTCCTCATATCCGTAAGCATGGGTGTTCCGGCCACCTTTATAGAAGAACAATATTAATAATTTTTAATCACTTTTTGTCTAATTATCTTACTTTTGAGTCTGTAGTTGTATTTGTCAAAAAATTTTATTACAAAATAATTTGGAACTTATGGCTCATTGCTTTGTGAGATGATAAAATAGACTCCGAGAATAATAATACGACCCATTAATTCATACATTGTGGGGTCAAGAAAAGAAAATACTAGTATTTGCTAAAGGACATTGATTTCTCAAAGTAAAACACACTCTTCTTCACCTATCTAGTCTTCGCAACAAATGTTTTGTTGACCAAGATTTTTTTTTATTGTAATTATACTATATCAAGGTTATGTTTTTATTTATACAATTAGATCCTTTTTATAAATTATTAAGGTCTTTAACTTAACACCATTACAAGATACATAATTTCTCACATACTCAATATTACAAAAAGAAAATTTCATTAAACCGGTTCTACATATTCGACCAGTAAAATATATTTTACCGGTTCATTGTCCTATCCGGTTTTCAAAATGTTGCTAAAATATAATCGATATAGTTTTGTTGAATTATTCTCTTGAAGCTAGACATTGACTTCTCACGTAAAACACACTCCTAGCTAGTGGAAAATATGACAATGGTCACATTCACTTTTTTGAAAAGAAGAATAATCAAAAAAAAAAAAAAAAGGTTACGTAGCTCAAGTATAAATTAGGACACACAAATCAGTATTTTTCAAAAACAAAATGCAAAAGAAAATAATGTCTTCTTTAAACTTCTCACTTTTATCTCTAGCTCTACTAATCATCGCCCTTTTTTCGATACCAAATTTATCTTCTGCTTCGTTGGAGGAAGCTAATGCTCTTCTTAAATGGAAAGCAAGCCTTCACATCCCAAAAAACTCCAAGGTCTCTTCTTGGACTTCAATCCATCCGAATTCAAGTGAGTCGACTCCATGCACTTCATGGTTTGGTATAGTTTGCAACGATGATTGGAGCATTCAGACATTGAACCTCTCGTCATCTGAAATAAATGGCACGCTTAACCAATTCCCATTCTCTTTTCTGCCCAGTCTTACACGGTTTGAGCTTAGTGTAAATGACTTCTATGGTCCCATCCCACCAGAAATCCACCTCTTGTCCAAACTTGTTTATCTTGATTTTTCAGCGAATAAGTTTTCTGGTGCAATCCCACCCGAAATAGGGATGTTAGCCAGTCTTGAGGTACTCCACCTAAATGAAAATCACTTGAATGGTTCAATACCACAAGAGATTGGTCAACTAACCTCCCTTTATGAGCTTGCCTTGTATGATAATTCTCTTCATGGAGAACTGCCTCCAACGTTGGGCAATTTGAGAAATTTGGCTTATTTGTATCTTGATGATAATACACTTTCCGGTCAAATTCCACATGAGTTTGGACAACTTTTCAATCTTGTGGAAGTGTATATCATGAACAATCATCTTAGTGGTACTATCCCACATACCATCGGGAAACTGAGGAATCTAACAATCTTGCACCTTTTCGAAAACAAGTTAACTGGTTCTATCCCACAAGAAATGGGCAACATGATCTCTCTTGAAAGCCTAAGTCTCTTTGCAAACAATTTATCAGGCTCTATTCCTTCATCTTTGGGTAATCTGGAGTCTTTGACTCTCCTTCATTTGTACCAAAATCAACTTTCCGGTCCCATTCCTACTGAATTAGGGAAATTGAAGTCTCTCACCAATTTAGCGTTGAGCGAAAATCAACTCAATGGTTCTATTCCTTCATCACTAAAAAACCTGAGAAACCTACAATATGTCTACCTTGATACCAACAATTTATCTGGTCCTATACCACAAGGACTGGGAAGTCTGGAGTTGCTAGAGCTAGTAATGGACAATAATCAATTGTCTGGCCAATTGCCCGAAGATTTGTGCCTTGGGGGAAAGCTGCAAAATATGTCAGTAAGTAACAATCAACTCACTGGTTCTATTCCAAGAGGCTTAAGGAATTGCCCCAGCTTAAAAAGAGCGCTGTTTCAATTTAATCAATTTACTGGAGATGTATCGGATAACTTTGGTGTGTATTCGAGCTTAGAGTACCTTGATGTTAGTCATAATAATTTTCATGGGCATCTGTCTTTAAACTGGAGTAAATGCAAGAAATTGACAGCCTTAGGGATGGGAAACAACAACATCAGTGGTAACATACACTACAAGAAAAAAGGCTTTTAGAGACAAAACACGTTTGGTCACTAACAGTTGAAAAATTCCGTCACTAAGGAGTTTAGTGACCAAAATAAAAGTCGTCACTTTTGGTCACTAAAGGTCCGTGGCTAATTTTATTAGTGACCAAAAACATAACTTGTCTCTAATTAGTGACGAAAACAAAGTGGTCACTATATATGTGACGACAAAAAAGTGGTCACTAATTTGGTCTCTAAACAAGTGAAAGTGGTCACTATTAAGCTCCACTAACGGAGTTAACGGCTCCGTTAACTCTAATTTGTGACCAAATATGTTGGTGTCTAATGTTAGAGACAAAAGAAGAGTGGTCACTAACTAGTTCAATAGAACAAAAAAAATTAATATTTTTTATACAATTAATTAATATTTGGTTATTAGCAGCAATAAAATATAAATATTAAATTCATTATACGATAAATTTTTCATCCAAACAAATACAATAACACTACTAAAAACAGTTTACTTAAGCACAAAAAGAAGACTCGAAGCGTTATCATAGTAATTTACAATAAATTTCACTTAAAAGGGATATACGCTAATATTTTGGATTACACATTTGCATATTTGCTCGTTACCTGCAAATCATGGAGTTCTACATTGCCACGAGAAGGCCAATCTGAAGGAGGTTGGTTATCTTTTTTCACCCATTCGGATTCTGAGGGTATGTTGATAAACTGTTTAATCCTTTCAATAGAAACCATCCGGTTTTCAACAAAGCAACCTAGGTATATAGCCCAAAACATAACGCTATTGAGTGACAATCCATACGAGAGTTAAGAAACAAGTAGTAAAATAAGTCAACAAGTTTTAGTTATGTGGTAATGTGGACCCATCTACTAATAAATAGATCGATTTGAGCTGTGGTTTTTCTCAAATAGGCCAAACTACAGAAATTAGCTTAAAGGAGAACCGCCCTAACGACGTGTTTCAAAATGATATTGTTTGTTTCGATCTTGCCACCTCAAAGTTATTTATTCAATAACCATTCATCTTAAAATATATGCTAAACTGACGTACCTTTCCACCTACTTCTGCATAGATTGAGCTGGTTATCCACCAAATGGGCCTTCGGACCTATATGTAAGAAGTTGAATGCAATATAATAAACATCACGGCAATCTACATATCAAATATCTTTAGTAAAGCCGATAATGTAGTTAAATGTATATATTAATCTAGCAGTCTTACCCTAAACAGCTCGTTACCAAGACCATCAATTATAGTAGCAACAAAAGGCCGTCTATTTCGAAGCAACTGGCATGGCAATAATGTGTGAGAAATGTCAAAATTAATGTTTATTATATTGCATTCAACTTCTTACATATAGGTCCAGATACGTTATTGGGTAAGGTACTAGTATCCATTAATAGTGAGAAAATGCTGAAGCCCAGTGATCATAACCTGAATCAACAGCACAAACTCATTCCAACTACCAAAGACATAAATACTAAAGGTGGCAAATTAATTCATTCACTTAAGAATGGATTGATTTGGACTGTGTTTATCTCAAAGGGTCAAATCAAAATAATTAGCTAAAAAAATTAGGGGAGACCTGAAAATCCAATGACATTAGAGCTCGACCCTCATCAGTACACCTCTTCACTCGTGATAGGCCTTCAACAACTGTTTCGGAAAGATTTTCAAGTCCATACCCTACTAGTGTATCTTGCACCTAGTTTTATAGAAATAGTTCTAATAGAAGTTAGTATTCTTCTTGGTCCAAAGATGGTGTCTTTTATTTTTAATCCAAAAGTCATTAACAGGGAATTAATAACTTAGCAAAGATAAGGGCAGGAAAACTTCAGCATTTTACCTCCTGTTGAATGCCTCCGTGAGTGAGCCTCGTATTGTAGTGCTTAAATTCTCCCAACAATAGATCAACATACCTATAAAACATGACGATTTCTTTATTCACCAGAAGAGATCAGTGAGACTATTAGAAATAATATATTGATATGAATCAAGTAGTTACAAGCTTAAACCAATGTCTAAGGAAGCCAAAATGAAATTAGGTTCACTCATAATTACCCGTTATGTTCCATCCCAAGCTCTTTAACTTCCCATTTAGCATTAGCAATTCGATCAGCATACCTGTCAAGTGATGATAGAATAGTGGGAGCAGTTCTATGAGAATGAAATTTGGAAAAAACATAGAGTGAAACAAGAAACTGGGAATTGACAGAACATGACGAATTATGTACTGCAACAACTAAACTGCATCCGATTGGTTCACATGATGGTGTCTCACCCGCTAATATGAAGAAGTAATCTTGCAGTTGTTCTATGAATTTGCTCAACTAGATCTGGCACAGAACCAACCTGACAAAAAGTTGAAACGTACTTATTCCATCAATGTGGTCCACAAAAAATTTCAAATAAACAAAACCAACTATGCTAATAACAAAGTACTTAGGTTGACGGTTTTTCATAGCTATAACATACGTACATCAAAAGCAATATAAATATTGAACTCCCTTAAAATTGAGTAACTGAAGTGTACCAAATGCACATAAAAGTCTTCAACAGTTGCTGCATTGGTCTGCAGAAGAACTGAATGAAGATGCACCTTAGATTTTTGCAACAATCGAGCAACAAGAGATATAGTGTCAGCTCCTGCACATCTTTCCTGCATCATAACCAAATATCGTATTTCTTATATGTTAATTTATATATCCAGAATCATCAAAAAATTGCCAAAATTTCCGAAGACTAAACAAGAAGTAATAGAAGCAGTGTTCAATCTTTCAAATTAATGTTATGAACCTAAGAAGGATAAATTTCTTGATTATGAATTGTTTCCACCTCGACACCTCATTTTAAAGAAACAAAAAACTTCTGCTCAATACTGCATGGTAATGTACCTTGAGGCTAAAAGAGGTGATGGTCAGATGACCAAGATTCGAATTAGGTATACCATTAGGCGTGTTGTCATTATGAGATAATGACATGTTCAAAGGCGTAGACGAAGAAGAACGTGAAGGAGATGGGGATTTTAACCATTGACCGCAATCTCTCTTTATTCTGGATAAGGCTGATTTCAGCTGATCTGGGCGCCACAAAGGCACAGAGTAAATTCAAATATACAAGAAGCATAGATCCGCAATAGCTTAAAACATGTAAACCCAAAATCAATGTTTTTCTGATGAAATAGGTAGATACGTGGAGTCTTCAAAACATTGTTTGTTTATTGAAAGGGGCAATGAAGTAAAACTTTAACTACATATTTATATACCTGTCTCACAATGACATTGCTCTCCTCACGGATAAAACCTGCAGGCTGAACATAACAAAATTATACGCACACATATATCTTAATTTGAAATATATGAAGACTTTACAAGAATGGATATAGAAAATACCACTAGTGGATTGCTGACATCAACTATTGCATATCTGTTCTCCTACAATCGAAAATTATTGCACCTTATTAAATATACAAGGAACCCTATTGAAAGTAACTAAGCAGTATATATGTCGACATAATATATGGAAACAATATTCTACAGTATAAAGAAAGCCTTAGGGGGTGCTTCACTAGCTTATTAAGGGTGCTTATTGGTTAATCGCATTACCAAATTACAATAAGCTTAGCCAAACACATCTTATAAACGTATTTCTTAGCTTATATAAGACATAAAAAGTCTGTTATCATTAAAGCTCTACGAAGATAGCATTTTCTAAACCCAAGCTATTTTGAATAAGCTAACCAAATACTCAAATATCAAGAAGAAATGATTAATTATGGTGTGCTTCGATTACAGGTGAGTGGGGATAGAATTTTCCTGATTGAACAATCCTTCCATCTCGCAAGAGTTCAAGTCAAGTTTAAGAAAGAAAGAATGACCAGAACCGTAATCTGCAAAAGTTTAAACCGACTTAAGCTACTTACTAAGATCAGATCAACATTATGGAGGAAATCAACTTGATGTGTAATGAGCAAGATTGTCTTGTTCTTGAGGGCTCCCCTCACACACTCCTGCAACAAAGACATACGACCTGAGAACTTGAACGGGAAAAACATGTATAGAACTTTAATCCAACAATGACCACCTTGAATATTTCTGAACCGGTGTGAGCATCAACAGCGCTAAACACGTCATCAAGTAGATAGATGTCACAATCTTGATAAACAGCTCGGGCAAGTTGAATCCTCTGCTTCTGGCCGCCACTGAGGTTAATGCCACGTTCTCCAATTTCAGTATGATCACCAAATTTCATCATTTCCAAGTCTTTCTCCAAGCAACAGTTCTTGATTACTTCTTTGTATCTTTGTTTGTCCATTGACAAACCGAACAAAATGTTGTCTTGAATTGTCCCATTTTGAATCCATGCTGTTTGTCCATTCAAGTATCACTAAGCTAGAATGACATAGTCTTATGTTAATAATACAGTACTCAAATCAGTCATCATATAAGTGTTCCTAGATCCTTATAGTTTGTTAAAAGATTCAACAAGGCATATGAGTACTGTAATAAGTTGCTAATGATAGAGTTTAGCTTGAACCAAAGATTAAGTTAACTTGCTGTAAACCAAAGTTAGAGCATGAAACAAGTGGAGTTCTTCAAACCGAGCAAGTTACAACAAATATTCGTGTGAACAGAGTGCTAAGTAATGCTCACTTTTAGCTATTAACTGGAATCACTTTTAACTGCATTCTAACATCACCGGTTTATCAACTCGTGTATTATGTACATTAATTACATAGACCTAATCACGTCAGAAGTGAGCATTACTTATTCAACATTCTAACATCACCGATTTATCAACTCACGATTATTTATTCAACATTTATTCCACTAGTAACTTGATCTACTCACTCAACAATTACACTTCTACAACATAATTTCATCACATTAACAAATAATCAAACATAAACACACTTTTTTCATCAATGAACCACAATAATACTTCATCATTACACATAAACCCTAACTCCATCAATTCAATCAAAAAATTACACTAAAACATCCCAATCTTAACGAAATAATAATAATAAAAAACAAAATTAAATGTACCGAATTGATGTATAGAAGATATTCGACGTTCGTACAGCTCCTGAGCTTCGATTGTAAATCCGTTAGCCCTAAAATCGTCCGTACGATTAAATTCTTCCTTCCTAGAGTTCGTCATTCAAAATTAGGTTTAATTACAAGTAAAGGCTTTCAATCGTGGAGAAATCGAAGTAATTAACAGTTAGGAATCGATGAATCGCCGGCGAATTGAAAGTATCTCCGGTGAAGTATCTGCAATGGAGCGTTAGTTTGGTCTCAGTATTTTTTTTTTTGAACGGCAGTTTGGTCTCAGTATTAACTCATCAGAATTGTCAATATAGATCCCTTGACTATTAGTATTAATACATTAAATGAAATTATATCAATTTTACTCCGGTATTTAAACATTTTATTTTTACTATTTACTCGAAAGTAAAGACGAAACTACATTAAATGAAATTATATCAATTTTAACAACTTTATATTTATAAAACTATAGAAATAAGTTAAATTGACAATACATAAATCATTAATATGTTAATGTATTATATTATTATATGTTTTTTTTATTTTAAATATAAATTATTAGTGACCACTATTATTTTTGGTCTCTAAAATCTCACGTAGTGACCATGTTTTTGGTCACTAAACTTTTTCAACTCACTTATTTTACCTAACTCAATGAATATATGCAGTGACTACCATATTTTGGTCTCTAACCATCCATTTAGTGACCACTTTTCGTATTAGTCACTGTTTTTGGAATATTGATCAAAATTAGTGACGACATATTTTATGGTAACTAAATCATCCATTTAGTGACGAAATGTGGGTCGTCACTTAAAAAGAGTCGTCACTAAAGGTCTTTTTTCTTGTAGTGATACCACCAGAGTTTGGAAATGCGACTCAACTACAACGACTTGATCTTTCTTCAAATAGTTTGACCGGTGACATTCCAAAGGAAATTGGAAAGATGAAAGGTATGTTGTATCTATCCTTGACTGATAACAAACTTTCGGGTGTTATACCTCAAGAGATTGGATCAATGCATAAAATCCTTGCTCTCGATCTATCCAAAAACCAATTGATCGGGTCATTGCCGAGATATATTGGTGATTGGGCACCAATCCATTACTTGAATCTAAGTAATAACAAGCTCAGCGGAAAGATCCCATTGGAGATTGGTAAGCTAGGTGATCTTACCACACTTGATTTATCTTGGAATTCACTCTCAGAGGAGATACCATCTGAAATCCAAAGTTTAAAAACATTGGAATTTCTGAATCTTTCTCACAATAGATTATCAGGTTATATTCCTAGTAGTTTTAGATATTTGCCTAGCGGGATCAATATCAACCTATCCTATAATGAGCTTATAGGTCCAGTTCCCTCTTATGCCATCTTTCGGAATGTATCAATAGAAGCTTTACAAGGAAATGCAGGTTTGTGTGGAAATATTACAGGATTGAAACTGTGTGAAAGTCAAATTATGATGAAGAAAAACGATATGTCTCATCATAAGCTCATCCTTATTATTATGTTGCCTCTTTTCGGGGCACTTTTACTTGGTTTGTTCACTTGCGGCCTAATCATTGCTCATCGTTATCAAAAGAAAATTTCCCCAGAGAAGCAACCAGACGAAGATGGTGATGATTTCTTCTCAATATCAAGTTTTGATGGTCGGGCAGTGTATGATGAAATCCTGAAGGCAACGAATAATTTTGATGATGCATATCGTATCGGGACGGGAGGATATGGTATTGTGTATAAAGCCAAGCTACAACAAAACAATGTAGTAGCTGTCAAGAAGCTTCACTCATCATCTGAGAAAGATGATCATAAGGGTTTCCTTAATGAGGTTCAAGCATTAACCAACATCAGGCATCGAAACATAGTTAAACTTTATGGATATTGTTCCCATGCGCGTAACTCATTTTTGATTTATGAATACCTTGAAAAGGGAAGCCTCAGATCAATCTTAAGTAGTGATATCATAGCGAAGGAATTGGATTGGTTGAAAAGGTTCCAAATTATAAGGGCTGTAGCTAATGGTTTGGCTTATATGCACAATGATTGCTCACCGCCTATAATTCATAGAGACATTTCGGCAGCCAACATCCTCCTCGATTCTGATTATGAAGCACGTATCTCTGATTTTGGCACAGCAAAGCTTTTAAAGCTTGACTCATCGAACTGGACTGCAGTTGCAGGCACCTATGGTTATATAGCACCAGGTAACGTACTTTTGTGTTTAATTTGTTTTTCATCTTAACTACTTTCAGATTGATCTATTTTATAATCTTTAATGGATTGAAATAATATGTTTTTTTTTTCTTTTTTTTCTTTCCATATCTGTAGAGCTTGCTTATACAATGATGGCAACTGAGAAATGTGATGTGTATAGCTTTGGAGTCGTTGCACTTGAAGTGGTCATGGGAAAGCATCCTGGAGAACTCATAACATCTTTACCAACATTGTCTCCTGATTATCTATTGCCAACCAATATAGGAGATAGTCGGATACCGCCTCCATCATTTCAAGTTGATAAGCTTGTTAAGTCGGCTTTAAGTATCTCAAGAGCATGTTTGAACTCCAACCCACAAGAGAGGCCAACAATGCATCAAGTTTCAAAAATGTTAACTATGGAAGATCGACTTTGGATTGACATCCAGTAATTCGTTACTTGATATTGGGTTCTTGAAATGCTATTTGGTTTAATTTCCATTAGTTTTGTACGATGCATCTTTATAATCTCTGTTTTTTTTAATGTCTTAAGTTTTAGAAATGTTTCAAATGCTTTTAGATAAAGATTTTTATCTCCTTAGACCACTCTCATTTATAACACCGATAAGTGGTGTTATGGGTGCCACGTCACCGTTACCAACATAACATAACACCACTTAACCCCCATTTATAACACCAAAATCTGGGACCCACCACCTTTTCTATTTTTCATTTTCTTTCCTCTTCTCATATTATTTTTAATACATTCAAAATAAAAAAACTAATTGCATTAAAACACAAAATATATTAATAAACTTAACACGATTACATTAAAATTTTAAAAACCGAAATTAAAACATACATAATAATATAGATAAATAGAAATCATTCTCTGAAACGATAGTCATCAGGAAGCGTATCAACGTGTTCAACGAGATCGCTTCGAAGACAATGGTGTACATCACGATCTCGTATCTCTTTCGTTACTCGGATTTGTAGTTGGCACCTTTCGTGGGTAGTTCGTTGTTCTCGTGGTATTGGAGTATAGTTATCCTCGCAGTCACTGATATTAAATTGAGTGTCTTCGATGATCATATTATGCAATATGATGCAAGTATACATGACTCGCTTTAACTTGTTTACCTCGTAGTATCTTGAGGCATTTTTTTAACACCCAAAATCGCCCTTGTAGCACGCCAAATGCCGTTTCAACATCCTTTCTTGCAGCTTCCTGAAATTTTTTGAACTTCTTTCGCTTTTCGTCTGGTGGATGAGAAAATGATTTCACAAATGTTGCCCACTCTGGATAGATTCCATCCGCGAGGTAATAGCCTTTTTCATAGGCATTGTTGTTTACCACGAAATTAGAAGGTGGAGCGTTGTCGTGGAGGAGTTCCCTAAATAGAGGCGAGGCATTCAAAACATTGATGTCGTTGTTAGAACCCGCGACACCAAAATAAGCATGCCAAATCCACAAATCATACGAGGAAACCGCTTCAAGCATTACAGTTGGGTAGCCATGATCACCTCGTGTGTATTGGCTCTTCCATTCAATTGGACATTTCTCCAATGCCCAATGCATACAATCAATACTCCCAAGGATCCCAGGTAAGCCATGTTTTTCTTCATGCTTTGCATAAATACGTTAAATATCCTCTTGTGTTGGCTTTCTTAAGTAAACGTTTGTATATAAATCCACAACACATTTACAAAAATTATCTAAAGCCTCCATTGATGTACTTTCCGCCATGTGTAGATATTCATCAAATGCATCGGAAGTGATTCCGTATGCTAAAATACGCATGGCGGAAGAACTTTTTTGTATAGCGGTAAAACTAGGTCTGCCCGCAGCATCAAGTCGGGATTTAAAATAGCTAAAGTGACTAGGAAGAGGAAGTTGAGAATAGTTAAGAATACCGTCGACTATTAGAAGAAATAGTGGCTTCCTCATCCGGAATCTTCGTCTGAATTGCTCCGGTGTGAAAACGCAATCTTCGTTGAAAAATTCTTCCATTAGGCGTTTGTTTGCCCCAACTCGATCTCTTCTTATAAATCTTCTTTTAACCCGAGCGTTTGAGGATTCGATGGCTTCGTCAGCTTCCTCTTGATCGTAAAAAGCCTTTCCGGCCATCTTCGCCATCAAGAAAATTGTTTCATCGTCGGAAGAATCGGAATCGGTCAAATTCATTTTGAAAGCCATTCTAAGAAATAAAAGGATAATAGATTGTGGTTTATGAGAGAAAGAATATGAGTTGGTGTGGATAAAATTGTGTGTTTGGTTGGGTATTTATAGGAAAAAAAAATAAAAAATTATATTAAATCTTGTTACCGTTATTTTCAAACGGCTAGTTTTAGGTTTTTTTTTTTTTTATTTAATTCAAATTTCGGTATTAAACAAAAAAAAAAAAAAAAAAAAAACCACCGACGACGCGGCGTTGCTCCATAAACGCCGTGCTCCCAGCCGTTAACGGCGTTATGGCCGGCCAAAACGCGGAGATAACACCACGGCTGGGACTAGTCTTATAGTCTATATATTGTAGGTAGCTAGTATTGGATCCTTTTACGCAAATTGTCACATTATTCATCTCTTTTCTGGACTCATGGACTCATTTACTATTGTATATAATCCGCTTTAGAATTTAATATATAGGTAAGAAAAAAGGGATCAAAGTTTGAAAAAAAACCGAAACATTCTATTGGTCGTCCTTGTAGGACAGTAATTTGGATCCAATAACTGGAAAGTCGCGGAATTACTTTAAAGCGACTTTATGTTGGTGTAACACTCAAATAACCGAATAATTGATATTATTATGTTTACGTAATGTTATACAATACGAATAATATCAAATACAAGCGATTACAAAGACTTTGGACCGTCGAAGATGGTGTTGCGCATCTCTCTCTCGTAACTTGCGCAACATCCAATTTCTCTCTTTAAAACGGTTGCATTTATGACTGATAGTTAGGGTATTTAAAGTGTTCACCCAACCCTAACTTGTTACGCAACCGCAACACCCGAAGTGGGTGTTGAGCAACAGGTGTGTTGCCTGCGCAACACACTTGCGTCACAGTCCATAAATACACGAAACAATTAACAACTCGATCTATATACATGCTAGACGTCACGACACGTTTCTAAAAGTACAAACTACAAACAATGACGAATATGGTCCAATACATTCACATCACAAGAACACCAATTTGATAGGAAACCGAAAGATTGAATATAACCAAATGTCAAGAGAATATGTACAAACTCAATTCTATACACTAGTAATCATATACCTCTCTCAACTCTAACAATTATAATTTATAAACCAAATGATTAAACCAAATGCAAACACTAATTAGGTTCTAAACCAAGTAAGAAAGAGAGATTAATAATTTCTATCTTTTGAACAGAGAAGTCAATATCTGTTTTATACTTCAAAACTGTAGATGTTATACTTTTGCCCCCTGATCTTTTCACCAACTTAGCTACAACCCCTCCAAGTTGTATTTCCTCAAACTCCTTTGTGGTAGTGTCTTCCAATAAATCTTGGAGCTTCCATCCAGAAAAGTTCGTGTACTTACTTTTAAGGGCTAAGTGCATGAGAATGTAACAAACTTTGTGCGATTTGCTATTGTATGTATCCAACTCTCAAAATCTCTATTGTATGTATTCAACTCTTATTTTTTCACAAATGATGTAAGAACCGGATTTATCCTGGTGTTGACGATCATCTTTTATCCAACTCTCGAAATCTGGCGCGACTATTACCTGGTGTTGACAATCATCTTTTATCCTTCGTCTCGGTTTCTAGTTAATGTTCGTTCTTAGTGTTGCAAGTCGTCGTCTTTAAATGTATAAACTGAACTATTACAATTATATAAAAGTGTTACTAACCATCATCATACATAAGCTTTGGCGGAACTTGAACAAATATATTTAGGGGGCCAAAATAGTTGGTAAAATCGTAGTTCACTGTATAATTTTCTTTTCTAAAGGTTATTTTTCAAACACGTGTTTTTGGTTAAATTAAATTCCGTTGTAGATTTGATGAAGTTGATTACTAAATCAAACTATATAACATTCTTATTTAAAAGGAAAAAACTTATTAAGAGATTATCTCTTAAGAAATGAACAATCTAGATGAATTATAGATAAAATAAATTGAAAACATGAAACATTCTTTTTATATGTGTTGTTAGAAATACTAATAGTCAAATACCATTAATAAGGGCTTTCATAAATATAGGGCTTAAAGTTGTACTAGTATCATGGTTAAGGATTTAAACTGAAAATATGAAGAAAAAAAAGAAGTGGAAGAACCTGCGACTGATATTTCGGAAGTCTGGTTGCTTTTATTCCGGCATATTCCATGAAAATTCAGTTCATCTCAAATTAAATAGTCTTTAAATTCAGTTCAAATGAGCGGTAGACCCAACACGACTTACAGATAAGCCGACGTTAATTAAACTAGGAGTCTAATTTGGTAATAGGCGGTTCATTTTTCTAGTTCATTTTAGGATCGCAACTTTATGCACAGTCCGTGCCAGTAGTGATATCCTAATTCGGCTACCTTTCTCACTCATCAAGGCAAAACATTAGAAAGGTAAACTATTGCCAAGAGAGACCGGGAACGCTCTGCCCCTTCACCTGCAAAAGGATCCGTGACCGGAGTGCATCATGACTCGTCAATGAAGCCGACATGGGGCTAGAGTCATCACATCACGTATTGGGCACATGGGTGAGTGAACTCTAGTTTTGCTTGAGTTGCGATCCGCTCCGGTCAAGTCGAACCTTGCCAATTAGCTTCTGGAGATCGGGTTCTCACTACTGGTCCAAGTGGGCTTTCTTCTAAGAAAGCCCCTTCTTCTAGTCTTTATCTTGAATCTTTTTTATTGTATTTCCCTTTCATCTTGATATCAACCCTTGATATGTGAACAAGAAAACCTGTCCTTAACGGGATGGTACTTACTTTCATACAAGTGTTGCATGGCTGCCGTCAGCTCGTGTCATGAGATGTTTGGTCAAGTCCTATAACGAGCGAAACCCTCGTTTTGTGTTGCTCCCTTCTTCGAGGTTGATTCCCTTAAATCAAATGACAAGGAGCCAAAAAATTCGAAGATGGCAGCGGAGGAATCTGATGGCTAGGCGAATGGGGGGTTGAATACTCGGAGTCAACAGGGTTAGTAGGAAAGCCTCGGAAGAGTCGTGATAAAGAACAGTCTCGGAACAAGGAGCCCAAAGGGAAAGAAAAGCGGGATATGGATCAAATCCTCCTCCCCCAAAATGTACCAAACTCAACATAGATGGATCGGCTGCTATGGGAAGATACTTACATAGTTAAAAAGACCTTAAAAGGGCTATAGGCCCGCCTAACATAAAGAGGAAGAATCATACTACCCACATTGTTTGCCTTTCGACAGAAACATTTCCCTTAACCGTAGTAGGTAAGCAGGTAAACTATCTTGTTCCCAGAGGCTTTCTTTAAAGCATCAGAACTACGTGTATCACTGGCAGTTCCCGGGAAAGTTATCTCGATCCGGCCATAAAACGCGAATTTCGACTCATCAAGATTCAATCTATTTGGAGGGTGCCCGAGCTCGGAAGCTTTAGTCGAACCAAAGTCTAGGGTCCCTTCTTTTCTTTCTCTCTTGTTCCACGACCTACGCATTTAGGAGGAAGAAGCGGGGAGTAGGCGCATTTCAAGGAATAGGAATCAATCCTCTTCTTTCAGAGCCGAAAGAGAAAATCTTCAATTGGTCTTTTCGAGACGAGACTTCTTCCTCTTACTCAGGGAGAATAAAAAAATAAAAAAAAAAGATCAACAACGGCCAATAGTTGGGATGGTTCACACGTGCCTTTATTGTGAATTACCCTACGAGCCCGCATCTGAGAGCGAAGTAGTTGAATGAATCTCCGATGTCTTATCCGATCACGCTAGCAATCCAGAAAAGGACTGGAGGCTCAAAAGGTTAGGTCAAGTGGATTGATCCGTTGTTTAGTCTTCGCCGAATCCCTTAATCCATCTGCACATAAGCCGGCTTCTCCCTTTGAGCATAGCATGCTTTTGGGGAGTAAGTCACTTAATATAGTATATGATGTGATAATCGATTCTTACATCACATCAAAATAGCATGTCTATATACTTATCTACAAACAGTTTACAGTTCCTAATTTTTTTACCTTTCATTCATTTTTAAAGAGAAGGTTTCCTCTCACCTAAAGAATGGATCAGAGAACGACGACCTACGCATTGCAACCACCTGGCAAACTAGTATAGATTTCAGAAACTTCAGATCCCCGCAAAGATCCCCTTATGTACATAATTATGTTTTAAAGAAAATTAATATTGGAAACGTCCCAACTATCATCATCATACTTTAATGGATTTGAAATCATTTCTTTCACATTCAGAAACCTACCAACTAAAACTTGAATCCGGTCATTTCTATGTCCAAATTGAAGTGTTTCTATTATATGTATTATGCTCTTCTCCATTTCGATGATGATATTTTCTTAAATTATATTAAACTTTTTGATCGATTTGTAAGTTTCTTTTCCCTATTTTGAATTTTACACTTATTTTTGTTACTATAAATTGATTCACGTGTTTCATTGCAAATAACTTATAACTATCTAATTTAATTTATATGATTTTCTCCCTCTAATTTTAGAATTCTTTATCAAGTTTATTACGTTTTGGTCTTTAAGGTCCCAAGAGTGTTACAACAAGTTATGGGTAGATATTTTTTTATTTATTTATGTGATCGTCCATCCGAGTAAATATGCAAAACAAGTATTGCTATACTACCATAGTTGACTTTTTTTCTTCTACTTCCCGAGACAACTGCGAAATATCGGATTTTAATATGGTAAGAAGATTTACCAACTTTTTATCATAATGCTTTAAGCTTTTGAGGATTTTGATATTTTAATATATCATGACATATATTGATTGTATTCAAAATAATGTATTTAAGGTAAAAGTCTCTGAAACTCAATATATTATTTTTAATGTATGTATTAACATATTAAATAGACTTAATAGTTATATATAGGAAAAATTTGCTAAACTTATATTCAAAACTAGGATAGCGTCAATGTTTTTGAATACTACGATGCAATCATTAAATATAGGGTTCTGTTAACAATATGAGACAGTTGTTAAAAACAAATTCTTTAGTTGTCTTTACAAAACACCTTTTTTATATAATAAAATCAATCACCATCTATGTTATCCATGTACATTATAAAGCATTTCGACAAAAAGTTAAACAATCAATTTTAGTGTGTAAAATTTTAAATAATTAGAGTTAATCTTTAAAATTTCTAACTAATTGAATGTTTATAAACCGAAAATCTTGATCATTTGTAAATTTATTTGTAACAAAATATGTACCATCGAAGAAAAATTATTTTACCAAAAATTTAAACTATTTTTAATCGTCGCCGCATCGCGCGTGTATTTTACTAGTAGATATATAACTAATCAAATATGATTATTCGAGAACATATTAAAGTTTGTTAGTGGTTATATTTAAACTGTTAGATAATTTGAATTAAATTTGAAGGATAATTAAGTTAATCGGTGTTTGACTCGTTTTGTAATTTTATAGAAACATATTGGAGATAATGAGTATTAAAGATGAAAGTTTATAAAAGATATTAAAAGATTAGAGTTAATACATAAATTATATTTGCATGATGTATATGTATTTGCATGATGTATATGTAAGTAATGTACAACATGTAAAAGTTTTAAAAAATTTAATTTTTATAAAAAGAAAATATACATTATAAATGTTAGTTACTTAATATTTAATAAATAAATCAAATATATATATATATATATATATATATATATATATATATATATATATATATATATATATATATATATATATATATATATATATATAGTGAATGGTTCCTGCGAGAACTCAATTTTTTGCAAGAACTACGAGAACTCATTGTAGACCATTAGATCACTTGATAAAGGGATGAGATGAATTGTGCCAGAAATATAAATATGTAGTAGATTATGTACCATTTCAAAAATGATAAAATGGCAACTTGGTCATTTTGTTTAAATCCCTATCAACAAAACCGAATGATTCCTAAAAAAAAAATGGCCAAGGCCCTTTGTTTTCTCACATTCTTTCTTTTTATTCAACTTTCTCTTTCTAAGGGGACGTTTGTTTCGGCTTATGTAATGGGCTTATGAGCTTATGTAAATTTTGATAAGCTCATAAGCTCAATTTTTCCGGCTTATAAACTTATCAAGCTGAGTTTATGAGCTTAAATAAACCATAAACTCAACTTGATAAGCTCATAAGCCGGAAAAATTGGGATTATGCGCTTATCAAAATTTACATAAGCTCATAAGTCCGTTATATAAGCCGAAACAAACACCCCCTAAATCATCTAACGCTGTGTTTTCGAGTTAATTTTTGAAAGAAAAGAAAAGAAAGGAAGAGAAAGGAAGAGAAAGGAAGGTTTCCTTCCAAATCATCCCAAATATGGGAGGAAAGTTTTTAAAACAAAATGTATTGAATTTTCCCTTCATTTCCCTTCCTTTCTTTTACTTTCTTTCTTTAAAGAAAACTCGAGAACACAACTTACTTTAGAATCCTTTGTTTTCCTTTCCTTTCTTCCCTTAAAAAAACACGAGAACAGAGCGTAAGAGATTCCATGGCGATCGTCGTGTGTGAGAATCGATATGTATATTTGATATTTTATAACAAGCGGCGACGGATGTAGTGACAGGAGCGGAGGCACGTTCATGTGAGTGGGTTCACTTGAACCCAGTGAACTTCTGAAAATTGGTACTAACTAGGTATATAAATCCTTTAGTCTTGGTATAAATTGCTCAATTGAACCCCCTAATTTTTTTTTGATGAACCCTGATTAATTTCCATACCTAATTGGCTATGAACTTTGTGAACTCATCACAGATCCATTATACTTTGATTGAAAAGAGTTATTGTTGTTTTCCTCTTCCGATTGTCTATTGATTTCGATTTGGTTGATTTAGGGATTTTTATCGCTGATTTTGTTTGCCACCAGAAGCATCCACATCCAGAAATATCGGTGTATCCACTTTTGCTAAACCCTACATTGGTTTCTCACCCTTTCTCCACAATAACCAATTTGAATAAATTTATAAATTCATTTAATCAAATTTCATAGTTTTGAAGAAAAGCCCTATTGATATTAGAGTTGCAAAGTTTCTTACCTAAAATTAGTTGATATGCAACCAAGTGGAGAACAGCCTATTATATCATGATTAATGCCTAGGTTAACCATAAGGGGATAACTACAATCATATTGGTTATGATCCTCTATTGATGCTCTTTAAAGACTGCTTAGTTAAATAAGGGTAGCAAGAACAGAAGTAATAAAGCCAATCTCATACTATGTTATATGTAGGCCTGGCAAAACTAACCCGTATCAGTAAAAACATGTCGATTTGGGTTGATTGGGTGATTGTAAAATCAAATTACGGGTCAAATGGGTCTGTGAAAATAATTTGCTAATTTGATGATTTATATGCAAGTAAATTTAGTAAACGTGTTGGAGCCTTAGCTTGTAGCCTTAGCTTGGATTTATATGCAAGTAAATTTAGTCCATGTGTGAAAATAATTTGCTAATTTGATGATTTATATGCAAGTAATCTAATCTTGTACTACTGTATTATTTTTACAAAGGAAGGACATAGTCAACGTGTTGGAGCCTTAGCTTGGAGTTCATTCGTATTATCTTTCGGAAGCCGAGATAAAAGTGTTCTTCACCGTGATCATCGTGCACAAGAAGATTTTGTTAGTAAATTAAGTGGTCATAAATCAGAGGCAAGTAACTTCTAAATTTGGATTTATATATTCTTTTTGTTTCAAATTATCAGTTATTTAACTTTGTTCAATTATAATTTTTATTGTGTTTTTTTCAGATTCAAAGTAAAAATCAAACTCATACCCTTTAAGAAGAGGAAAGATGAAGATGATAGCTAGTGAACATTTGTGTTTTTTATTTTTTAACATTGTTCAGTTATGAACACAAAATTGTATATTTATGAACATCCAATTTGTGGATGTACAAATTGAAAAATAAGTTCGTATGTGTTCATACATTATGTGTATTTTGTTTTTTGTTTGACTACTATCTCGAATTCTCAATCATTTCTTTGATATTTTGTTACTTTTGGTCATTTGTTTATGTCTAAACACTCATGTGTTTACCCGTTGATTGGTTCATCAATACACACTCATGTATAATATAATGTTCATGCATGAACAAAAAGCAATTAACACATATTAAAAAATAAAAAGGAATAAACATACAAATGTAGGGATTTTTAATGTAAAGAAACGTTATAGTTTTATATGGCTGTAAGTTGTGCACTTTTTTAATGAAAAGAATTAATAAAATAAATTATCAACAAAAAAGAGAAAAAAAGGGAAACAATAAATAAAGAATTAAATTAATTCAAAAGAAAAAACTAAATTACTAACCTACCCTTTTGATTAAAAAATAAACATTTAATATTGGAAAAAAATGAGTGGTCCAGAATGAGTTCTCGCAAAAAATATGAGTTCTCGCATGAATCACTCCCTATATATATATATATATTGGTCGTATAATAATTTGCACGTATTATGATGTATCAATTATGATCGATTGTTTATAGCTATTTATAAAAGTTTTGTTTGTCATGGTGCTTCAACGGGTGTTCGAAGGTTATGGTGGTTATGGCGATATCTATGTTATACCCTATTAGGGCAATGGCAAGGCATAATGTAAAAATAGTTATATTAATATTATTTTAAAAATTTAGATTTTCGAATTCGAAGCTTTGCTAAAGTTTATTTGTGAAAGATCTTTTAAAGATTTAGAGAATTAGAAAAAAAGTGAATTGAAAATTAATTTAATTGGGTCATATATTAAACTAGGCGTATTCCCGGGCGTTGCGCGGTGACAATTTTGTAAAGAGATTTGTCACGAACAATGATCAGAATCGGGAGTTTTGTGTCTTTAACCGCCACCGACCTTCTACTTTCTAAAATTAAAACACATAGTTTGTGTCTATTTTCTACTACTTTCTGTTTTCCTCAAATGTATAAAACTCAGCTTTCAAAAATCCCCAAACACCAAATTAAATACAATATATAGATTCTTTACAAATTACAACAGAAATGTTCAATTAAATCGAATGGTTTCGAATAATTTCTACAACCTTCAAGTTTACGAACCGATGTTGAAATGTTGAAACGGATGCGGTATTGATTCGGGACAGCTTTATATCCCTTTTGACCTTCAATCACTCTGAACCTCGAGATTTGATATACCTGACCCTCTTCGAGAAGAGCCTTAAACTTTCGTATATGATTTCTAGTGTTGAAACCTTGTATTGAACCGCCCTTTTTGATAAAAAAAAAAAAACATGTAAGAAACTAATTTAACCCCCCCACAGTTTCCATCGTTGATGGTAGAAATTATTGTATATAACTATTTTCGTGGCGTACCTTTTTTCCGGCTTTTAAAATTTTCAAACAAATTAGAAATTACCTCATCATCAGCCATAACCATCTCCAACCCAAGTAAGACATCACCGAGTTTTGTATTTATTGCCTCCCACATTCTACAAAGCCGTACATGAACAACCCAATCTTCTCTAGTTGGGTCAAGGGCGCCAATCTTGGAGTGAGACATGTTTTTCGAAAGAGACATAATTGTACGTAGTTATGGGGCTTGTTGATGCAAAAGTAACTTTTCTGGCGAACTAACTTATATAGAAAAACACAAAACCACCACCTTTGGAGTACCTAAAAATGTTTGTGTTAATAACTTAGGGTAACTCAATAGTCTAAATATCATTATACCTCAATAATTAGTATGCCATTAATACCACCAACTTTTGGAGGACCTAAAAACGTCTGTGTTATTAACTTAGGGTAACTGAACAGTTTAAATATCATTATACCTCACATTATGGTAATTAAAACACAGGGCAACCAAAGAGTCAGGAGTTTCAAATGTGTTATTAACTTAGGGTAACTGAACAGTTTAAATATCATTATACCTCACATTATGGTAATTAAAACACAGGGCAACCAAAGAGTCTGAAGTTTCAAATGCATACCATTCCACTATTTGGAATATCTCACACGTAATAAAGCCGACGACTCTAGATTATAAGTAATAATAGATTAGGTTTATCAAAAAAACTTAATCCCAAATCTTTAATAATAAATAAAAAATTAATGTTTTGTGCTTGTGGGTCCTAGATGCGGTGTCTCCCTCTTTGTCTCTTAAGCGACGATCCCCAATCGACGAAGAAGTGAGAGGGTAGTGCCATTGGTTGTACCAACCGACGGGGTAACCGGCGCATGTCGGTACCACCATTGGCACATGTCTTAGTAGCTACTTCATTTGCAAGTAAAATCTACTGAATTGGAGCATTCACCAACTATCTTATAAAAAAATATGATTGCGTGCATATGTATGGAAGTAGACGTTTGCATAAATTGACTGAAAGTAGAGGCTCGTTAATTGTGAGGTAAAACATAATATACTTGGCCTTATACATCATCACGATGAAAGCCTTAATTAAGGTTCAATACTTTAATCGATGTTTCGGCTTTTGTAGAGTTGAATATCTACGAGAGATTTTAACTTAAAGTTTGAAATTCACCGGTTAATTATGAATTGATCATTTAGGTTGAAAATGACCACCTAACCTTTAGGTATTGAATTCAATCTCGATAGGATGTTTTGTTTATAATAAATATAATGTTGGGTTATAACTTAGTCATAATAGTTTAACTCAATAAAACTACTTCTAGCTACGGATATAAACTTGTGAAGTTGCTACGGAAGATCAAGTTTAATACGGCTGTTCAACTAAGTTACTACGGATATCATCATTACTACGGAAGTATCAAGTTACTATGGACAGACTAAGAGTTACTACAGAAGACCACCTTGTCATGCAAGAATAATCTAATAGATAGAGTTAGAATTAGATTATGATTCCTTTTGTAATTAGATAACGTTTCCTTTTCTAGATAACGATAGATGTAGATTTCCTAGTTTATCTAGGCTAGCCTCAAGGTCTATAAATATAGATCCTTGTAGAATAGAAGAAACACGTTGTATTGATATCCAGATTAATACAATTGAGGCTTAACATTCGACAATATTATTGTTCGTTCTTATTCATATTCTTACGATAATCATTGTTCGACAACTTGTTAAAATTAAAGTGTTCATCCGCTGCTGAACTTCTTTAATAGATCAAGATCTTAACGAAGGCAGATTATAAGCTATATTAGCTTATTCGATCCTGACAAGTGGTATCAGAGCACATGAGGTGCTTTAGATCCATTGATCAAACAAGTTGATAACCCTCATACGCAAGAATCAAGATAAACATCATGGCTGATGTTTCATTCAACAAAGTTCCTGTTCTGAATAGCAACGAATTCGATTTATGGAAGCTACGAATCAAACAACACATCCTACTGTCTGACTACACAGTTTGGGATGTCATCATCAATGGCAACAAGACTGCTGCCAACCAAGGCGCTGATGGACAACCGGGTATATTGGTCCGTCAACCAGTGACTGACCTGGAAAGAAGAGAAAAACAAACGGAGATCAAGGCTCTTAGTATTCTTTTAATTGCCATCCCCAACGAGTACCGATCACAATTCGAAGAATATCAAGATGCCAAATCTCTATGGGAAGCATTGGAGAAAAGATTCAGCGGAACAAAGAATACCAAGAAAAACAAGAAAGCACTTCTTAAACAGGAATACGAAAATTTCCATGCCTTGAAAGACGAACGAATGACTCAGACGTTTGATAGATACAAAAAGCTCACAGGAGAGATGATCAGCGCAGGAATTAGGTATGACAAAGATGATCTCAACCGAAAATTCATAAGAGCTCTAGGTAAGGAATGGATTATCAACACGGTTTCCTATAGACAAGGAGACACATTGGAAGAATTGGAGTTGGATGACCTATACAACGACCTACGAGTCTTTGAATCCGAGGTGGAAGCAGACAAACCTAACAGTAGCAGCCACAGTATTAACAATGTTAATACTGCTCTTGTCACTACATCTGGAGGAACAAAACATGAAAGTGGTGAAGAGATATCTTTTGAAGCTTTCATCTCACAAAGCTCAAATCTCACCAGTGGTGACGTGAAGCAGATACATCAAGATGACTGGGAAGAGATGGACTTAAAGTGGCAATCTGCCATGTTAGCTCTTCGTGCAAGGAGATTTGTGAATCGAACCGGAAGAAGGTTCAATCCAAGGAACAATGAAAGAATTGCTTTTGATAAAAGCAAGGTGAAGTGCTACGAATGTAATGAACAAGGACACTTTGCAAGGGAATGTCCAAATAAGTCAAAATCCAACAATCCACGAACCACACAAGACAAAAATCAAAGTGCTCTTATGTCACAGGACATATTTGGATACGATTGGAATGACTTAGCCGAAGAAACTAGTCAAAACAGGGCGTTAATTTCTGAAGAACTAGATCCTGTTTCTGCGGTAGATATTACTACTGTTCACCATGCATGCATAGCAGTAGTAATGAATGCTGACGACACTGTTTCTACGGAGGACACAGTTACTACGGAGCTAGTTTATACTGACCTGGGTACTACAAAAATTAGCAACAATGTTCTTGGATATGACTGGACCGAAGATGACCAAGGAGAAACTCAAGAGGATGCTCTAATGGCAATCGACTCATCATCAAAGGATCCTGAAACTCCATCTCTCATGGCCGAGGTAACTACTAAACTATGTTCTTCTGATTGTAAAGATGTAATTGTTAAATATAAAAATCACAATCAATTAATGAGTGATTCAATCAAAATCTTAGAAGAACAAAGACGGTCAGCTGCTAGAGTCATTGATAACTTAGAAAACCAAATTAAGTCACACAAAATAAATGAACAAAGTTATCAAGAGAAAATTAGTTTAGTTGAATGGCAAAGAGAGGATTTACTAGTTAAACTTAAGATGGCTAGGGACGAAATCAAAAGATTAGAACAAAAACATGATAAAGTTGAGTTAGATGTAGGGAAATTAGAACATGCTTCAAAATCAGTGAATAATCTAATCCAACAACAAATACATGGAAAGGTAAAAGCTGGTTTAGGATACAAAGAAGTTGCCCCTCCATTTAACCAAAACTATATCCCTCCATCCATAGATGAACCTAGGATTCCTATCTCTCAGAAACCTCCAAAAGAATCATTCAATGTTGATCCAATCAACTATGATGAAGTTCTAATTGAGGACTTAGTTGAAGAGAGTAAGCTGAACATTGTGAAAAATAAGGATATTCCTTTAGAAAATCACCTTATCACAATAGAAGGTATTACTCAACAGTCTTCACAAAGTTTAGTGTCTATGCCACGTAATGATCCCATCAAGAAGGTAAAAACATCCACTGAAAGTAAGACCAAAACAGCCCCTAAGGAAAAAGAAAAGACTTGGATTCATATAGGCAAAAGAGGAAATCAACGTAATATGAATCAAGTACAAACACAAAAGAGGGAAAATTCCTAAAAGTTCTGTTAAGGGATGTTTTATATGTGGAAAATTAAATCACTATGCAAAAGTTTGTTATCACAATCCTCAAAATCAAATGCAAGTGATTCAAAAACCACATCACGAGTTGGGATATATTAGAAAGTCTGAGCATAAGAACAAATCCTTGAACAGTAGTAACAAAATATATCATGCAAACAATAAATTTGTTACTATGAATTCAGGAAGAAAACGTGTTAACAAGAGTAACTCTTTTTCTAACAGTAGAAATAGAGTTCCTACTGCTAGACAAAACTTTGTTTCTACTGCCAAACTTAATACGGTCAAAAATAATGGTGTTAATACTGCTTGTATTAATACTGTGAAACATAACCGTGTTAATAATGCTCGTGTTAATACTGCCAAAGGTAACTTCGTTACTACGGCTCATGTTAATACTATGAAACAAAAGCATGTCACACCGATATCTGTTCTTACTGTTAAACCAAAATCTGTTAACACTAAAATTGTTTCAAAAGCTAAAATAGTCAAACAAGTGTGGCAACCAAAGATCAAAGTAACTCAACCACCTGTTCCCATTGATTTTTCAAAACTAGTCCAAAGGAAGGTGAGCTACTTTGATGAAATGGGCAAACCCAAGTCAGCTTTGGCTTGGGTTCCCACCAGAAACTAATCTCTATTGTTAATGTGCAGGTTCAGCCAACAAAAGAAAGTGAGAGCAGTTGGCATGTAGATAGTGGCTGTTCCAGGCACATGACAGGCAACATGTCATGCCTACAGGACTTTGAAAAGTTCAATGGAGGATATGTTGCATTTGGAGGCAATCCAAAAGGAGGAAGAATTTCTGGAAAAGGGACAGTAAGCAATGGAACAATACACTTCAAGGATGTGTATTATGTGCAACAACTGCAGTATAACCTGTTGAGTGTCTCTCAAGTCTGTGATGAGAAGCACACAACTATCTTTACTGCATCTGAATGCATAATCATGAAGCCAGGATATGTTATAGACCAGAGTATGATCTTACTCAGAACACCAAGAAGAGACAATGTCTATTGTCTAGACATGTCAAAGGTCAAACCCACTTCATCTGAGGCATGCTTTCTCTCAAAAGCTACCTTAGATGAATCCACTCTGTGGCATAGGAGAATGTGCCATATGAACCTGAAGAATATCAACAAACTTGTCAAATCAGGTTTAGTTAGAGGTCTCCCCAACAAACAGTTTAATCTAGATGACAACTGTTTAGCCTGTTTGAAGGGTAAACAACACAAATCTTCTCACAAGTCAAAGGAGATCAACACTAACACCACACCTTTACATTTACTCCACATGGATCTATTTGGTCCTACTAATGTAAAGAGCATTGCCAAGAAGTCATACTGCCTTGTCATCACTGATGACTTTTTAAGATACCCATGGGTGTACTTTCTGGGTACCAAGGATGAGACAAGTCAGTTACTCATCACTTTCATCACAAAGATTGAACATCAAGTTAACTTAAAAGTGAAGAAAATCCGATGTGATAATGGAACAGAATTCAAGAATCAAGTGATGAATGATTTTTGTGAAAAGAAAGGAATAGAGAGGCAATTCAGTGCTGCTAGAACTCCTCAACAAAATGGAGTTGCTGAAAGAAGAAATAGACCATTGATTGAAGCAGCTAGAAGCATGTTGGAAGACTCCAACTTACCAATCTTTTTCTGGGCCGAAGCATTTAATACTGCTTGCTATGTCCAGAACAGGGTACTATTAGTCAAGTCTCAAAACAAAACTCCATATGAACTCCTCCACAAGAGACAACCTTTGATTAGTTTCTTAAGAGCATTTGGTTGTCCTTGTACAGTCTTAAATTCCAAAGACTATCTTGGTAAGTTTGAGAGCAAAGTAGATGAAGGAACTTTCGTTGGATACTCCTCACAGAGCAAGGCATATCGTGTTTATAATCACAAAACAAAGATCATAGAAGAAAGCTCTAATGTGACATTCAATGAACATACTCCTACTAAGAAGGGTCAAGGACCAAATTGGGTTTTCGATTTGGATGCATTAACCAAATCATTAAACTCTAACTTTGACTTTCAACCTTCATCAGTACCTACGGATCCTGTTACTACGGCACAATCCATTTCTACGGATCATGTTACTACGGATCCAGTTAATACTGCTCCAATCATTGGTACTGCCAGTTTGGATGTTATGGAGTACATCAACCTCCCTGTTTCTACGGAGGATCCTATTCAACTCTTTGATCCCATATACCCAGATGAAGCAGAGAAGTCTTCCCAATAAGAGGAAGAACATCCACATGAAGATGAAGCAGTTCCTAAGTCCACAACTACTGCTACGGACGATGCCACACGTCCCAATGGAGTTCCTCACTTAGTTGAAGAGGATGAGAATGGCGTTGACCAAATTTTCACTGAAGAATTTGAACCATACACTCAGGACATACCCTCTTCAGTTACTACTCCTCCATCTACTGCTTATTACCCAAGCAATGATATGCCTGATTTGAATGATACAAACTTAGGAGCTGAACTAAGACTTGAGAAGATCCCATCTTCTCGCGTTGCAAAGAACCACCCACCTTCTCAAATCATTGGTAATCTTGACTTCTCAATAGAGACTAGAAGTCAAACAAAGCCCAAGAAGGATCCTGTGAAAGCTCTTCTTAATACATGCCTGTTTGCCTGCTTCCTCTCTCAAATGGAACCAAAGAAAATACAAGAGGCATTACTGGATCCACATTGGATAGAGGCATGTCAAGCTGAGCTACTACAATTCAAGATTCAAGGAGTATGGGAACTAGTGGAAGTCCCATTTGGCAAGAAGGTGATAGGAACAAGATGGATCTTCAGAAACAAGAAGGATGAAAGAGGCATTGTAATCAAAAACAAAGCTAGACTGGTTGCACAAGGCTACATGATGTGTGAAATCTAGTCTTCCCTTTTTGCTTTCGCTAGACCACAACACCGGGCAGTGTACCCTTCGTTTGTAGTATAGTTTGGGCAAGTTCGGGTTCGAACTCAGGGACTTTCAATTGGGATATTTCAATTGTCGTTTATGAAACATATATAAGTAACAAAGTGGGGGTTTTAGTCTTAGGAAGACTTAAAGTAAAAACGACTAAAAGTGATTGTAATTCAAATATGTATAAAGTACGCTTGCTTGGAACGTTCACGAGTGTATGTTATTTCTTAGGTGTGAAAATGTCGATAAACTTCTAATGTAAAATCCTAAGTTCCTTCCGAATACCGGATTTCTCCAATTACCTAACCATGCAACGAGTCCTTTCGAATACCGTTAACACCTCAAGTAATTGTGCATAAAGTTTCAAGCCGATGTGTGAGAGTCAACCTATAAGCTTCCTTTCGAATAGCTTACTAACTCCTAAACCGATTTCTCTTAATTTAGTAGCTAGCGTTCGTGTTAATACCTACTTGTTTAAATCGTTGTTAATGATTCCTTTCGAATATCACTAACTTATAATCAACTAAAGACCGGCCGATTAATTCGTTCCTATTTGAGTAAAAATTACGGATTCCTTTCGAATACCCGTTTTTAGATTAACAAACAAGAGTATAAACAATTTTAACAATATAATTAAGATATTAACCCAAACGGGTCCCCGATTAACCTCTACACATCAATCTAATTTCACACCCAAAATCTAACACACAAACGATCACAAATCCAAGCAAACGTTTAAGGAAATTAGCTACTCATAACGGTAACAAACCTAATCATATAATTGAAAGACATAATTCGAATTGCAAATGAAAATAAAGAAGATTGTTCAATACCAAATCTGAAAGTAACAAGTTCCAATATTCTCCAAGTAACCAAGTAAAGCGAAATAACGATTGTTTGATGAAAAATGAAATTAACGATTGTTCCAAACGAAAGTGATGCTTCCAATTGTGATGATCATCCCCCAATTGGGGTGAAAAAGATGATCTAATACTGCTTCCCACGTCTGTCTTTTATGAGTGTTGTGATAGACTTTTGGTGTTCCATGATTAGCATTAAAAACTGCCAAGTAACTGCCAGCAGTGAGAATGCTTCGCCTGTCAAGAGAATGCTTCGCATTCTCACCTCCTGTGGCCTGAATGCTTCGCCTGTCAAGAGAATGCACCTCCGAGCTGAATGCTTTGTCTAGCTTGCTCCAATGCGTCGCCTGTCCCACATTGCTTTATCCATTTTCATTTTAAAGTCCAAAAACTCATTCCTTTTGCTCCAAAAACACCTAACTCAACCTAAAACATAACCTTACAAAAATATAAGCATAAACGGGTCTTTCCATTACGTTTGGGACTCAAAACACAATGAATATCGCGATAAAATACTCGTATAAATGAGCGATATCAAACCCCCCATACTTAAACATTTGCTTGTCCCTAAGCAAATCCGACTCAAACCTACTAACAAGTTTCCAAAACATACAACTTAAGAAAAGATAAGGAATCACGGGCTCAAACATTTAACTAAATTCCGGTGTTAGAAATTAAAGATATGCATGAAATTGCTAGATCGTAAAACCGACTACAAACATCTAAAGCTACTAAATTACTTAAGTAAACAAAAACCGCAATTTTATAATGTTAACTCCTAATTCATCCCCTAGTTTAGATATGTCTAAATAATCACCCCCTTTCCCTCACTCTCCAACCGAAGTCGAAGCGATCAGCCTTTACGACCGACCCCTATACCGCCTTGCTTTCGGGGGAACCCTTAAAATATCACTAAGCATTTTTCTTCGTTTGAGTACTTCTTTCTTTTGAGAATTATTTGGTTAGTCTACATCTTTTTCTTTTCCTCTCACTTTTGTTCACTTCAAATATTATAGATATATATATAAATTTTCTTTGAAGTGAACGGGTATAACGGGATTTGAGTCTTCGTTATAGTGAGGATCAATTTCTATTTTGTTGACGGGAAAGACCTATGGCCTTTTTCTTCGCCTCTAATTCTCCAAGGGCTTAAGTGATACTAGGATTCCCCAACTACCCCCGAAAGGGTGCAAGGACTACAAGGGCTCGGTACTAAGGATATCTAGTGATTATCTAGATTTTTGATTTTTCGGGGAAACTTAAGGAACTAAAACTAGAAAACCTAAATTCTTATTTACAAGTATGTGATGAACTAAAGATGTTCCTAAACAATTTCACGTTAAAGTACCGGAATTAAGTTAAATATACAAGCCCCTATCATCTTCCCTAACTACATTTAAGCGTTTTTTTTTTTTTTTTTTTTTTATAAGACTCAAATGGGACAAAATAAGAACACGTAATGGATATATAGGAGGGAATAAAATAAGCTAAATTCTCCCGACGTCCCCCCCCCCCCCCCAATACTTATCTAACGCATTGTCCCGAATGCGTTTCCAAACTAGAAGAAAAATAAACTAAGGGAAATTAAAGACTAAAAATACAAAAATAAAATAAAATAAAGAAAACAAAACAAAACCGTGCGGGTCGCTTTGATGTTGCTTGATTTCCCGACTCCACTTCGCACGTGTTGAACTTAACGTGTCAAGCGAGTCATCCAGGATAAAGAGATCGTTGGAGGCATCTAGCGCATCATTCCTTTTGACCCATTCGTCATTCCATTCCCTCGTTTCCCGATAAATTAAACAAGTCACAAATGGTCGAAAGTGGCCATGTACATTTTCGGGCTCTTCTTTGAAATAACTCCTAACCGGTTTCACATATATATTCTGATGAAAATCCCAAACCGCAACATTGCTATCCCCCCTCAATATCCTCCATGATAGTTTCCCAACACTCTACTTCCTTGTTTACACCATCGCCTATTTCCCCGCTCTTTGTGGTATTTAAGTCGACATTTGAATCGAACATTCTTTCTAATCCGTCCCACGTAATATCTCCACAGTCACCAATAACTGACCCATCCGAGGTTCCTATATCCAATCCGAGGAAATCTTCCAATTCCTCATCTAAACTCTTTACCCAATGCATTTTATCCCAAAATTCAGCTTCTCTTGCAAACGGTTTTGGCGGTTCGGGTTGTACCTTCGTTTCCTCCTCTTTAAGTTGTTGAAAAATTTCCGGGTCATAAACTTGAACCGGTGGACTAGTAGCTGATTCGGATGTGGCTATATATATTTGAACTACCGGGTCCTCCCATTCTTCCTCGTCCGACTCAAAATCACTATCAAAATCGGAAACGGGTTCTGAGATACCACTGCGTCGCAGTGAGTGTGACTGCGGCGCAATGGGTTCAGGTTCAGCTTCTTCTTTGTTTTCAGTTTCTTCATCCCAATACTCATATTCCCACCGTGTTGAAATTGCATTTACTTGTTCCTCTTGTTGACCCCTTGCTCTTTCTTCCAACTCCTCCAACTGCCATTCTAACCGTTGTTTTGTGACATCAAAATCCTGACGATCAAGTTCCAGTCGAAGATCTAGCAATTCCAAATGTTTAAAAATCCCATCATTAAATTGTTTTTTCATTTCAACAAAGGTTTTAAACAACTCTTTCAACTCTTGCTCTTCTTCTTTCTTCGGTTGATTTTCCTCATATCAAAATTTCCGTTCGTAAGATTGGTTGTTCCCCCGTCCTCTATCATCTCTATAACCATATCCAAAATCACATATTGGGTCTCGGTAATTCCCCTTATCCGAATATCCATAATAGTTGCTATATCTCCTGTTCATCATCTAGTATCTACAACCTGTAAATCATAACTAAACAAAAACCAAAACGTGAAAAGCACCTGAAAATAAATAAAACAAAATCTAAAAACTAAAATAGATTAAAGCAAATACTTTGAACAATAAACGACAAATAAAAATTCCAATTATCAAGTCCCCGGCAGCGGCGCCAAAAACTTGATGTGTGAAATCTAGTCTTCCCTTTTTGCTTTCGCTAGACCACAACACCGGGCAGTGTACCCTTCGTTTGTAGTATAGTTTGGGCAAGTTCGGGTTCGAACTCAGGGACTTTCAATTGGGATATTTCAATTGTCGTTTATAAAACATATATAAGTAACAAAGTGGGGGTTTTAGTCTTAGGAAGACTTAAAGTAAAAACGACTAAAAGTGATTTGTAATTCAAATATGTATAAAGTACGCTTGCTTGGAACGTTCACGAGTGTATGTTATTTCTTAGGTGTGAAAATGTCGATAAACTTCTAATGTAAAATCCTAAGTTCCTTCCGAATACCGGATTTCTCCAATTACCTAACCATGCAACGATTCCTTTCGAATACCGTTAACACCTCAAGTAATTATGCATAAAGTTTCAAGCCGATGTGTGAGAGTCAACCTATAAGCTTCCTTTCGAATAGCTTACTAACTCCTAAACCGATTTCTCTTAATTTAGTAGCTAGCGTTCGTGTTAATACCTACTTGTTTAAATCGTTGTTAATGATTCCTTTCGAATATCACTAACTTATAATCAACTAAAGACCGGCCGATTAATTCGTTCCTATTTGAGTAAAAATTACGGATTCCTTTCGAATACCCGTTTTTAGATTAACAAACAAGAGTATAAACAATTTTAACAATATAATTAAGATATTAACCCAAACGGGTCCCCGATTAACCTCTACACATCAATCTAATTTCACACCCAAAATCTAACACACAAACGATCACAAATCCAAGCAAACGTTTAAGGAAATTAGCTACTCATAACGGTAACAAAACTAATCATATAATTGAAAGACATAATTCGAATTGCAAATGAAAATAAAATTGATTGTTCAATACCAAATCTGAAAGTAACAAGTTCCAATATTCTCCAAGTAACCAAGTAAAGCGAAATAACGATTGTTTGATGAAAAATGAAATTAACGATTGTTCCAAACGAAAGTGATGCTTCCAATTGTGATGATCATCCCCCAATTGTGGTGAAAAAGATGATCTAATACTGCTTCCCACGTCTGTCTTTTATGAGTGTTGTGATAGACTTTTGGTGTTCCATGATTAGCATTAAAAACTGCCAAGTAACTGCCAGCAGTGAGAATGCTTCGCCTGTCAAGAGAATGCTTCGCATTCTCACCTCCTGTGGCCTGAATGCTTCGCCTGTCAAGAGAATGCTTCGTATTCTCACCTCCGAGCTGAATGCTTTGTCTAGCTTGCTCCAATGCGTCGCCTGTCCCACATTGCTTTATCCATTTTCATTTTAAAGTCCAAAAACTCATTCCTTTTGCTCCAAAAACACCTAACTCAACCTAAAACATAACCTTACAAAAACATAAGCATAAACGGGTCTTTCCATTACGTTTGGGACTCAAAACACAATGAATATCGCGATAAAATACTCGTATAAATGAGCGATATCAAACCCCCCATACTTAAACATTTGCTTGTCCCTAAGCAAATCCGACTCAAACCTACTAACAAGTTTCCAAAACATACAACTTAAGAAAAGATAAGGAATCACGGGCTCAAACATTTAACTAAATTCCGGTGTTAGAAATTAAAGATATGCATGAAATTGCTAGATCGTAAAACCGACTACAAACATCTAAAGCTACTAAATTACTTAAGTAAACAAAAACCGCAATTTTCTAATGTTAACTCCTAATTCATCCCCTAGTTTAGATATGTCTAAATAATCACCCCCTTTCCCTCACTCTCCAACCGAAGTCGAAGCGATCAGCCTTTACGACCGACCCCTATACCGCCTTGCTTTCGGGGGAACCCTTAAAATATCACTAAGCATTTTTCTTCGTTTGAGTACTTCTTTCTTTTGAGAATTATTTGGTTAGTCTACATCTTTTTCTTTTCCTCTCACTTTTGTTCACTTCAAATATTATAGATATATATATATAAATTTTCTTTGAAGTGAACGGGTATAACGGGATTTGAGTCTTCGTTATAGTGAGGATCAATTTCTATTTTGTTGACGGGAAAGACCTATGGCCTTTTTCTTCGCCTCTAATTCTCCAAGGGCTTAAGTGATACTAGGATTCCCCAACTACCCCCGAAAGGGTGCAAGGACTACAAGGGCTCGGTACTAAGGATATCTAGTGATTATCTAGATTTTTGATTTTTCGGGGAAACTTAAGGAACTAAAACTAGAAAACCTAAATTCTTATTTACAAGTATTTGATGAACTAAAGATGTTCCTAAACAATTTCACGTTAAAGTACCGGAATTAAGTTAAATATACAAGCCCCTATCATCTTCCCTAACTACATTTAAGCGTTTTTTTTTTTTTTTTTTTTTTTATAAGACTCAAATGGGACAAAATAAGAACACGTAATGGATATATAGGAGGGAATAAAGACTAAAAATACAAAAATAAAATAAAATAAAGAAAACAAAACAAAACCGTGCGGGTCGCTTTGATGTTGCTTGATTTCCCGACTCCACTTCGCACGTGTTGAACTTAACGTGTCAAGCGAGTCATCCAGGATAAAGAGATCGTTGGAGGCATCTAGCGCATCATTCCTTTTGACCCATTCGTCATTCCATTCCCTCGTTTCCCGATAAATTAAACAAGTCACAAATGGTCGAAAGTGGCCATGTACATTTTCGGGCTCTTCTTTGAAATAACTCCTAACCGGTTTCACATATATATTCTGATGAAAATCCCAAACCGCAACATTGCTATCCCCCTCAATATCCTCCATGATAGTTTCCCAACACTCTACTTCCTTGTTTACACCATCGCCTATTTCCCCGCTCTTTGTGGTATTTAAGTCGACATTTGAATCGAACATTCTTTCTAATCCGTCCCACGTAATATCTCCACAGTCACCAATAACTGACCCATCCGAGGTTCCTATATCCAATCCGAGGAAATCTTCCAATTCCTCATCTAAACTCTTTACCCAATGCATTTTATCCCAAAATTCAGCTTCTCTTGCAAACGGTTTTGGCGGTTCGGGTTGTACCTTCGTTTCCTCCTCTTTAAGTTGTTGAAAAATTTCCGGGTCATAAACTTGAACCGGTGGACTAGTAGCTGATTCGGATGTGGCTATATATATTTGAACTACCGGGTCCTCCCATTCTTCCTCGTCCGACTCAAAATCACTATCAAAATCGGAAACGGGTTCTGAGATACCACTGCGTCGCAGTGAGTGTGACTGCGGCGCAGTGGGTTCAGGTTCAACTTCTTCTTTGTTTTCAGTTTCTTCATCCCAATACTCATATTCCCACCGTGTTGAAATTGCATTTACTTGTTCCTCTTGTTGACCCCTTGCTCTTTCTTCCAACTCCTCCAACTGCCATTCTAACCGTTGTTTTGTGACATCAAAATCCTGACGATCAAGTTCCAGTCGAAGATCTAGCAATTCCAAATGTTTAAAAATCCCATCATTAAATTGTTTTTTCATTTCAACAAAGGTTTTAAACAACTCTTTCAACTCTTGCTCTTCTTCTTTCTTCGGTTGATTTTCCTCATACCAAAATTTCCGTTCGTAAGATTGGTTGTTCCCCCGTCCTCTATCATCTCTATAACCATATCCAAAATCACATATTGGGTCTCGGTAATTCCCCTTATCCGAATATCCATAATAGTTGCTATATCTCCTGTTCATCATCTAGTATCTACAACCTGTAAATCATAACTAAACAAAAACCAAAACGTGAAAAGCACCTGAAAATAAATAAAACAAAATCTAAAAACTAAAATAGATTAAAGCAAATACTTTGAACAATAAACGACAAATAAAAATTCCAATTATCAAGTCCCCGGCAGCGGCGCCAAAAACTTGATGTGTGAAATCTAGTCTTCCCTTTTTGCTTTCGCTAGACCACAACACCGGGCAGTGTACCCTTCGTTTGTAGTATAGTTTGGGCAAGTTCGGGTTCGAACTCAGGGACTTTCAATTGGGATATTTCAATTGTCGTTTATGAAACATATATAAGTAACAAAGTGGGGGTTTTAGTCTTAGGAAGACTTAAAGTAAAAACTACTAAAAGTGATTTGTAATTCAAATATGTATAAAGTACACTTGCTTGGAACGTTCACGAGTGTATGTTATTTCTTAGGTGTGAAAATGTCGATAAACTTCTAATGTAAAATCCTAAGTTCCTTCCGAATACCGGATTTCTCCAATTACCTAACCATGCAACGATTCCTTTCGAATACCGTTAACACCTCAAGTAATTGTGCATAAAGTTTCAAGCCGATGTGTGAGAGTCAACCTATAAGCTTCCTTTCGAATAGCTTACTAACTCCTAAACCGATTTCTCTTAATTTAGTAGCTAGCGTTCGTGTTAATACCTACTTGTTTAAATCGTTGTTAATGATTCCTTTCGAATATCACTAACTTATAATCAACTAAAGACCGGCCGATTAATTCGTTCCTATTTGAGTAAAAATTACGGATTCCTTTCGAATACCCGTTTTTAGATTAACAAACAAGAGTATAAACAATTTTAACAATATAATTAAGATATTAACCCAAACGGGTCCCCGATTAACCTCTACACATCAATCTAATTTCACACCCAAAATCTAACACACAAACGATCACAAATCCAAGCAAACGTTTAAGGAAATTAGCTACTCATAACGGTAACAAAACTAATCATATAATTGAAAGACATAATTCGAATTGCAAATGAAAATAAAATTGATTGTTCAATACCAAATCTGAAAGTAACAAGTTCCAATATTCTCCAAGTAACCAAGTAAAGCGAAATAACGATTGTTTGATGAAAAATGAAATTAACGATTGTTCCAAACGAAAGTGATGCTTCCAATTGTGATGATCATCCCCCAATTGTGGTGAAAAAGATGATCTAATACTGCTTCCCACGTCTGTCTTTTATGAGTGTTGTGATAGACTTTTGGTGTTCCATGATTAGCATTAAAAACTGCCAAGTAACTGCCAGCAGTGAGAATGCTTCGCCTGTCAAGAGAATGCTTCGCATTCTCACCTCCTGTGGCCTGAATGCTTCGCCTGTCAAGAGAATGCTTCGTATTCTCACCTCCGAGCTGAATGCTTTGTCTAGCTTGCTCCAATGCGTCGCCTGTCCCACATTGCTTTATCCATTTTCATTTTAAAGTCCAAAAACTCATTCCTTTTGCTCCAAAAACACCTAACTCAACCTAAAACATAACCTTACAAAAACATAAGCATAAACGGGTCTTTCCATTACGTTTGGGACTCAAAACACAATGAATATCGCGATAAAATACTCGTATAAATGAGCGATATCAAACCCCCCATACTTAAACATTTGCTTGTCCCTAAGCAAATCCGACTCAAACCTACTAACAAGTTTCCAAAACATACAACTTAAGAAAAGATAAGGAATCACGGGCTCAAACATTTAACTAAATTCCGGTGTTAGAAATTAAAGATATGCATGAAATTGCTAGATCGTAAAACCGACTACAAACATCTAAAGCTACTAAATTACTTAAGTAAACAAAAACCGCAATTTTCTAATGTTAACTCCTAATTCATCCCCTAGTTTAGATATGTCTAAATAATCACCCCCTTTCCCTCACTCTCCAACCGAAGTCGAAGCGATCAGCCTTTACGACCGACCCCTATACCGCCTTGCTTTCGGGGGAACCCTTAAAATATCACTAAGCATTTTTCTTCGTTTGAGTACTTCTTTCTTTTGAGAATTATTTGGTTAGTCTACATCTTTTTCTTTTCCTCTCACTTTTGTTCACTTCAAATATTATAGATATATATATATAAATTTTCTTTGAAGTGAACGGGTATAACGGGATTTGAGTCTTCGTTATAGTGAGGATCAATTTCTATTTTGTTGACGGGAAAGACCTATGGCCTTTTTCTTCGCCTCTAATTCTCCAAGGGCTTAAGTGATACTAGGATTCCCCAACTACCCCCGAAAGGGTGCAAGGACTACAAGGGCTCGGTACTAAGGATATCTAGTGATTATCTAGATTTTTGATTTTTCGGGGAAACTTAAGGAACTAAAACTAGAAAACCTAAATTCTTATTTACAAGTATTTGATGAACTAAAGATGTTCCTAAACAATTTCACGTTAAAGTACCGGAATTAAGTTAAATATACAAGCCCCTATCATCTTCCCTAACTACATTTAAGCGTTTTTTTTTTTTTTTTTTTTTTTTTTATAAGACTCAAATGGGACAAAATAAGAACACGTAATGGATATATAGGAGGGAATATAAAATAAGCTAAATTCTCCCGACGTCCCCCCCATACTTATCTAACGCATTGTCCCGAATGCGTTTCCAAACTAGAAGAAAAATAAACTAAGGGAAATTAAAGACTAAAAATACAAAAATAAAATAAAATAAAGAAAACAAAACAAAACCGTGCGGGTCGCTTTGATGTTGCTTGATTTCCCGACTCCACTTCGCACGTGTTGAACTTAACGTGTCAAGCGAGTCATCCAGGATAAAGAGATCGTTGGAGGCATCTAGGGCATCATTCCTTTTGACCCATTCGTCATTCCATTCCCTCGTTTCCCGATAAATTAAACAAGTCACAAATGGTCGAAAGTGGCCATGTACATTTTCGGGCTCTTCTTTGAATTGTGGTGAAAAAGATGATCTAATACGAAAGTGATGCTTCCAATTGTGATGATCATCCCCCAATTGTGGTGAAAAAGATGATCTAATACTGCTTCCCACGTCTGTCTTTTATGAGTGTTGTGATAGACTTTTGGTGTTCCATGATTAGCATTAAAAACTGCCAAGTAACTGCCAGCAGTGAGAATGCTTCGCCTGTCAAGAGAATGCTTCGCATTCTCACCTCCGAGCTGAATGCTTTGTCTAGCTTGCTCCAATGCGTCGCCTGTCCCACATTGCTTTATCCATTTTCATTTTAAAGTCCAAAAACCCATTCCTTTTGCTCCAAAAACACCTAACTCAACCTAAAACATAACCTTACAAAAACATAAGCATAAACGGGTCTTTCCATTACGTTTGGGACTCAAAACACAATGAATATCGCGATAAAATACTCGTATAAATGAGCGATATCACTACACACAAGAAGAGGGAATTGATTATGAAGAAGTCTTTGCTCCAGTGGCTAGGATTGAAGCCATTAGACTGTTTCTAGCTTTTGCCTCATTCATGGGATTCAAAGTCTACCAGATGGATGTCAAGAGTGCATTCCTCTATGGATTCATTGAGGAAGAGGTATATGTCAAGCAACCCCCTGGATTTGAGGACCCTCAACATCCTCACATGGTCTACAAACTAGTAAAGGCTCTATATGGGCTTCATCAAGAACCAAGGGCTTGGTATGACACACTTTCAGACTACCTTCTCCAAAACAACTTTCAAAGAGGAACCATTGACAAGACACTATTCTTCAAGAAATCTCACTCAGATATCCTTCTAGTTCAAATATACGTTGATGACATCATCTTTGGGTCTACCAAAGATTCCTTGTGCAAAGGGTTTGAAGAATTAATGCACACAAAGTTTCAAATGAGTTCAATGGGGGAATTCACTTTATTTTTGGGTCTCCAAGTCAAGCAGAAGGAAGATGGCCTCTTTATCAGTCAATCCAAGTATGTCAAGGACATTCTAACTAAATTTGGATTTCTGGATGCCAAGATAGCAAGCACTCCCGTAGAAACTCACAAACAACTGACTGCTGATCTTGAGGGGGAGGATGTGGATATACATAACTATAGATCAATGATAGGCTCCTTAATGTATCTCACAGCTTCAAGACCAGACATCATGTTTGGAGTTTGTGTTTGTGCAAGATATCAAACAAGACCCAAAATGTCACACCTAATTGCAGTCAAGAGAATCTTTCGTTACCTAAAGGGCAAGCCTAACTTAGGTTTATGGTATCCTAAAGACTCTCCTTTTGATTTAATTGCTTATACTGACAGTGATTATGGTGGTGAAAACTTAGACAGGAAATCAACGACTGGAGGATGCCAATTTATTGGCTCAAGACTGGTGTCATGGCAATGCAAGAAGCAAACAAATGTGTCTACCTCTTCCACAGAAGCTGAATACATTGCAGCTGCTAGTTGTTGTGCTCAAGTGCTATGGATACAAAATCAAATGATGGATTATGGCTATTCATTCATGAACACACCAATTTACATTGACAACCAAAGCACTATTAGCATCATCAACAATCCAGTCAAGCACTCCAAGACAAAGCATATAGAGATACGCTATCACTTCATAAGAGACTGTAACGAAAAGAAATTGATTCATGTTGAAAAAATCCACACTGACAATCAGCTTGCTGACCTTCTCACAAAGGCATTCGATGTGGGAAGATTCACATTCTTGATTACAAGTATTGGAATGATCAACATGGATTGATATCAACTTCCTTTATCTCTTAGTATTTCTATTTTAAAGTCCCTTCGAGAAGCAGTAGTAACCTTAACATAAGCAACAAGTGCCTTACTTCTTAGTATTGTACTATGTTACTACTGCAACAGTAATAATAGAAACAAATTTTAACCAAAGTTTTATTAGTACGGCCAAATTGTCAGTATTAAGGGAAGGTTTAACTACTACTACTCTTAATCTAATAATACGGACGGAATGGTTAATACTGCTTAGTATTGGTGTTACTACGGACCTCTGGTTAATACTGACAGTAATTCACATTACTACGGACAGTCCAGTTAATACGGCTCGTGTACCATTACTACGGTCATTAATCAACTTACTACGGTTATTATTTGTTAATACTGCAATTCACCGTATTAAAAGGTTTCTTAAACAATAAGTATTCCTTTATTAATGGTGATTTGACAAGTCAAAATACAACTTGTAACCAACTTTTACACGTGGCACTTGGTTATTGGACCTAATTTTTAAAATTGAGGCGCGAGGTACAACTACAATTGACACGTGGCAGTCTCCAATTGCACCGTTACTTTTAATCATCACCCGCGTCAAATACCAATCGCCAAGTTGTTACATTTTTCACCGTATAAAAAGGGATCTTTTTAACCGTTTGAGAACTTACCTTTCTTAAAGAACCCTAAATCTTCTAAAAAGTTACCGTTACAATCAAAATCCCTAAATTTTCTTTCAATATTTGATAAATCTTGTGTCTAAATTGCTTGTTATAATCCTTATCGTTCATACATTCTTAACAATGGCTGAATTACAGTTTCATATGACACACAACATGGTGGCATTCTTGATCAAACTTAATGACAATGCCGATTTCCACCCCATTATCGACTTCTTGAGGCAGTCCCACATTAAACTGGCGTTAACAATCAACCCTGAAATCCATGAATCACACATAAGGGATTTCTGGACATCCGCCGAACTTAATACTGATGGGGATGTACCTGTCATCAATGCCACAGTGGATGGCAAAGCAATAACAGTTTCAGAGGCAACATTGCGCACACATCTACAACTCCGTGATGCAGCAGGAAGAACACATCTTTCTAATGAAACTATTATTGAAAATTTTGAAAGAATGGGATATGAGGGGGACTTACACATTTCAACTTTTCAAAAGGCTAAGTTGTCCCCCCAATGGAAATTATTGTTGCATACTTTGCAACAATGTTTATCTCAAAAGAGAACGGGTTGGCATGAAGGTAGCTCTTCTTTAGCTACTGCCATGGTGTGTTTGGCTACAAACCAAACATACAATTTTTCAAATTTAATTTTTGAGGGAATGAAATGGAACTTGGTAAATCTTAAACATAGATTTCTAATGTACCCAAGGTTCCTTCAACACATTTTTAACAATGAATTACAAGATCTTACTAGATCTGAAAATGTTTTCTATTCTCATGCACATACAAGAATTTTTTTTACAAACATGAGAAAAGTTAATAAAGGCAGTTCTTCAAATGTGACACCATTGTTCTCAACAATGATGGTGGTCACAAGTTCACAGGATGAGGGACAAGTGACTGCACCTCTGTCCCAGCCACCATCTTCTATTGTATCAACCAGAAGCACCACTGCGATTTCTGTTGCAAGTGCTGCGGTTAGAACCCCTGAGGTTACAACTACAGTTTCTACTGCAAGTGTACCTCCAGTTGCTACTGTGAGTTCTACTCCAGTTGCTACTGCCACAGTCACCACTATTGTGACTTCACCCACAGTTTCTACACCTCACTCACCATCCACAGTTGCTTTCTCTAGAAGACCTAAGAGGGTTCCTCAGCCTCTTGTGTCTCAAACTACCCCACTCTCTCACACTCAAACATCTTTACCTGAAACATCTTCAGGAAAGACACAATCAGGGGAACACATTGAGCATACCCCCTTGCTCACTGAGGTGGTCCATAAGGAGGGGGTGACCATTTGGGGAGGGCTAATACTACTGCAGCAATCACTTCTCACAGTGATGCTCAGGACAGTATTAACATATCTAAGACCCAAACCAAGGCAACACTAACCTTTGATGATGACTGGCTCTCATCTTTGGGAAGTGGTCCCTGGTGCCAAGAAACCACGGGGGAGATACCTGTTCTTGCTAGGCAGGAAAGTGTCTTTACACCCTATGATCAACCACCTGTTGGTACCCAACAGGCAAGGGGTGAGGGTAGCTCTAATCAACACCAGGAATTGATGGACATGTACAAAATTGTCATAGCTAGGGTGGATAAACAAGAGGAAACTCTTGCCACTCTAACAGGTTTGGTGCAACAGTTGCTGGCTCAACAGGCTCTCTTATCAGCTCAACTTTTGCCCAAAAGAACCACCACACGAAGTATTGGAACATCTCCATGGCCATCAAGCTCTTCTTCATCTGATGATACTCCTCCAGCTGACAAAAAGGGGGAGAAAGAACAAGAAGCACAAATTTAATCATCTGAAGAGAGCAGGGGAGAAGAAAGAAAGAGTGATGAAACAGTCATTACTGCAACCTCCCAACAAACTGAAGATATGGAGATTGATAGTACTCCTAAGGGGGAGACAGAAAGAGAAAGAGAAGATATGTTGGTTGATGAAGAAGGAGAGAGAATGGTGGTGGATGAAATCACTGAGAAGGAACAAGTTGTTGAGGGGGAGCAAATGGTTGAAGAAACAGTAGAAGGGGAGCATACAAGGGAAATCGAAATGGGAGAAGCAGCAATTTCTACCATCCCTATGGTTACTACTGACCCCATGGTTACTACGGCTCCTCAGTCAGCTGCTATTACTGCGGATATAGTTTCTACAGAGCCAGTTACTACGGATGCTGAGATGGTTTCTACGGACACCATTACTACTGCCAGTATTCCAGTTGCTACGGAGAGCCCTGTAGATACTCAACCACCACTGTTTACAACAACTCCTCCAACATTCTACCAAGCTCCTCATACCTTTCAAGCTATTCCATCTGAAGCTACAACAATCACTACCACAACATCTACAGTTCCTGCTCCTACTGTTGATCAACAAGTTGCTGCGGATGAGCTAATACAACAAGAAATGGCAAGAACTTTTGTCATGTCTGATGAGTCAACCTTAGCATCACAACTTGACAAGATCAAAGAAGAAAAGAAGAAACAAGAAAAAGAGAGAGCAGAAGCTGAAAGAAAGAAGTTGATAGCTGAAGCAGTTGCAAGACAAAGAGCAGCAGCAACTACAGTTCCTAAAGAAGGTCAACTTGCTCTGTCTGAACAACAAGTTAATGTTGTTGTGTCTGCAGGTAGGTTTGGATACATCACTGTGAAGGGAAGACTTCAAAAAGTTAACCTTGATGATCCAGAACACCATGCTAAAGGCAAAGTGAAGGTTGTGGAGAAATCCAAAGAAGAGAAGAAGGAAGAAGAAAGGCTTAAGAGAGAGAAGGCTGCAACAGAAAGAGATGAGAAAAATTTGCTAGCAGAGTTGGAGAGAGAAAGAATTGAACAAGAAAGAGCTTCTGCTGAGTTCCTAAAGAAGCTTGCTGCTGAAGAAAAACTGAATCAAGAACCTACTCAGGCTGAAAGAGAAAGGCTAAGGAAGATTGCTGAGGGGGATGCAATCCATGCTCAACAGATGGCAGATGAGCAGATTCTGGAAGAGCTTCAACTTAAAGCTCAAGAGAAAGCTGATGCAGAGCTTGCCAGGAAAATGCTTGAAAGAGATGAACTACTGTTGAAAAAGAAAGCCAAAGTCAAGGCTGAGAAGAAGAAAGTACTTGGGAAGAAGGAGTCCACAAAAGCCAAGCTAGCTGAAGATAGGCAGAAATTTGTCTCCTATCTCAAGAGAAAAGGCTATAGTGGAAGGTCTTTAGGACCTATGAAGATGGCGAGCTTGTTGGAATAAGTAGAAAAGGAAAAGAAGAAGGATGCTCAAAGAGCAGCTGCACTTGCCAAGATTCAAGAGAAGAAGAAGCAAGACATGGAGAAAGTCATGAAGATTGCTCTTGAAACTGGCAGAAAAATAATTAATGAACAAGGAAAAGAAGTACCAAACCCTGTTGTAGTTAGTACTGCTCCAGCTACGGTAAACCCTCCTGAGAAGCCAAAGAGGAAGAAGTTAGCTTCTAAAAGAATCCCTCTTGCAAAGAAAAGAAGAGTAGAAACTACTACTGCTCCAACTACTTCTCAAGAAAGTCCTATCATCCCAATTATGCAAATAAAGAAAGAACCTGTGAATGTGGATGAAGAAGATGTTGATCCTAAAGTCACCCAAGAAGATTGTTCAGCCTTTATTAACAATCTAGAAGGACTAAGGTTTACACCGTTAGCTGTGAAGCCTCCTATGATCATCGATTGGAAATTTATTGGTGGACAACTGGGGACAGAATATAAGGTTACAAGGCAAGATAAATCAACAACAATTGTTCCAGCTTTCCACAGAGTTATAAGGGATTTCACAAGAGATTATTTAGAGAGAATGTACGAAGTAGGAAAAGTCAAATACTCTCATCGCAGAGGTGAATATTCAGGTACTGATCATGCTATGGACTGCTTATGTGGTTTGTTTGAACCAGGGTATGAACAGACTAGCTCAGTGTTCAAGAAGGGAAGTCCTAAAAATCCAGTCAAGAAGTGGTTTGTCTATGAACGAAGTGGTGTCTACTCAATAGTAAGAAAGGAGGAAGCCATGGAGTTTTACTTAGTGGATAAAAGGTATCCACATGACTTGAAGACTTTGGAAGAAATGATTAAAGTCAAGCTATATGGACTTCTTGATTCAAAGATAGCACATGAACTAGTTTGGAGTATTTTGGTACAAATCACAGAAGAAAGAACAAAAGGAAAGAAAGCAGAATGGCAAGACAAGGAAGAAAGAAGAAATGCATAGTTAACTTGACATGTAATGAAGTAGTTATAACAGTTGATGTATAAAAACTTGTACTTTTGATAAAGTTTATAAAAGTTCAAGGTTAGGGGGAGATTGTTGGGTTATAACTTAGTCATAATAGTTTAACTTAATAAAACTACTTCTAGCTACGGATATAAACTTGTGAAGTTGCTACGGAAGATCAAGTTTAATACGGCTGTTCAACTAAGTTACTACAGATATCATCATTACTACGGAAGTATCAAGTTACTACGGACAGACTAAGAGTTACTACAGAAGACCACCTTGTCATGCAAGAATAATCTAATAGATAGAGTTAGAATTAGATTATGATTCCTTTTGTAATTAGATAACGTTTCCTTTTCTAGATAACGATAGATGTAGATTTCCTAGTTTATCTAGGCTAGCCTCAAGGTCTATAAATATAGATACTTGTAGAATAGAAGAAACACGTTGTATTGATATCCAGATTAATACAATTGAGGCTTAACATTCGTCAATATTATTGTTCGTTCTTATTCATATTCTTACGATAATCATTGTTCGACAACTTGTTAATATTAAAGTGTTCATCCGCTGCTGAACTTCTTTAATAGATCAAGATCTTAACGAAGGCAGATTATAAGTTATATTAGCTTATTCGATCCTGACATATAAAATATAAAATAACATGTTATTTCTAATCAGTTTCTCACGCATATTAATATAAGGTACATTTGTTATTTAAAGAATTAACAATTAAGTTAGAAATCCATTAGAAATAATAAAATATTATCTACGGATTTCCTACAAATTTATTGAAAAAGTAGGAAATATAAAATTTGAAAATAATTTCAACGGATTTCGACTAATGTGAAGATAATATTTTAAAATTGAAATAATTTTTTACTATTTAAAAACTTTCCAACGGATTTTCAACAAATATACTAAACAATTGAAAATATTGAAAAATATATATTCAATGTTAAAACATTTCTGACCGATTTCCTACTAATATTTAATTTAATTATATATTAGTTGAGGAAAAAGAAATTTGAAACTATTCCAACGGATTTCCGACGTAATGTTTTTACACACGACAATCCGTTGGAAATTTGTTGGTAATTACAAAAATATTATTTCTTAAAAAATTCGTTGGAAATCCGTTAGAAATTTCCTACCAAATTTTTCCGTTGGAAAATTCTGTTGCAAAAGCCCCTTTTTCTAGTAGTGGCAATTCTAAGATGTGTGATCTCTAGAAAACTAAAAAAAAAAAAAAAAGACATCTTCGATTTGGCCCTACGGACAATTAAAATCGTGGTCATGGAAACACGAGATGTTACAAGTAGTATCGGAGCGAATCTTATCTTGTTCGAGATGGTGGGGCGGACCTTAACGAGAAAGTTGAATCCAACAAGGGGGGAGGGGGTGTAACACCTTTGACGAATCGCACATCGAATGTGGACAAGAGAAATGTTGAGTTCATAAGGTAAATTTTAGCATTTCGTGATATAACGCTTTTTTGAGCTACAAATGTGAGTGTGCTTAAAACTCTATAAGTAAGCGAGCTCGAGCTAGAACAATTTTGGAATTAATGATCTTCTGGAAAGTTCCACCAAAAATAAAACCGTGTATATGCGAGCAAAACGGATAATTTCGGATGGATAACCCCTTGGAAAGCTTTACAAAAAATAAAATTGTGCGTATGCGAGCAAAAATATTATTTCTTACAAAACTGAGAAAAAGTAGGAGCCATAATATCATATAAACATCACCCTTTGGCTTTTGGTTAAGCCATAGTATGACTCATGAACATCACATGCACCACCTTTTACCCCTGTGCCCACCATTGATCTCCTTTCTTCTTTAAAAGCTTTCCCCATCTCACTCATTTTGCAGCATGTAATCCTTTACTTCCTCCGTACTATTATCACATTTATAACTCATATCTCCTCTTTCTTTCTCTATAGCCATTTAACTTCTTGAATGGAGAATACTACGGTTCATGCCAAAAAACCTTTTTCAGCAACAAATACTAGCCATTGTCAAGAAACTACAAGATCTCCAAATCCAAACCAGTCATCTTCATCCAAGTTGCCTTTCGTACAGAAATCTTTACGTCCAATTACACTCAGGGTATAATTCAACTATAGACCCCATTATCATAATAACAAAAATTTATATTTTCATAGTTTTCTTTGTTATTATTTATAAGTTTTATAAACTTTGTTAGGTGCTAACGTTAACCTTTTGTAGTTTGAAGATTTGGCCTACACAATTAAGTCACAATCTGGAGAAGATTATGGTCTTGTTTCCCCTAAATCAAATACAACTCGAACTCTTCTTAGTGGAGTAAGTGGTGTAGTGCGACCTGGAGAGTTACTAGCCATGCTTGGCCCTTCTGGCAGTGGAAAGACCACCTTACTAACTGCACTCGCTGGTAGGCTACCTGGAAAGGTTTCAGGCAGCATAACCTATAGTGGACAGCCTTTCACTAGCTCAATAAAAAGAAAAACCGGTTTTGTGACACAAGATGATGTACTATACCCTCACTTAACTGTTATCGAGACCTTAACCTATGCTGCCCTATTGAAGCTTCCCAAAAATCTGAACCGAGAAGAGAAAATAGAGCAAGCGGAGTTCATCATAACTGAACTTGGATTAACTATGTGTCGTGACACTATTGTGGGCGGACCACTTATTCGGGGTGTTTCAGGAGGGGAGAGGAAGAGGGTTAGTATTGGACAGGAAATGCTGGTGAATCCAAGCCTGTTACTTTTGGACGAGCCCACATCAGGGTTGGACTCAACTACGGCTCTACGAATAATGACAACATTGAAAGGTCTGGCTGTAGGAGGGAGGAGTGTTGTTACCACAATCCATCAGCCATCAAGTAGGTTATACTGGATGTTTGATAAGGTGGTGGTTTTATCCGATGGGTGCCCAATTTACAGTGGGTGTACGGGTCGGGTTATGGAGTATTTCAGTTCTATTGGCCATGTACCTGGGTTTAACTTTATGAACCCTGCTGATTTTCTTCTTGATCTTGCAAATGGTAAGTTTAATTTCTTTCTTAAATTATATTATATCTTCCTTGATTAGTTACCGGACTATTTTCTACTTTCCATATACAGTAATTTTTTTAGAAGAGCAATGTTAGTCTTGACATTTAGCAAAATCTAGACACTTCTTATGATGAATTTATCAAACTTAAATTTGTCATTTAAGATGATAAATGTAACTGATTTTATAAACCCAAAGTTTCCTTTTAATAAATATGTATAAAATGCAATTTTTATATGGATTTTGATATTCATCGTCCTGGGCGACAAATAAAACATGTAAGTGTGATTAATAAACATTAAATGAACATGAATATTACCATAATTATAATGCATCATAACTCAGTTTCCATACGTATATTGAATCTATTAAATATAAATGGAAGATGAGTCATTATTCATTATAAATTTGGTTATATTCATGTTCATTTAATATTTATTATTTACATTTGTGGGTTTTATTTGTCGTGCCCATTAATTTTTTTCCCCATTTTCAGAATATGGTATGACTTTTTTAGTTATTGTTAATTAAATATGATACTTTATAATTTCAGAAAAATGATGAAAGCATATGCTAATCAAATGCAACTTTCTTTATGATAATTGCAAAGGTGCCTAACTGATTATTTAATAAAAAAAAAAAATAAAAAAAAACAACAAACAAAAAGATATGAAAGAAATTTGACTGTCATGACAGCAATCTATGTTACACGTACTAGTCACTAATTAATCAGTCTCTTTGGGTCTTTAGCACATTTTAATGCTCATTAGGACTTTATATTGACGGCATCTAACAATTTTGATGAAATGTAATGAAATTCCATAAAAATTAGAAGTGCTTTTAGATTTTATTAATATTCTAAACATATAAAATAAACTAACCAATAAAATCATCTTTGAACTCTAGATGTGCTTCCTTCTAGAAACCAAGATGATCATCAACAAGATCAAGAAGGAAGATCAGACCGCCACGGGGATCAAAACTCAATCCGGCAGTTTCTAATATCATCTTACAAAAATAACATCCAACCTCTTGTTAGGCAAGACATTCATCAAAATGTCCAAAACATGACTCGAACCATTCAAGGGACATCGTCCTCACAAAGTAAGAGAGTATCAACATCTTCTTTTAATTGTAACTTAGTTTCACATCAGATTGCTCGTTCACAAGATTTACATAGAGAGCGTTAAAAAGTAGAAAAACAAAAAGTTTTCTAGATGTGTACCTTCCGAAAGCAAAATGAAAAGTAATCGTACCTTAACGTTAATAGAAAGTGGTCCGTTATGACAGGTTGTGACAAACAATGGACCACAAGTTGGTGGATGCAATTTAAAGTCTTGCTAAAGAGGGGAATTAGGGAGAGAAGACATGAATCGTACTCTGGATTAAGAATCTTTCAAGTGATGTCGGTTTCAATCCTATCGGGTCTTCTATGGTGGCATTCAGATTTGTCACACTTGCAAGATCAGGTACCACGATTCGTAGTTCATTGCCTCACATCTCTACATCATCATAACAAATCATCGTACTCCGTATTTTGTTAATTATAATATATTTATATATATTTTAGAAAGCGAAACTATTCTTAAAAAGCTTGATGCACAAACACTTTTAGAGACTAGAAAACGTAGAAAAAGGATGGATAAAAGTTAAAATATCAACCTAAATATATATCGAGATCAAGGTTCTAAATAACGAGGCATGGCGGCGCCAAGGCGCGCCATGGCGTCGAGGCGCGGCGAGAAATTACGAAAACATGCAAAGCGTCTTTGTTAGGCGTGGCGGCAAAAAAACGTGGTCATGGCGTCCCATGGCGCGCCTTAACGCGAGTTTTTTGTAACGCGTTATGAAAAAAAAATTAAAAATAGTTAAAAATGGCTATAAAAATCATTTAATTGTTAATTTGTGACTATATCTTAGAATATATATATACTTAAATATTAAACCGGACTTTTTAATAATTTATTGGTATTTATATAACTTAATAATAGTAAAAATATATATAAGTATATATAAAATTATAAAATATATTAATTTTTTTTGCCGTCTTGTCACGTTTTGAAAAACGTCATATCTCGCCTTTTCTTGCAAAACTTAAGGCTTACTCATGCCGTCACGCCACGTCACGTCTTACGTTATCTGTACCCTTGATCGAGATAAGTTGCAAAATCAAACATAAATATGAGCAAAGGAAAAATCATTATTCTGGTAGTGGTGGTTGATGTGAAGGTTGTCACGTCAGTAAAATTATTTGTAACTTGATAAATAGGTCACTAATTGGATACATACCTTATCAAGACATTCGAAGGTTGGTATATGTAATATACATTTTTCAAATACGATATATATATACAATAGTAAGTGATTTATAGTTCTATATATTTTTCGAAATCTAAACCTAACATGTCATGCAAAATGCATGTCAATATTGTTTGAGGATGCATATAGAGCCTCCATCAACAAGTTGTTATGGGATCTAATTAGGTGTGAGTTGTCTTAAAATAATAAATTTTATCCCGACATTATCAGTTGTATTCAGTAACTTTGGTATGGAGTTCGATCGTTTTTGTAGTCATATTATCAGTTTATTAGTTAGTGACTTAGTTTAATTAGTTGGACATGTTTTTTTTTTTCAAATATATTTTTTTTTAGAAATATATTTTTAATTAGTTTGGTCAAGTTTCAGGAGTACCGCTCTACAGCTAGTGCACAATGGCACAAACATCCCTCAATGCTATGCTTTCTTCAAGCTATCAAAAATATTGTGTGGTCGTAATATTTACTGTTTCGTTTACTTTTTTTATTCTTTTCAAAGACTAATTATAATGATTGAAAACTATTACTTAAATGAAGTATAGATAACATCTAACTTCATATTAATGTCCCATTATCCCCTATTAAATCTTTGAGCCAATTTTACTATTTTTTCTTTTTTATAGAAAGAAAGGTATTATAACATACCACTTAATATGTCTTAGCGAGACTTACATCTACAAGCTACAAATTTTCACTTCTTTCTAATTAATCAAAACAAATAGAAGCCAGTTTTGCTAATTATTTTCTTTGAGATTCTTAAGATTTTTTTTTTTATATCATTCTCACTTGCTTAGTTAAGCAGGCAATATATATATATATATATTTGGTTTCTTATAGAAGTTTTAAACACAACACAAAATACATTGCATGCAGGTGGGACTTCTCTTCTTCTTTTCAATATTTTGGGGTTTTTACCCTCTATCCAATGCCATATTCACCTTCCCTCAAGAACGCCCGTTGCTAACAAGAGAACATTCATCAGGAATGTATCGACTCTCCTCGTATTACTTTGCTAGAATGGCAGGGGATTTACCTATGGAATTAGTCCTTCCCACCATCTTCGTGACTATTACTTATTGGATGGGTGGCCTTAAACCTTCTTTTGTCACATTCATGCTAACTATTCTAATCATTCTTTTCAATGTGCTCGTTTCACAAGGACTCGGTCTAGCCCTAGGTGCTTTACTAATGGACCTAAAACAGGCGACTACCTTATCATCCGTGGTCATGCTAGTGTTCTTGCTCGCTGGTGGTTACTATGTCCAACAGATTCCACCATTCATCTCATGGTTGAAGTACATCTCTTTTAGCCATTATTGTTACAAACTCTTAGTGGAAGTACAATACACAGATAATGAAGTTTATGAGTGTGGGAATGGTGTTCACTGCAGGGTGTTCGATCACCCAGGGATTAAGTACTTGGGTATGGGCAATTTGTGGTGGGATGTAGCTGCTTTGGGTATCATGTTGATTGGGTATAGGCTTATGGCTTATGTAGCCTTGAGGATGAGAAAACCTCATTAGTTATGTATTTGGTCGTTGAAAAAGAGTCTAACGTCGCCGATATGGATTTTGATGCATAGCTCAAAATTGTTGGAGTTAGCAGAAACTTGTAATACTAGTATAAAAAAGTCTATTGGGGTGGTTCATAAAAACCGCTCCAAATGAGAGCGTACTGTTAAACGACCGCACCAAAATAGTATTTTCCTTGCTAATTTTTTTCTTATATTTCCTTCGCTAGGTAAAATAGTCCTGGGAGTGTTTTAAGTAATATGATGTTTTTATCTTGAGTAACATTTATGAAAAAAAGGGTTCTATAATAAGGATTTATCTTAAACTCGGGCATCAACACAATATTTGAAAAGTTACACAATTGTATGAAAAAAAATATATTAAAATTGAAACCATTTACTAACATGAAAATGACTATTCCATTTTTTTGTATAATTAAGTTGAAACTTCGTTTGCCTTTAAAATTATCTTGATTTAGGTTATTTACTAATTTTGGCGCTATTGATTAAATAAAAGTTGTATGCGGTTTAAATTTTGGCTGTTTGTTACCGTTTTGATAGCGTTGACGAAATCAATTTTTATAGTTATACCGTATAAGTTCCAGATCTAAGGTTTTATGACCATATTCACAGCCGTTTTTTCACATAGTTACCTTTTTACAACATGTAGAACACTCTCTCTTCATTTTCGATCTCAAAACAACAAATTGTTATGTTTATTTGTCTATTCGGTAACTTCAAACTATGTAACATCTGAACTTGCAAGTGAATTTGAAGTATTTTGTTATGTTATACATAGTATTTATAATATTTGTATATAAAAAGTCAATCCGCCTAGGCGCCGCCTAGGCGGATTCCGAACTCCAAGGTGGTCGACCGCCTAGCTACCGCCTAGCGTTTTTTACAACATTGGTTATACGTGTGGTCATAGAGACATAGTTGTTAGAGAACATAATTTACCAACATAAAGTCGCTTTAAAGTAATTCCACGACTTTCCAGTGATTGGATCCAAATTACTGTCCTACAAGGACGACCAATAGAATGTTTCGGTTTTTTGTCAAACTTTGATCCCTTTTTTCTTACCTATATATTAAATTCTAGAGACATAGTTGTTAGAGAACATAATTTTATCCGAAAAAACATGATAAATTAATCCCTTTTTGGGTACTTTTTAAACGATAGAGTGATAACGGTTGCCAAATGGATTAATTTTCACTTCTTAAATTTTAACGATTCTACTTATAGGTCTTTTGTTTCAAATTGTTTTTTCAAGACGTGAAAAAATGACAAAAGAGTATCACCAAATTTGATATTCAAGACTCGGTTTAATTAATTTTGGGTTCCAAATTTATTTCTAATTTCTAATTGGCTAGCTGTTTACATAACGGTAATTTACTATGAAAAATATTATTAATTTTTTTTTTGTTTAATTCCCATACAACGGGCGGGCTAAAATACATATGAAGTAACAATAATGATCATATGTTAACAATAATGATTGGCCAATTATAATATAATCGAACATTTGATATGTAGGTTATGCGACATTAGATTGTTAAACATGTTAAGAATCTTTCAAGTGATACTTGAACTTATATCATTTAAACTTTTTATTAAAGGTTTTAAATGGATTGATGGGTTTAAATGGTTTCAAATGATAACTCAAATCCGACTCAGGGGTTGCCTGGTTGGTAAGGAGTTTTCCCAGTGAAGGAGAGGTCTCGGGTTCGAGCCTCTCTAGAGGGTTTCTCCTTTGGAGTTGGAGTTGGTTCCTCGAAAAAGCACGGATGCACCTTTGCGTGGGGTGTTGTACTAGAGGCGGTTCGATCCCGAGGCACAGATAAAGCTCACTCGTGGGGAGAAACCTCTATACCGTTGAACCAAAAGCCTTTCAAAAAAAAAAATCCAACTCATTTATTAAACGTGTTAGTCGTGCATGTCAAGCCGTTTATGATCTAACTCACTTAACCCCGACCAAACACATTTATTTTCGTGTTGTGTCTTGAGTCGTGTCAATTGCCACCCCTAATATATTTGAAATTAAAAGTAGGGATAAGTGCATGAGAATGTAATAAACTTTGTTCGATTTGCTATTGTATGTATCCAACTCTCAAAACTTCTATTGTGTGTATTGAACTTTTATTTTTTAACAAATGATGTAAGAACCGGATTTTTTTGAGAAATATTAAATTTAAAAAACCGGTTACACGTCAGCAAAAATGCGGTCCGTTACATCATTTGTGAAAAAATAAGAGTTGAATACATACAATACAGATTTTGAGAGTTGGATACATACAATAGCAAATCGCACAAAGTTTGTTACATTCTCATGCACTTAGCCCTACTTATATTAGAGAGATGGCATTGAAGAAGACAAAAAAAAAAGTGAGTTTTTCTATTTGGTAGCAAAAATAAAAGCTTTAGAAACATATATTCTTGGGCAGGGGTTGTCGATAAATGGTTGGAGGAAGCGTATGGCCGTAGTAAGGTGAAGAGCGGATTGATTAACATGCAAAAAAAGAAGCCGATCAAGGGTTATTATGTGTTTATTCGATTACTATCAAAACTTGGATTTAAGTCTTCAAATTATTAAAATAAGAAATAATCAACAAAAGGCAAACAATTGATTACAAGCCACTTACTTAGTTAGGTGTCTCATTGAAATACAACTCTTTGTGCTAATCCACCACTGATCCCCCTCTTTTCTTCTCCTACTTCCACGCAACCACTTTGAGAGCAAAAGTGAGAGACATAGCATATTACTGGCACCTAGCTTTATTAACGGTGGAAAGTAAAAGTTGAAGTAATCAAAGATTGTAATCCCTTCTTTCATGTTCGAATATACTCGGTTCAACAAATTATTTTTGCTAACTTAAATTTTCAATAATTCAATACATGTTCAAGGGGGCCTTTGAGGGCAACGTAGGAAGCCGTCCTATCTTCAAATTTGTCGAGTTTTGCCTTTATAAAAGTCAATCCGTTAGATACATAAACCATGATACCAAGAATTTGAATCTTCACTTGATAATATATCCCTTATTTAAGATGCTCATGCATAATATTTCTGGCTCCTCATCGGTAACCAAATATACTCTTACCTTGATATTCATTGGAAACCCCAAAAGAAAATATCATTGGGACCCTCTTTCGAATCATTTTTTTTGCAATATATATGGGTGTCAAATCCAAAATACAAAAGGTGCATCTATAGACCGGGGCTCCAAATGTGTCGTGTATCCTTATAATTAGGCATTCCTTTTTGTGGGTCTGGCCATCACTATATCGTCCTTAACTTGTTCCTCTTTTTTTCTCCATAGATTTACACCTCATCATCTACTTACAACTGTTGGTTGGTTTAGATTATTCTTTTTTGTTTATCTGTAGATATTTCTATAACTTTTGATTACAAAAATGATCGACATATTGTCGGTCCGAAGCAAAGTCCATTAATGTCTTCCACATATTGTCGTAAGGGTGGGACGTGTGTGCCGGTCAGCATTGCCGTTATTAACATTCTTGTGAATTACTAGTTAGTGAAGCTAAAACACTCATGTATTTCCCTAATCAAGATGCTTATTTTTGGAATATGAAATAACCTTATAAACTGGTATCACTTCCCTTTTTCGTGGATAATCTCAAGAGAGGTGTATGGCCATGACATAAGCAAATATCTTTGTTGACCAACTTCTTGGTTTAGTTCCTTCATCTTTTTGTATCAACCATGTCAGAATAAAGCTTATGGAACTTAAATTCATGATTATACACGGAGTAAATTATAATTTTAGTCCTTTATGACTAGCTAATTCGTTGATTACGTTCTTAAATTTTTTTCTTCATTTTTTTAATCCCAAAGTTGTTAATTTTTTTTTTCTTCCGTCAACTTTTCTAGTTTTGTCCTTAAGTGCTATCACGTGCAACTCACATGGGGGTATTTTCGTTTTTTTTACTGGTATTTGCATATAAAACCACAGTCAAACATCATTGACTCCCCAAATCAATGCAAAAATACCTAATCGATCTATTTTCCCCCCCAAATCAACAAACCCCCAAATCGCGATTGACTGGAAGTAGGGAATTTTGCCATGTAGGAAACCTACAGGTATTCGAACATCTTGGACAAATGCAAACCTACGTCGTCGGTATTACAGTTTTGTCCAAAAGGTAAAATAATTGAAAACTTGTTTCCGTTTTTTCTAATTAGTATATCTGAAATTTTGAATTACCTGTAACAGACATGGAATTGTGTCTTTGTTCGCTGGTTTGATCCACCAATGTGTGCTAGAGCAGTTTCTATTATTCCTGGCTTGTTAAGGGCTCGAAACAACATTGAATAAATGGTAAGAGCTAGAGAAGAAGAGGGTCGTCAATTGAAGATGTATTTGTTACTCAGTTGAACTTTGTTTGTGGCTTATGTCTTATTAGTTTAGGTTAAGTATTTGTGCTTTATGTATTAGTAGTTATGGAAATGGTCATTGTAATGGGCAGTTTTGAAAAATGAAAGAACAGGCTATTTATTGACCAATTCTAGTATTAGTTGAAACAAGAGTTCTCTTGAAACAATATACCAGCAACATATTGAAATAGCACATATTGAAAAAGAAAAACAAAACAGTATTGGAACAATACCAAAAGACAACATTACCTACCATTAGCATTTACTACCAATTTCACATTTAAACAATACAAGTTAACTTCCTGTTGGTACACTAAACCTACCAACATGATCAACCTACCAAAAGCCAACATTACCTACCATCTTAACATTATCAAAAACATTATCAACATCTTAACTGCATCTACCGGTATCAATTTATCAATTGGTAACATTACCAAAAGACTACCTTCTGTCCCAAACACAACACAAGTACCACTATTTAATTGCCACCACCTCTCTTTCTTTTCTTTGCACAACCACCATCTTGACTTGCACCACCTCTCTTTCTCTTTCTACTTGCACCATTTGTACCTTGACTTGCACCACCTCTTTTGCTTCCACCTTGAACGCCACCTCTCCTGATTCCTCCTCTCATGCCACCACCTTGACTTCCGCCTCTCTTGCCACCACCTTGATTGCCACCTGCAACACTAGTTTCACCACCTTGTCTGCCACCTACACATCTTGAATGCCACTTGCAACACCATTTTGATCTCCTTTACTAGCACCAACAACACCACTTTGAATTCTCCTATCACATGACTTAGTATTATGCCCTCTCATACCACACTTTGAACATTTAACACTTTTCCCAGTAGATACAACATTTGGGACATCAACTTCTTGATCTTCATTTGCATTCTCAGTAGATACAACATTTGGGACATCAGCTTCTTGATCTTCATTTGGGTCATAGTCACTATTATCTACCCATTCCCCATTCTTCTTTTGAACTCTAACATTAAACTCAAAATCATCAAAAAACGGATCCTCATCTGAATCTGGATGCTCATTTGCTCTCTGATTTGTATCAACATTCTCATTCAAACTGGATCCTTCATCATTAAAAATAGGATCATTAAATTGATTATCATCCTCATTTGCATTCACAGTTTCTGCATTTTCTTGCCCATTTGCATTCATAATTTCAGCATCTTCTATCCCATTTGCATTCACAACTTTAGCATCTTCTAGCCCACCTTCATTACTATTACTACACTGACCCTCTATCATTTTTATACTTGACATCCTCTGAACAGGTTTATGAGTTTGAACATCAACATCATCTTCTACTTCTTCAATCACAACCTTACTATGTACTGGTGATCTCCAATATGATGCAACAGTTGTGATTCCATGTTCAATGTATATGTGAATAAGCCTAATTCTCCCTATATATCCTATCATGTTCAATACATCCTGATCATTTCCAAGAGCTAGCAAACCATAATCTAAACAGTACCCCGGTTTCTTAAAATGATAATTCATTCATATTATAACCTATCTTTGTATTCATCTTATTAAGCTCGTGAAGTGAAAAGTAATCAACATTTACCAAATCAACGAAGTGTGATATACCACCAACATACTTTCTTCCTGGATACTTTGAAAATGCACCACCGTGATGAATCTTAACGGAGAAAAGCTTTGGATAATGCACTAAAATACATAAATATACATTAATCGGAGGTTTAATCGAAAAATTTTGAAATGTTTTTGGAAGGATAAAATTCAAAATTGCGTACCATATTGTTGATATATTATGTCGAGTATCTCATCATCAAAAACTTCAAATCGAACGATCTATAAAGGTTGACTCATCTTTACTTTAATCGTATATTTGATTTCACATTAGACTAATTTCTAGGGTTTTTGAATGAGTTGAACTGGAAACGAAGATATTTTTGGATTGATTTGGAGAGTCAATGATGTTTGACTGTGGTTTTATATGCAACTACGAGTAAAAAGACGAAAATACCCAGTGTGAGTTGCACGTGATAGCACTAAACGGACAAAACTAACGAAAAGTTGACGGAAGGACAAAAAGAAAAAAAATTAACAACTTTGGGACAAAAAACAAATAAAAAAGTTTAAGTACGTAATCGGCAAATTAGCTAGTCATGAGTGACTAAAATTGTAATTTACTATGCAACACTCAGTTCCGATTTGCATAACGTACTCACAAGAAAAGTAACACCAGTCATGAGTAATAATAATGATTATGCCAATTTATGATATTTTATAAGTTCCTATGAATTTTTTTTAGCTTGGCGACCTCTAGTCGACTTGTTGGAGCATTATTGTCTGTATTTGTATTCATTTGAATGTGTCGTAGAGTTAGAATGTAATTAGATCGAGTTGTAAAGTCCAAAACGCATTTATGTAAGTTTCGGAGGGTAACTAACAGTTACCCTCGCGTAACTCAGTTACGGTCACGTAACTAATGAGTTACGCCCGTAACTGAGGAGTTACGCGCGTAACTGTCTCCCAGACAGTTACGTGCGCGTAACTCTTCTTGGTTTCCGCGGTGCCTATAAATAGCAGGCTCGGGATCATAAATGCGGTTGTTGAAAGTTGTCAGAGCATTCATAGCAGAGAATAGATACGTGAGCTAGGGTTTAGATCACGTAACTAGTTGTTCTTGAGTGTTAAAGTGTTGTAATCGATTGTGTAGGTTCTATTCGTGATTGTAATCAAACACGTAAGCTTAATAGAATCAATCTTTTGATTATACCAGCTGTTCTTCACCGTTTACTTATACATATTGGTTATTCCGCAATCAATAGTGTTTAGGGTTCAAAGGAGATCTCGGATTAGAGGACCAACAAGTGGTATCAGAGCCTCTATACTTGTTATAGAGGTCTTTGAATCCGTTTGGTGAAGATTGGGGCTGATTTGGGTTAGATCTAGGATTTGAAGAAAGTGTACTTTATTTCGGATTTTTTAGATCTAGGCATTTCTAGCCGGAGTTTGGTCTCGGGGTTCAGATATTACGTTTACAGTTGGGTATATTTGATATCTGCAGAAGATGGGTTCGTAGTTTTGGGTATTTCTACGTTTACGACGATTTGAAGAAGTTCCAGCTGCAAGTCACGTAACTGTCACGTAACTGAGTTACCCAGTTACGTAACAAGGAGTTTCGCGCGTAACTATAGTTACTTGAAGACAGTTACCCACACGTAACTAGGGAGTTACGCTCACGTAAGTAGGGAGTTACGTGCACGTAACTGAGTGCTGAAGACGTTCGTTTACTCCGTTTTCTAGCCGTTACTCTGCCCGTTTTTCTTTAGAAACGTTAGGTGGGTGTTAGGTTAGGTTTTCGGGTATTCGTTAGTTGCTGATTTTGGGTATTGGTGTGGATTCGTCATGGCTCTCTCTATGAATACGAATTCATTCAACATGGAACCGAGTCGTAATCCACAAGTTCCTCCACTATACAACCCAAATAGAAGTGTGGAGGAATGGATGATGAATTTTAGGACATATGTTGCTTGCACTGATCCAAGCATGTGGACTCCTATCTTCTCGAAATATGAAGCTCCCTTTGATCTCAATGCAACCACCGGTATTAGAACTTATCGGGCTGCGACTACATACACAGATGATGAGAAAGCGCTCTTTCTCAAGAATCAGAAGGCATTGGGAACGATTCAGTTTTGCTTAACTGACGAGATGAGAGCAATATTCCGGACGATCGATAATCCCCATGATCTATGGAATGCTATCTTGAAAAGATACGGAGGTACGGAAGCGATGAAAGCGATGAAAGCCGACATCTTGAAGAGGCAGTTTGACAACTTCAAGTGGGGGGAAAACGAGACTCTAGACATGCTGATTTCTAGATTTTGTCGGTTGATAAACGACCTTTATGAATTAAAGGTTGAGTATAGCAAGCTTCAAACGAATACACGATTCTTGGATAGCTTGCCGCCGCATTGGGAAGTTCGTGTGCTTCTATTGAAAGATAAACCTGAGTTAAGGGATTATGATTTTGAAGATCTCATCGACAAGCTACGTATAGCTAATCTGGAGATGCAAGAGAGAGCTTATGGTAGCAACGTGTTCTCTCAGAAGGTGCTTAGAGATAATTCGGGAGTTGCTTTCCTTTCGGATATCTCATCAACACAAGTACCTCCATCCTTAAGTTACTTGCCTCCGACTCCCAGCTTTCCGAGTTTTCAAGTTAGTCCTCCAGTATCAAGCTCGTCCGATTCACCTTGTCCTACCTGTTCTACTTGTAGAACTTGTGCATCACGACGGGAAAGAGAAACGGCTCCCCTCCTAAAGTCTCAAGGGAGAGGAAAGGATACGGCATTTAGTGCTTCTAGTTCCCAGAATATGGAACATGGACGTTTACAATCATGTTTCCTCACCGCTTATGACGACTTGATCGACGGAAGGATAGCTAATTCCGCTCTCACTGAGGAAGATTATGATCAGGTTCATCCTGAAGATTTAGAAGAAATGGACATTCGGTGGAACATGGCCATGATGACCAAGAGGATCAAAAGCTTTCTCAACCGAACTGGAAAGAAGTTCATCGGGGGAGATAGAAAGAGGGGTTTGACAAGTCAAGGGTCAAGTGTTATAAGTGCAACAACTACGGCCACTTCGCTCGTGAATGCGGTCAACATTCACGCGAAGACCCTAGACATGACCAAGGAGATAGACATGGTCGACAACACCAAGGTTATCAAGCCCCTCCTCAAGGAAGGAGTTATCAGCAGGGAGGACACCAGGGTCAAGCAACTCGGAACTTCAGAATTCAAGATGCTGAAAAGGATGAAACTGCTCTTCTTGCCGTTGACAACAAAGTTGATTGGAACGCATTCGAAGATATTGCTCAAAGAACGGAGCATTTTGCACTCATGGCTTTTACTTCAGACGTTTCATCTCCTAAGCCTGAGGTAGATATCGATCCTTTCACAACTGTCTGTTCTAACTGCAGCGTGCTCGAGGCCCAGCTCGCTGTATGGAGTAACTCGGCTAGAGAGTTAAATACTGAGGCTAATAATTTTAGATTAAGAAATGATGGTTTGTCCAAAGAAAACAAAACATTAACTGTTTTTAAGAAAGAAAAACAAGTTGAAATTTCTGATCTAAAAATTATAATTACCCGACATGTTTCAAAAATCCAAGAGTTTTCTGATGCTCTTGCAGCTGAAAAATTAACTGTTGCAAAGAAACAGAGTGAAATTGACACTCTACATGCAAAGTTAGCTGCAATTGCGAATTCGAAAGAAATTTTGAGTCATTTAATCGAGTCTCAACGGTCGAACACCAAAGACAAGGGTGGACTGGGGTATACTAGAATGCCTCCTCCACAACATTTCACCCCAGTCCCGGTCGATGGTTCGTCCGCAGATTTAGCTCAATCTTCTTCTTTGACCTCTGAGGCTCCAAAAGCCGAAGAAACTGGTCCAGAAGCAAGTGTCAGTGAAAATGAGTCTAAAATGATTTTAAAACGCCCTGACCAGTCCAAAGACCTTAAGGACTTAAAAGACGTCCAATTAACTGACCACCAAGAGAGTCTTTTTGAGAAGGTCTTTCAGCGCCTCGAGAGCTGTCTTATCACTAAGATGGACAAGAAGTTTGAACAACTTCAGGTGCGTGAAGGAAAACGAACTCTTAAACAGTCCGATTTTGAGTCAAAGTCCACAAAGTCAAAGACTAAGTGTAAGGGGAAAGTTGAGGACAACAAACCTACTCTCACTATCCAAACCCCTATGTCTAAGATTTTCACTACGGGAGTGGCTTCTTCTTCTAAGCCTACAAGTTTCTCTCCCAAAGTGTCTCGACCAGTCCCTCAGACTAAGGCAACGCCTCGAGTAGCAATTCCACAAGAGAAGATTCAAACTTCTCCGATTCATATGGACATTTCAAATGATCCAAGAACTTGCTACTATTGTCGAACCGAGGGGCACATTGCCAAAGTCTGTCCACGTTTACAAGGCTTGATCTTGAAACGTAAAGCATCAAAGAGCAACTCACCAAAGAAGGATCAACTGATCAAATCCAAAGTTGATTCTCCTTCAGTCAAGGTCAAAACCGATCCAAAATCGAAATTGCCTAAGACTGTTAAAGATGATAAAGAGTCGCTCGAACATCAGGATGACACATCAACCACTACTGATTATCAGAAAGACCATAAATTGGTTGATGTGATCATTACCGATGAAAGTGGGAGACCGAAGTCGGTTAAGGCTTGGGTCCCCGTTACAAACTAACCTTTCTTCTAAGATGTGCAGGAACGACCAAAGTGAACTGTAGATAATACGTAGTATGTCAACAGTGGTTGTTCAGGGCACACGACAGGCAACATCTCCCTTCTTACGGATTCTTACCTATAGATGGGGTATCGTTGTATTCGCTGGAGATAAGGGTAGTACAATTACGAGTGAAGGAATAATCTCGAACTGAAGGGTCAGTTTTGAGAAAGTTTGCTTCTGCTTAGCAGTGTAAAGGAACATGAAGGATCACGTGAGCTTACATACGCGTTATGGATCATATTCTTCTGGATAGACGGTTTCTGGAAACATTCTTGACGATTGGAAGGCTCCGAGTGCTTAAACATGCTCGATTGATCACATGCCCTCCACGTCAAGTGTAAAGGTTCTTTATCTCGAGATAAAGTGTAAAGGTTTGCAAATGGTCATTATATCTCTTGGATAGAGTTTAAAGGTTAAAAACTTGTTTTCTATTATTCGGTAATAGTTTAAAGATAAAAACATGATTTAAAACAAGTTTAAAATCGAGAAAACGCGCGAAAAACACAAGTTTAAAAATGGGTCACGTATCTCTAAGTTACGCACGTAACTAAGAGATACGTGCTCGTAATTAGGAAGTTACGCGCAAGTAACTATGTAGTTACGGGCACGTAACTCTCAGTTACGTGCACGTAACTAAGAGAGAGAAAGGGGTATATAAAGGTTTGAAATCACTGTTTTATGTCACTTTTCAAAAACCCTTCCTATCAAAAACCCACTTTCTCTACTTGGCGATTTGGCGATTTAGCACTCGATTTCACCCGTTTTCATTACATTCTGTCTCGGAATCATCATCTAAGACATCACGGTATGATTTCTCGACCTAAAATTCGAGTTAAATGGGTGTTTGGGTTATGACTGTCTCGGTTTGGGTATTACACCATAAAGAACCCAAAATCAGTAATAAGAAGCTAAATTTAATGATGATTAATCATCACTAACTGATTTTCGAGCACCATGGAAGCCTTTGATTGATGTTTTTCGGACTAAATCGAAGGATTAAAGAAAATGTTGTTTTTGCCCTAAATTTTAGGTTTAAACATGATTTTTCTACACGGTCATCAAATGTGTGTAGTGTAAAGACTAATACTACTCGGAATACTGCTATTGAATTGATTTTAAGATAAAAACCATAGCGTATTTAGAGTTTTATTGCACGTAAGAAAAAAAGAGAGTCACGAACAGTTACGGGCACGTAACTTGAGTTACGGGCACGTAACTTATAGTTACGGGCACGTAACTGAGAGTTACGTGCACGTAACTTAGATACCCAATTGGTAGTTTGTGCACGTAATTGCTAGTTACGGGCACGTATCTGCTAGATACGTGCACGTAACTCATGTTTCAAGAATTCTTATTGTGCACGTAACTACAGTTCTCGACCGTTGAATTGTCCAGTTATGCTGCCCAAATTTTTCAAAAATCTATTACGTAAGACAAGTTACGCGCGTAACTATACAGTTACGGGCGCGTAACTGTCAACAGACTCACGTCTGTTTTTGCAAATTCAATTTGCTTAACGTAATTGATTCTAACGATTGCAGTGTAACCTCATTTCACTCAAAAGTAGTCTATGCATGTCTAGGATGTTGTCTACAATGTCTTTTAGCAGTTTATGTGCGTATACTAACTTTTGTGCGAGTTTTTGTTGTCTTTATGTGTAGAATGGCGCCTAAGAAGGATGTGGCCATAAAGAGACACAACTCAGTAGCACTACTATCTGCTGAGAAAGGCCCAGGGTTCGAGGGGATTATCAATTATTTGATTCGAAGCCCTATTGCATACGCCCTCCGAGTAGATCCAAGATTGAAGCTGGATCTTATTCACGAATTCTGGAGAAATGCGGGTGTAAACACATCGGTCTCTCCACCCTCTATTGACTCTATGATTGGGGATCTTCCAGTGGTTGTTACTGAAGATGTCATCCGCACAGTTCTTCAGTTCCGTGATTCTGCTGATGCTGACGATATCCTGCCAGAGAACACAATCTTCGGGTGCTTTCGGAAGATGGGTTATTCCGGGCGTCTAGACTCTCTCCAGTTCTTGAAGTCTCAAATGCCTATGCTATATCGCTTTCTCATGCACACACTCATTATGTGCATGTCTAAGTGGAAAGGGGGTTATGATGTACTGGATAGAAGGGGTCAATCACTGATGGTGTCTCTGGTCTTCAACCACAAGTTTAACACCTCCAGATTTATTCTCAACAATATGATCTGGAATCTGGAGGATAAGAAGAAGACATTCGATCAATATCCTCGATTTGTGACATTGATGATCGATCATCTTCTGCCGAACCTAGCTTATACCGGTCCATTCGGAGAGGCGCAGAAGATAAATCCCCGTTATTTTGCCGACTGCAGAGGGGTCGGTGCTGGGTTAGAACTTCAGGGTGCCTTGATTGATGATGACTTTCAAGCACCAACGCTCAACGCTTATGATGATCTGATTACTCCTGATTCCCCAAAGCAGACCAGGTCTAGGAGGTCCTCGAAGTCTGTGGCTTCCGATACTGATACCGAGGGCGCTTCTAGCAAACGAAAGAGAACGGAGAAGAGTAAAGGCAAGAAGAAAGTAGAGGTTGTTGAGGAATCTGCCTCAGAAGATTCTGCCTCAGGCGATGATGAGGGCAGTGAAAGTGACGATGGGTCGGAGGATACCGTTGAGCTCTCCGATGCCACCAAGGTGTTGGATGAAGAGTTAGATAATTTGGTAGTTCTCAAGAGGACTATGTCAACGGCTGCTTACAAGGCAAGAAGAAATAGACTGATGAAGCAGATAGCGAGGACTGCGAAAGTTGAACCGAAGGCAGGGAAAGTTCAAGGAAAGGCTTCCAAGGGAGTTACTTTTAAGGAACCGGCAGTTATAGTTCCTTCGCCCAAGCCTGTCCGTACAGTCAGGATGAAGTCAGCTGAGTTCAGGGGTATTCAACCGGGTACGTTTGGGCAACCTCCAACCTCGTCAGCGATCAAGCGCCCACGCTCCTCTCCTGCTTCGCCAGAGGTTTCCCCGGAACAACCTTTGGTAAAGAAGTCAAAACAAACCACTTCCACCACCACTACTCCACCACCTATCATCACCACTCCTCCACCGGTCATTGCTACACCTCCTCCACCACCAATCACTACCACTCCTCCACCGATCATTACCACCACTTCCCCACCGATCACTTCTATTCCATCGGGCAGCTCCTCTCGCCCCCAGATCACTGTTGGCTTAAGTGATCTGGTGAGTCCGATGCAGAAACAGCTGGCTACCTTCCAAGGTTCACTGAGTGAGCATGAAAAGAGGATCAAGAAGCTAGAAAGTCAGGTGAAGGCTCGCGATGCAAAGATTGAATCGTTGGAGAAGAAGATAGCTGGTTTTGAGAAAGATGTGGAAATGGTTCGGGGTGAGTATGATCACCTCAATGAGCGTCTTGATGAATTTATCGATGAGAAGAAAGCCGAGGAAGGCGAGCAAGAAGATGATGATGATGAGGACGACGATGCTGAGGATGAAGCTGAGAAAGACGATGATGATAAGGGTGATGACGATGATGCCCCGAAGGACGATAAAGATGATCAGTCCAAGCCTGATGATGATGCTGGTGGTGCCGGTGCTCTTTCTCTTATGAGCTCCGGAGATCAAGGGCAAGCAGATCCTTCAGGACCGGGACAACAAGGCGAATCTGCCTCCGGTCCTGCTAAGGATCAGGATTCTCCTGCTAAGGACGCTCCCACTCAGGGGGAGTCCACTAACCCTAATCTTGCACTTGTTTTCTTTGATGCAGGTATACATTCTCACCCAATCCAGGCGGCTCGGCCTACTATGTCTGCTCAGGGCTCTACTACGGGAGTTCCCAGATTCGATGCCATGCCGATGCCAGAGGGTGATGCCGCCTCTATGGTCCAAGGGAGTCGTATGTTTGAGGACTCCGAGGACGAGGTCGATTCAGCGAGATTAAAGAAAGCCACCGCATCACAAGCAGCCGGAGCAAAAGACAAGTCTGCTTCCCCTTCTGGTTCAAAGGGGAAGTCTAAAGCAGTAGATGAACTGGAGCCCTCAGTTGTTCCCGCTCCTCCCGTGAAGACCCATATTCATTACGTTGATAGCCAAGGGAGGGAGATAGATCACACAGTTTTTGGCACAGTTGGTGTTATCGCCGGTTGTAATCTCGTAGGCCAGTGCAAAAGGCTCATTCTTGCATGGCGCTACATCAATAACACCGACTACTTTGCCTTACTGCCGACAGATGGGGTGCAATATATGAGGATGAAGTACGCTATGTTCAACTCTCTACCTTATTATGAGTTGAAGCGTCTTGCGGATCTGGAACCGACGAACCTCACCTCGGATGCTTCAAAGCTCTTTTACCTTCGGTTGCGGTCCGACATCCACTACGAGAAGTATGAGAACTTCATTCTCACCAGGCCAGTGATCAAGAAGTTAAAGAAGAAGAATCCCAAGACGGGAAAGAGAGAGGTGAAACACATAT
>CAJVGC010000060.1:55382314-55451403 GCA_910822075.1 Senecio squalidus
TGCGACCATATCAAACACTCCATTCGGTTTCGAAAGTCAAATAGTTCATGTAAATTGTGGGAGTATTGTATTTCATTGGACGAAACTTTCGTGGCATGTATATTGGTCAACTAATCAAAAGGTTATGGTTCAAAATCACGTAAAGAATAATAAGTATAGATTATTATACGGTTTGATTATGGCTCTAAAAAGTATTTAGACATGTGTCATCCGATCCGTGTAAGGATAGATCAACTGTATTTGCTGAAAATTATTAATAATCATGCCTATATTCACATCTTGATATGATAATCCTTGAGAGTAGAAATAAAAATTAAAAGAGAGAAGGTGCATTGCTTTTTATATGATCAAAATTTGTTGGCTCTATGTTATAAGTCATGATTAAACACAAACTTTTTGACATTTTAGTCTCTCTTTTTCCACAACTTTAATATTCTTATTCTCCCTTAATGAGTTAGTGTTTATATTTGTTTACTTATACATTCATAATCATCACGCACTAAGATGAAATATCCTAAAACATTCACAAATACCAATGTATAACTTTAGATTTTTATTTCTTCCATGGTATTCATTGTTACATCACGCAAGATTTATACCTAATAATTTGGTCAATATGTATTTGATACGAAATATGTTATTTTTATAAAAGTGTAAACCTTGTTCATATGAGGATTTTTTCTTGCGTGTGAATATCATTCTTAACAAAGATGGTTTATACAATTAACAATTCTAACATCCTCTAGACCGTCAAAAAAAAGATATCTACACTAAAAGATTTTTCACATAAACTGCGTTTGACTTTCGAAAAGTTAGTGACAAAGACTGCGATTTGACCAAATTACATAGATGCTTATGAAATTAACTATTGAGTTGGTTTCAAATGAGAACCATACAAATAATTAGGAACCAGAAACCAAATTTAATATGATATTCACCAGTGTATATAAGGTATTTATAATTCAACTCTTATAGTTTTACATACACTGGTGAATATCATATTAAATATACACTGGTGAATATCATATGTATACACTGGTGAATATCATATTAAATTTGGTGAATATCATATGTATACAATGGTATATATATATATATATATATATATATATATATATATATATATATATATATATATATATATATATATATATATACATTGGTGAATATCATATGTATACACTGGTATATATATATATATATATATATATATATATATATATATATATATATATATATATATATATATATATACACTGGTGAATATCATATGTATACACTGGTGAATATCATATTAAATTTGGTTCCTAATGGTTCTCAAATATTTAGTGGTTCCTATTTGAACCCACTTCATTTTATATATATATATATATATATATATATATATATATATATATATATATATATATATATATATATATATATAGGGACTGATTCATGCGAGAACTCTTATTTCTGCGAGAACTGCGAGAACTCTTGAAAAAAGTGTCAATTAACATGTAATTATGTCTATTGACATTTAAAAACCATTGAATGTTAATAATCTAGTAAAAATATAAATGAAAAAGTAAAAAAAATTGTATGAAATCACGCGTATTTAGAATTGTTCACATGTGAACGTTTTTTTTCAAAAAATGAGTTCATATATGAACGAAAAATTTTTACGTTATTTTATATGATTTTTTTTTTGTTTTTTACGTTTATATTTACTTGATTATTAATCTCCAAAAGAGTTTGCATATGAATGAACAAAGTGAAACGTGATTTAAAACTTTTTGTGAGAGTTCTCGCAGTTCTCGCAAAAAAAAGAGTTCTCGCATGAACCATTCACTATATATATATATATATATATATATATATATATATATATATATATATATATATATATATATATATATATATATATATATATATATATATATAGAGGTTGGTTCTTGTAAAACAAACTGTTGGTCGCCTATTTCGGACCTCCTTTGAACCCTAAAAGCTATTGAATGCGGAATAAACAATAACTCTAAGTAAAACGGTGAAGAACAGTTGATATAACCAAATGAATGATTCTATTAAGCTTACATGTATGTTTACAAACACGAATAGAATCAATACAAACGATTACAACACTTTAACTCACAAGAACAGCTAATTACGTGACTTAGACCTAACTCACGTAACTCTTCTTGATTTGACAGCTCTGACAATGTTCAACCACACGCATTTATGATTTCGAGGCTGCTATTTATAGGTGGCCCGAAACCCTAGAAGAGTTACGCGCACGTAACTCTTGGGATGTGAGTTACGCGCGTAACTCTGAGTTACGTGCGTGTAACTCAGTTACTTGAACGTAACTTGTTCGAAAATGCGTTTGGACTTTACAACTCGATCTAATTACATACTAACTCTACGACACGTTCAAATGAATACAAATACAGACAATAATGCTCCAACAAACTCCCCCTTGGATGTAGCTTGTATTCTTCAAAATTGTCTTGAACTTTTGGTGTCGAGAGATCGAGAGTCAGTCCTTTAAACTCCATAGAGACTTGTACGGTGTAAGGTTTGCAACCGTTAACTTGCGAATCTTTCTCACAGCTAATCTTCATCATTAAGCAACGCGGCTCCATGAATATCAGCTTCGAGTCCTTGACTTCCAAGAAGTGCTAGACTCTTCAAGATCCGATCCTTAACTTTGTAAAACCTGGTTTACAAAGACAAACTGACCAAATACGTGTTTTTGTTCTTTAAACTGACAAAATTTCTCATTTTTCAGAAAACACGTGATAAAACCTTTTAACCATGAACGATACGTGACAACGAAGAAAATAAACATAGAAATAAAATATTTTTGATTTTTGTTTGTTTTCTTAACCTAAAACCGAAACTCTTTTTGTGGTTTTTAACTATAAGCTATTCACACTACTTTAGCAACCTACAAAAGGGCAAATCTTTTTGGATAGGGATTAGTTTGCTTTTAGGATCATATCGCAGAAGTCGAATCACAAGAATCAGCCGATTATTAGTATATTTGTCCTCTTAAATACAACATATATATCATATAAAAAATCTTCCGATTATTTAGATTACAACTGTTTATATGGATCCCACTTATATTTACACTTAACTAAGTCCGAACTCCCCTCAAAGCGTCATCAAACTTCCAGTATTTATTTAGGAAACCCGTCACCTTATTCCTATTTTATTAACTACTCTAAGTATTGAAAATTCATACTTATAGTATAGAGTTTAAGCACTTGTGCATTTTTCATAAATAGAGAAGCTTTTTGCTTTCTTTTTGTTTTTTTTTTTGTTTTTTTATTTTTTTGAGCTTAAAAAGCTTTATAGACTCGTGAACTCCTCCCTCTGTCTTTGCCGTTTATCAAGTAAGCATCAAGAGTTATGGAATTCTTATTTGACTCTACTCTCCCCTTTATACTAACTGCAAGGAAACTATGATTTCGCAACCTTATAGAATCCAGGAGCGCCTCAAGGATACGAGTTTTACTGTAATTATTTATAACTCTTCACCTTTATACTAACCGCACGGAAACTATGATTTCGCAACCTTATAGAATCCAGGGGCGCCTCAAGGAATTTTTGAGTTTTTAATAATTACATTAATAGAAAACTCTTTGAGTTTTAGAAAAACGATTTATTATATTATTTTTGATTTTCTCTCAATTTTTCTTTTCCTCGCTTTTTCTATTACTCTCAGATAGTTATTTATATATATATATATAATCCTATGGTGACAGATTCCAGGCACACCGAAAGTTTTCAGCTTATCACTGAGATGAACAAACTTAACCGTGTTACCCATTAGAAACAGGTTCGGAAAATTGTTTATATGATATTGGCCGTACCTACTAATACATCGAACAAACACTTATGATTCTAAGTTTTAAAATCCGCGATGTACTATCATTTCCTAAGGTTTTCACAAACTTTCTCCCCCTCTTTTTATGTTTTTCTTAAATTTATTATTTTTATTACTATACACGTCCTAAAAAACTTAAAAAGAAAAGTTTCGAAGTCACGATCAAAGATTTAGGTTTTTATCATTTGGACCCTTGACACTCAATTGAGATTATTTAAACTTTGACTCAATGAGATTATTAAACTTTAGACTCAGTCGAGATTATTTAACTTTAGACTCGACGAGTATCAAAAACTTTAGACTCTTTGTGAAAAGAGTTTTGCATTTAAGCAAAACGGTTTTTCTCCGAGTTCGCAACTGTTATATGTTGCGAAGTCTAAACGCTTTAAACTTAAGATATAAGCATGTCAATTAAGCTTGAAAGTAGACGTTTGAACGCAAACCGGACCACGTAAATCAAATAGGAATCAAAAGCCTACTGAATCACGCATCACACACATTACAAACAATCAAGCAAGCAAAATAAACATTGATATATCAAAAGAAGTGTACATGAATTACAGACAAAAAATATAGTTTGAGCTGGAATAAAGAAATACCAAAAACCAGCAAATACCCTGCAAACCATACTCTAAGCTGCTTCGTCAAACACCAATGGCAGATTCTGCGAGTGATAGCCCTTTTTGACGCAGATGTGCACCACATGCGAGAAGACTAGCCCAAAAGATTTCTCATTCGCTGCACAATAGATCTTCTTCTCGTTTAGCTTCTTCAGATCTGCTTCGGAGAGGCAGAGAAGATGGATAGGATCATAGATCCTCAGCAACACTTTACCATCTTTATCAAACACTACTGCCTCCCGAGCTTTCTCGTCGAACCCCCAAGCCTTAACGTCAGTTAAGAAATCCTGAGGTAGCGAGGGCAATCTGATCCTCCTGAGTTGCTTGACTTCAGGATAGATATCTATAAAATCGCGCCTCCTAGTCTTTGGATTCCTCTTCTCTTCCCTCTGTCTGATAGGCATGGTGAGCTTGAAGTTTTCAAGCTTTCTAAAATGGATGTCAGATCTCAACGTCCTGTAGAACAGCTTGGCCGCATCCGAGGTGAGGTTGGTGGGTTCCAAATCCGCAAGACGCTTCAACTCATAGTGGGGAAGAGAGTTGAACGTCGAGTATTTCATCCTCATGTACTGCACACCATCTCCCCGCAGCAATACAAAATAATCGGTGTTATCTATGTAGCGCCATGCAAGAACGATCCTCTTGCACTGGCCTACTAGATTACATCCGACAATGACTCCCAGTTCCGCAAATACGGTGTGATCAATCTTTCTCCCTCTGCCATCAACGTAATGAACCGGAGGTGGCACGAGAGGAGCGGGGACTACTGGAGTTGCTGGTGCAGCTTCTTCTTTAGACTCCCCCTTTGAACCAGCTGGGGAAGTAACCTTGTCTTTAACACCCGAAGTAACTTGGGATGCAGTTACTTTCTTCAATCGCGCAGAGTCCACCTCGTCCTCAGAGTCCTCAAACAAACGACTCTCTTGGACCATGGAGGCAGCATCTCCTTCGCGCATCGGCATAGCAGCAAATGTAGGAACTACACCGGTAGATCCTTGGAATGACATTGCTGGGTGAGCGGACTTGAGTGGATGGGTACCTACAGAGACTAAAACAAGATCAACATTAGGGTTAGCAGTCTCCCCCTCAATTGGTGCGTCCTTGGCTGGAGATCCCGGATCTTTAGCAGAACCAGACGCTGATTCACCGTGTTGCGTCTGTTCCGAAGGATCAGCCATGCCCTGATCACCTGAGCCCATAAAGGATTGAGCGCCCGCATCACCGCCATCATCAGGTTTATCCTGATCATCATCATCGTTTGGCTCATCATCCTTCGCCGCATCGTCATCCTTATCCTCTTCAAAACTTTAGACTCTTTTAAAAAATACAAGCTACATCCAAGGGGGAGTTTGTTGGAGCATTATTGTCTGTATTTGTATTCATTTGAACGTGTCGTAGAGTTAGTATGTAATTAGATCGAGTTGTAAAGTCCAAACGCATTTTCGAATAGATCTGACCTTTAACTCGAGAAGGGTTTCTAGTCGAAGAAGGAGAAACTTTAGTCGTTCAGCCGTTTCATCCTTCCTCGCTAGGAAGAAAACCCAGGAGAATCTCGAGTAGTCATCCGTGACTACCAGGCAGTACGATTTTCCACCTTTACTCTTTACACTTACAGGACCGAAGAGATCCATGTGAAGTAACTCTAATGGAGTCGAGATGGAGTTCACCAGCTTTGTCGGATGCGACTTCTTGTGTTGCTTCCCCTTTACACATGAGATACATGAGTCGTTCGTCGCAAAGCTCATTTTGGGAACTCCTGTGACAAGCTCGTGCTTCACCAGATAGTTCATTCTTCGGAAGTTAATGTGAGCCATTCTTCGATGCCACATGATTGACTCCTTCTCTGAAGCTTTAGACACCAAGCACAGATGCTCCTCGCTTGATGTGGCTTTAGACATATCCAGATAGTATATGTCGTTGATTCGCGGAGCTCTTATCACTACCCAGGATGGGTCAATTACAAAACCTTCTCGCAGAATCATACACTCTTTGCTTGTGAACAGCGTAGAGAACTTCTGATCGCAGACTTGCGAAACACTTAGCAGATTATGCTTTAACTCCTTGACGTAGTTGACATTTTGAAAGGACACCACGCCATTAGAGATACAACCTTGCCCCGTTATCTTTCCACCCTTATCCCCCGCAAACAGGACATTGCCACCATCAACCTCAATGTGATCGGTCAATAGGTGACGATCTCCCGTCATGTGCCTGGAGCAACCACTATCGACACACCAAATATTCTTGCCGCTCGGTCGCTTAGATCGCCCCTGCACATTAAAAGAGAGGATTAGTTTTGAATGGGGACCCAAGCCTTAACAGACTTGGGTCGTCCATTGACATCGAGAATGACCACATCAACCAATTTTGTGTTTTTCTGGTAGTTGGTTGAAGTTGATGTGTCATTCTGACGTTTGGGTGACTTTTGTTTTTCTTTAACAACTTCAGTCACGACTTGTTTTGGCCCAGTCTTGACTTGGTCTGAAGAAGAACCAACTTTGGAGATTAGTCGATCCTTCTTAGGGGATGCTTTCCGTTTCAAGATTAATCCTTGCAAACGTGGACAAACTTTGGCAATGTGGCCCTCGTTTCTACAATAGTAGCAAGTTCTCGGATCATTTGACATGTCCATATGAGTTGGAGAAGTTTGAATCTTCTCGTTTTGAATTGCTACATGAGACACGTGTGGAACACGAGGTGGTGCCACGTATGGAGTACGAGGTGGTGCCATGGTCTGTGGAACTGGTCGAGAGGTAGTTGGTCGGGACACCTTGGGAGGGAAATTTGTAGGCTTAGAAGAAGAAGCCACTCCCGAAGTGAAAATCTTTGACATAGGGGTTTGAATAGTGAGAATAGGTACCTCAACCTTTTCTTTACCCTTAGACGTAGATTTTATGGACTTTGACTCGGCCTGCTTGGAGTCGGATTGCTTAACAACCCGTTTTCCTTCTCGCACCTGAAGTTGTTCAAACTTCTTGTCCATCTTAGTAATAAGACGGCTTTCAAGGCGCTGAATGATTTTCTCGAAAAGACTCTCTTGATATTTAGACAATTGGACGTCTTTTAAATCGGACAGGTCTTTTGATTTTAGGTCAGGACATTCTAAGGTCACTTTAGACTCATTTTCGCTGATACTAACTTCTGGACCAGTTTCTTCGGCTTTAGAAGCCTCAGAGGTCAAAGAAGCAGATTGAGTTACCTCTACGGACGAGCCATCTACTGGGATTGGGGTGAAAGTCATTGGAGGGGGCATACTAGAATACCCCAGTCCACCCTTGTCCTTAGTGTTCGTCCGTTGAGATTCGATCAATTGAGCCAAAATTTCTTTTGAGTTCGCAATTGAGGCTAACTTTGCCTGAAGAGTGTCAATTTCACTCTGTTTCTTTGCGACAGTTAATTTTTCAGCGGCATGAGCATCAGCAAACTCTTGGATCTTTGAAATGTGTCGGGTGATAACAATTTTTAAATCAGAAATTTCAACTTGTTTTTCTTTCTTAAAAGTAGTTAAAATTCTGTTTTCTTTGGACAGGACATCATTTTTTAGTCTAAAATCATTAACCTCGACACTTAACTCTCTAGCAGAGGTACTCCATACAGTGAGCTGGGCCTCTAGCACACTGCAGTTAGTACATACGGGTGTAAAAGGATCGATATCTTCCTCAGGCTTAGGAGATGTAGCTTCTGAAGTAGAGGCCATTAGTGCAAGGTGATCCATCCTTGGTGCGATATCCTCATACGCATTCCAATCAACCCGATTATCCACCGCTATGAGCGCACTTGCGTCCTTCTCAGCATCTTGAATTCGGAGATTCCTCGATGCTGGACCTTGATATCCTCCCTGTTGATAGCTTCTTCCTTGATGGGAGGTTTGACCTTGGTGTTGTTGACCATATCTTTCTCCGTGGTCATGTCGAGGGTCTTCGCGAGAATGTTGACCACATTCACGAGCAAAGTGGCCGTAATTGTTGCATTTAAAGCACTTTACCCTCGACTTGTCGAAACCCATCCCACTCTTTCTATCGCCCCCAACAAACTTCTTTCCCGTGCGATTGAGAAACCCCTTGATCCTCTTCGTCATCATAGCCATATTCCATCTAATATCCATTTCTTCTAGATCATCCGGATGAACCTGCTCATAGTCTTCCTCGTTGAGAGAAGAGCATGCAATCCTGCCGTCGATCAAGTCGTTATAGGCAGCTACGAAGCACGACTGAAGGCGATCAGGCTCCACATTCTGGGAACTAGAAGTGCTAAATCCCGTTTCCTTTCCTCTCCCTTGTGACTTTAGGAGGGGAGCCGCAAATGCCGTATTCATTTCCCTTCTCGATGAGCAAGTTCTACAAGCAGAACATGAAGGACACAGTGAATCGGCTGAGCTCGATACTGGAGGACTATCTTGAACATTCGGGAAGTTGAGAGTCGGAGGTAAGTAACTGGAGGATGAAGGTACTCTGGTTGAGATATCCGAGAGGAAAGCAACTCCCGCATTATCCCTTAGCACCTTCTGAGCAAACGTATTGCTACCATAAGCCTTTTCTTGCATTTGCAGATTGGCTATACGAAGTTTGTCAATGAGATCCTCAAAGGTGTAATCTCTCAACTCCGGTTTATCCTTCAAAAGAAGCACACGAAACTCCCAGTGTGGCGGCAGACTATCCAGGAACCGTAAGTTGGTCTGGAGCTTGCTGAACTCAACTTTTAACTCGAAAAGATCATTTATCAACCTACTAAATCTCGAGATAAGCATATCTAGAGTCTCATTCTCTCCACATTTGAAGTTATCAAATTGTCGCCTCAACAAATCTGCTTTGACTTCCTTCATTTCCTCCGTACCTCCATATCTCTTCGCGATAGCGTTCCAAAGATCGTGGGGATTATCGATCATCCGGAAAATAGCTTTCATCTCATCGGTCAGACAGAACTGAATTGTTCCTAACGCTTTCTGATTTTTGAGAAATAGAGCTTTCTCATCATCGGTGTAAGTTGATGCAGCCCGATAGGTTCTAACACCGGTGGTGGCGTTTACGTCTGAGGGAGCTTCATACTTTGTGATAATAGGATTCCATATACCCGGATCAGTACACGCGACAAACGTCCTAAAGCTCATCATCCAATCCTCTACACTACGGTTTGGGTTGTATAAAGGAGGAAGTTGAGGGTTACGGCTTGTCTCCATGTTGAACGAATTAGAATTCGTAGCTAGAGCCATCACAAATGTGACATTCGCGAATTTCTACGTATATTCTATCGTCACGTATTCGTTTTATTTATTATGTTTATGTATGATCCTATTGTATTCCTTTTTATGATTTATCGTATTCGTATTTTATGAGTATTGTATTCGTATTTCTCGTATTTATTGGGTATCGTGTTTGTATTTTATGTGTATTTACGTTTATCGGGTATCTAGTATGTGATTCGAATCTTTATGTCGGGAACGTGTAGTCTTAAGTGCCTTTAGTATAAGTCTAGTATGCTCTTATGATAAGTTTAGGGGAATTATGCCTTAATTATATGATTAAGATTAACGTTTAAAAATATTTCATTTTTAGTCCTTTCGGAAATTTTATTACGAAACTAGTCCTACGCGAGAAATTCTATTACAATTTTAGTCCTTTTCAGATTTTTGTTACAAAAATCGTCCTAAAAGAGTCACCAAACTATTTTGTCTTATCTTCCAACTATTTGTCCTTATCTTCATATTCCACCTACTCTTTCTCTCTCTAAAAACACACACAAAACACACACACAAAACCTCCACCTTCTCTCTAACTTTTCCGGCGATCCGACCGTTGGATTCCAAATCCGAGACCGGATTATTGATCACCATCATCATCTTCATCTATCCTCCAAGTTTCGTTACGATCGGGTAAGTATTTCTCCATTTTAGTTCTAAACTTTGTGATTTTGATTGAAACCCGAAAATACCACTTCTCACCGTCAAAACTTAGATTTTATTGTGGATTATTGTATGTTATCATATTCTGGACATAGGGTTCCAATTTGGGGTCATTTAGACCTTTAGAACACTCAGAAATCGATTTCCGAATGTATTTTTCGTAAAAACTCAGTTACATGCACGTAACTGATCATCTGAGAGTTACGCTCACGAAATTACCATTCCCTCACGTAATTAGGGAGTTACGTGACCCCTAAATCACGTAACTGTCATCTCTGGCACGTAACTCTCATCAGATTTGCATATCTAGTCCTTTTGACGCGTAATTGTTCACGAAATTAGTCCTTTTGTCACGTAATTAGTCCCTTATGCACGAAATTGCTTTCTAATTCACGTAATTGAAGTCTAAGTCACGTAAGTGACTTGAAAGTCACGTAATAGACTTCGTCCTCACGTAACTCCCACAGTTACGTGATTGGTCCCTGAAATTCATAATTTATCACGTAATTGGTCCTTTTCACGTAAGTCTTCACAAATTAAACCATATGCACGTAATTATGGCTTCATATTCACGTAATTGGTTCCCTAAGTCACGTAAGTGACTTGGATGTCACGTAATTCCCTTGCGGAACACGTAACTATGGTCCTTATGTTCCGTAACTTCTTGTTTTGTCCCGTAACTCTTATATAGCACGTAACTTGATACTTACGTGACTTGTAGTGCACGTAAGTATGAAAATCACGTATCTAGTCTGTTGACTTTCCGAAACACTCGTTATTCCGTTATATTGATATTCCTTTCGGTTATTTTAAAACCCGTATAAAACGTTAATCATTAAGGCATAACCCTACTAGACTTAGAGATACTTAGACATGTTTATTTACGTGATGTATAGGGCACTTAGACGTTGAAGCTTGACGGTATTGTAGTATTTCCCGACATATAAAGATTTGGATTGCTTTGCTATCAGTGAGTTATTCGTTGCCCTTTTTACTTCTTTTACATTTTTGGGCATGATTAGCGTTAAACAAATATATTTTTATGGTATGTATGTATTATGTCTATGTATTATGGTATGTATTTTGGATATGGATGCCTTAGGTTAGCATTACCCAACTCGTTCCGCCTTTGTGGTAGAACGAGGCCCCGTATACACACCTGTTAGCTTTTGCCGTCGGAAGTATATATAGCGCTATATGGGTCTTACAAACCCTCATCCTAATACGTTATTATGATAAGGGAGGAGCCCTGTCCGTGTTAGTGATGTTATGACCGAGTATTATTATCGAGGACAACCTAGCGTAATGCACTAGGTGGGGTTAGTTGCCATTATTATTGTTGAGGATCAGGTGTATCGTATTTACCAAAGGCTATTATTATTCTATCCAGTATGGTATTATTTATGAACGGAGTATGGTATCATTTCCGAACTGAGTATGGTATTATTTTATGAACCGAGTCTGGTATTATTTTATGAACTAAGTATGGTATTTTTATGAAATGATTATGGTATTTTATGTACAAGTATGAGTATTTTATCAAAAGGTTTCGTATACTTCACGCATATTTCAAAACATCATTTTCAAATGACTTATCTTCAAACCGTATCACTTTTGGGTCAAAAGCTATTGAAAACCTTTCTTTTACTATTATGTTTTCAACTACTATTGCGAATAATTCACCAACTTTATGTTGACGTCGTATTTTAACGCTTTTCAGGGATTTGAGGTTTCACCTTTTTGTTGCTATGCTTTTGGCTACGTGGATCTTTTGCGTGGATTTATTTTGCTGTATTTAATTCCTTAGTATCCCAACGCTGTAGCCGTATTTTGATATTATTCGGATGATTGTATTAAGTATTCTCTTTCAAACTCTTTTATCTATGTTGATGATGTATTGTTTACTTATGTTATGTAACCTTGAATCTCTGATACCGTATACACTGCGCACCTCGGTTCCGCCATTTCTATGCGGGGTGTGACAACAAATTCACACAAATTCCCAAAATCTGCAGCTTACGAATACCCTAAAATCTAACCTAACACCCACCTAACGTTTCCAACGAAAATCGGGCAGGGTAACGGCTTGAAAATGAGTAAACGAACGATTTCAGAACCTCAGTTACGTGCACGAAAGTAACCAATTACGTGCACGAAATAATTAATTACGTGCACGAAAGTAAGGAATTACGTGCGTAATAAACAATTTCGTGCGTAATAAACAGAATTACGTGCTACAATTACGTGACACGTAACTTATGAATTACGTGCGAAATTCCTACTTACGTGACAGAAAAGCTCAATTACGTGCAGAAGACCTCAGTTACGTGACGTGCAGCAAAATTTTCCAAAAATCGTCGTAAACCTGAAAATACCCAAAACTAAGCACCCATCTTCTGCAGATATCAAATACTATCAACTGAGAATAGAATATCTGAACCCCAACTCCAAACTCCGGCTAGAAAACCCTAGATCTAAAAAATCCGAAATAAAGTACACTTTACCCAAATCCTAGATCTAGTCTAAAACAGCCCAAATCTTCACCAAACGGATTCAAAGACCTCTATAGCAAGTATAGAGGCTCTGATACCACTTGTTGGTCGCCTATTTCGGACCTCCTTTGAACCCTAAAAGCTATTGAATGCGGAATAAACAATAACTCTAAGTAAAACGGTGAAGAACAGTTGATATAACCAAATGAATGATTCTATTAAGCTTACGTGTATGTTTACAAACACGAATAGAATCAATACAAACGATTACAACACTTTAACTCACAAGAACAGCTAATTACGTGACTTAGACCTAACTCACGTAACTCTTCTTGATTTGACAGCTCTGACAATGTTCAACCACACGCATTTATGATTTCGAGGCTGCTATTTATAGGTGGCCCGAAACCCTAGAAGAGTTACGCGCACGTAACTCTTGGGATGTGAGTTACGCGCGTAACTCTCCTAGTTACGTGCGTAACTCTGAGTTACGTGCGTGTAACTCAGTTACTTGAACGTAACTTGTTCGAAAATGCGTTTGGACTTTACAACTCGATCTAATTACATACTAACTCTACGACACGTTCAAATGAATACAAATACAGACAATAATGCTCCAACACAAACCTTAAGGTATAATAAGTAAAAAAAAATTAAAAAATAATTTATAACGTTAGATATTTTGGATTATCGTTCATTTTAACCATATCTCAAACTTTAAAAAACGAAGTTTTGTTGTACATCACAAAATGGGTAGTTTTACCGTTGTGCATCAAATTTGAATATTTACTGCACAAAAACAAAGAATTTGATGCACAGTCCCTAAACGACATATATTTTGATGCATATCAAAACTTGTTTTTTTAAACTTTGTTATAATTGAATAAATAAACATAATACAAAATTACACATATAATAAATTATTTTTTCATATTTTTTTACTTATTTTACTTTAAGTTTTGGTTTATAAGAACCTCTCCCTATATATATATATCTCTACTACTATATAAAGCATTTGGCTTTTTGTTGACTTTAAATTTTAAGTAGTTTGACTTTAAGAGTTTTAAGAAAAATATTTTAAGGGATGAATTTTGACCATTCATTTTTCTCTAGATTGAATCTTGGCCATTCATTTTTCAACACACACATAATACACAATACACACCCTCTCATAAGTAGTTTCCCCCTCTCTCTCTCTCTCTCTCAAAAAACACACACAAAACCCTAGCTCTTTCTTTATCTCTAAGCATCACCACCACGGATTAGGTGGTTGCCGGTTTTTAGAGATTAATGTTTTGAGGTCCTAAACATCTCTTTTCTTCTCCCTCTCTCTCTCTCTGTTTGTAGAGAAAAATCAAACGCCACCGTCACCGTAAGATTTTTGGATGTGATTATCTAGATCTTTTTAGATCCGGTAAATCCCTAAGAAATCCGGTTGTTTTCTACGGTGATTTTTTGTTTTTCTCGGTCAGATTTCTCATAGATCTATATGATCTTGTTGGATTTATTGTTGGAACCCTAAATTGACATTTGGGTGGGTTTCTTTGTCGATCTATACCACCAACATCTTGAATCACCACTAACGTCTAAAGTTTGGTTTTGATTTTGGTGGTTTAATATGGTTTATGATTTTCGTGGGTTTGTTATGTTCCAAAACTATGTTTTTATTTATTTATCTTGGTTATTATGGTGTGGTTTGTATTTTTTGTTCCATTTTATGTTGTTTATATTAAACTGTTCTTGTTGGCTTTTCATGAATCTAGGTCATATGTAGATTTTGGTTTCATTGTAGAAGGGTTGTTTTGTTTACTAAAAAAAAGGTAGGTTAGTTGTATTACTGTCTTTTGATTTGGATCTAACCTACTTGGTGGTAGTTTTTGGATATTTATTTCAGGTAAATATTATTATATTTTTTTTATTAGCTCTTGAAAATTTAAATCTCACATATTTGATCACAAATCCTTAGTGTTTGTTCAAATTCCTTTGTTAGTTGAAATGTTTTAGATTTGATGTGGCAAATGCTTCTTTTGATTTTGTTTATTTGTAGGACTTGTTATGGTTATTGGTGGTTTTAGGATTACCGTCCGTCGAACGAATACTTACCCATTTCGAGTTTATTGTGGTTTCAATTTAATTTGCGGTTTCAAATGGTTTCAATATTCTTACCCATTTCGAGGTTATTACTGGCTTCGAGAATATTATTAATCCGCAGATGATTAAATGAGATTGATGATTATCTTAATATATGAGCAAAATAGTTAAGAAAAAACCTTATTACCTATTTATTACCTTACTTTATGAACAAATAAAATTTAAACATACTAATTGTCAATTTATATTTATAGTGGTAAAAATATAAATGTTGGACTTTAAGATAAAATAAAATGGGAACACCAATGACAATTGATTTAAAGATTTGGAGTGTAAAGTATGAAATAATTTACATAATATGTTATTTTAAACTTTAAATATTGATAGTTTAAACCTACTAAATATAGAAACTGGATGGTGTTTAAAAATACATGTGTACTACTTATAAGTTAAAACATAATCTTATTCAAACACTTAACATTGTTTTATATGTTTTTTAAAACACTAATATACGATATACACTTAAATATTAACCCTGTTACAAAAGTATAATTTAGTATTTTTATTTTATTCTAGAAATATACTTGAACTTGTTGGTCAAACTCATCTATCTATGACTAAAATCCATTAGATATTATATTCATTGATTATTATCTTTTAGGTTATGTTAAATTTGGGCAAACTATAATTTTTTACCTACATTGTTGTTCGAAATTAGAGTTTTTTTTGTGAAGCATATGACTTTATGCGGAAATGTATGGGTTTTTCATTGTAAAATATCAAATGATAAAAAATATTAATAACAATCGGGTTTTGTAAAGATAGAATGATAAATTATTAGAAGCTTTTAATACTAAGAGATTTATTATGCTCTTGTCCTATATTTTTTAAACTTAAATAGTTTGATTTTTAAGAGATTATTTTAAAAAATGAAAGGGTTACGGGTTACGAAACACGAAATACAAGACTATAATGTATACACACCACAACACTACATACCACATAACACACCACACACAACTCTTGTCATGTTGTTACTATCTCAACTTTAGGAAATGGGCTTAACATGTCGCCATAACAAACATATGTATCTGAGGACAAATATAATATATTTATACTTTAATGGCTTAGAATTTTTGAACTTAGTTGATATAATATATTTCCGCCATTTATTTTGTTGTTGATTTTCAACTTAGTTGTTATAGTATGATGTAAGTGTTTTTATTTATATTTAGAATAATAATATATTGAATTATTCATAAAACTAAATTGACGCTGTCAAACATTTGACGCGAGAACCCTTCATGTGTACTGAACTTTGAGCTTGGTTTCATTGACCTAAGATATATAGACCTGTGTAAGAATCTTTTGTAAAGCATAGAATTTAGATAACATGTAATGACCCTCAATGAACTTGGTGAGTCAAATGGCTTAATCGACTTGGTAAAATTTGTTTTTAAATTATTTTCAAGGTTGCGATTAACATTAAATTGCATATTATAGTTAATCAAATTGTACTTGAATTACAGATTATATATAATCACTTCTGTACATACGAAATAGAAATTTTTTAAATATATTTAAAGATGGAAAAATTAAAATTTTTAAATATATTCAAAGATTTTGAAATTTTTCAAAATTTTCATAAACTTTTTGAAAATTTTGAAAAATTTCAAACTTTTTGAATTTTTTTTTAAAATTTTAATTTTTTCCGCTTTAATTTTTTTTTATAAATAACAATCTTATACTCACTTTTTTCAACCCCAACTAAAAATATTCTGTACTTTTATTTACCTCAAAGGAGTTTTATATCGGTTTTCTCTCAACCTTTTATATCGGTTTTCAACCTTTTACACATCAAGACATTGTGGGGGTGAGACTCCCATTTGGTGGAAAGATAATGATTTTGGGAGGTGATTTCAGACATGTTTTGCCCGTCATTAAACGCGGTACTCAAGCGCAAATTGTAGACTCCAGTTTTCGAATGTCACCTCTTTGGTTGTTGACTAAAAAGATGCGGTTGAGCATAAATATGAGAGCACTAACAGATCCGTGGTTTTCAGATTTTCTTTTAAGAGCAGGTGACGAAATGAAGAATCGATTGAAGGAAACTTTATCCGCATACCCGATGACATGACAATTCCTTACACCGATAAAGAAAACTCTAAAAAGATTTGATAAATGCAATCTTCCCTTCAATGCACAACAACGCATATTCTTCGGATTATATAATTTCTAGAGCAATATTATCAACAAAAAACGAGAGTGTTGACGAGATTAATAATCAAATGATTGAAAACTTTCATGGAGAGGAAAAAGTTTACCATAGCTTTGACGAAGGCGAAGATGATACTAACAACTTCTATCCAGTGGAATTCTTAAACTCTCTAACTATTAGTGGTTTGTGCCCCCTCACAAACTTCGACTTAAAATTGGATGCCCCATAATACTATTATGTAATATTGATCCATCACATGGTTTATGTAATGGCACAAGATTGATATGCAAAGGTTTGCAACGCAATGTCATCGATGCAGAAATAACTGTTGGGTAACATAGTGGAAAGAGAGTATTCTTGCCAAAAATTCCTCTGTGTCCGTCTGACGACGACATGTTCCCTTTTAAACTAAAGCGAAAACAGTTTCCCATTCGACTTACTTTTGCCATGACAATCAATAAAGCACAGGGTCAAACAATTCCGCATTTGGTGTTTACCTACCGGACTTCGTGTTTTCACATGGACAACTTTATGTGGCTTTGTCAAGAGGGATATCACGTGAAAATACAAAGGTATTACTTAATCATGTTAAAGACTTTAAACGAGACGGAGTATTCACCTCAAATGTTGTGTATTGAGAAGTTTTACGTGATGAATGAAGTACATGTTTAGTCTAATAGATTAAAGAGATTGTTGGTTGAATGCTATTCTTTTGTTTCGATTTTGAAATTTTATTTTTTACATTTTCAATATAAATCCAATACAATTTTATATTATATATGTTTCTATATTCATATCACATGACGACTGAAAAACAACCGAAAGTGTTATACTTAACATATGGATCACGAGACGGATTAAAAACTACTGAAAACTGTAGCCGCAAAACCATTTTACGAAATCAACTACATCGCCGCCGCCGCATCGCGCGGGTACTAGACTAGTATATATATATATATATATATATATATATATATATATATATATATATATATATTTGTTGATTGGAAAGAATCCCTCCGAAGAACAAATTAACTATGTTTACAAAGAGTGCGATTAACTATTATCATATATTCTAATATACGCGTCCATCATACTCGCAAATAACATCAATGGCGAATAAAACACATGTTCATAAACTACGTTTCACGGTATTCTTATTCCTAAACATTTTTTCGAGTTTATGGACTTTTATTGTGTTTATATACATTAAATATATAGATAAGTGTTCTGCTGTTGTACAAACATTATGTTGTAAAAAGTACAGTATATAATGTGAAACTTAGAACAACCTTTTAAAGTGAGAACCCCAAATGGAGTAACATTGTTTGGCTGTTAGTGTAACATGAAATCAGAAATGGTCTTTGCTTGTTGGTATTGTTTGGTGTTGCCTTTTACCTGCCTGCTCATGTAAATTATTAACCTCTTTCCAACGTAAGTCAGTCAACCATTCCTTTCAATCCCCAACATATAAAAGATGTTTCACAAAACTTTGCCTCCGTAGATTCTCTATCTCTCTCTTTAGTGTTAGATGTATATTAGAAAAAAATATGTATCCGAAACAAATAATTTTTATATAAGATATAAGAAAAATCACGAGAAAATCCTATGGGCAGATCTATGTATGACGTATTTTTGTAGTGAATATACATTGTTGTATAAGATTGCGTTTTGAAACATAGTACCGAGTTAATTGCATAAACTATCGTTGTTGTTTGGTCAAACTGCAATTTTCGTCTCCATACTTTTGAAAATATAGGTACAATCCACGTGGGAAACTTTTTATAACAATCTAAAACCTTTTTACATAAACCGTCTCTTATCTCCACAAAAGGTTTTCCCATTTAACATATATGCTTCTAGTTTTGAAATCCTTAGAAGAAAAACTACAATCTAATCAACTATAGCAGAAGTTAAAAGTATGAAAACCGGTAATCTAAAAAGTAACTTTGAAATTATTATTTTGATCTAATTCCAAGTAAAAGTCTTGCAATAGTTAGGTGGGGACTGGTCACCTTCTTTTGTCAGTAGTTTCACTCTTTTGAGTTTATGAGTGTCACAAAACCCCTTAAAGAAGGAGAAAAAAACCACAATCTTTATACAAAACTTTCCACTCTTTATCATTTTCTTTCATACTCTATTTGTTGTTTAGCTTTTGTTTCTAAAAGATGAGGTCAATCATGGCTGCCAAAACCCCTCAAGAATCTTCCTTTTCCTTCTCAAGAAGATACTTCCACTGGAAAAAGAAATCCGAAGATGAAGATGATGATCAAGAAGAAATCCTAAATTTCAGATCATCGTCACTCGGTTCTACTGTAACCGAGGATGACTTGAAACTTGACTCTCGCGTGCATCAGTCTGGTGCACCCGAGAGAAAGAAACCGACTTTTATGTCGGTTTCTAAGCTCAAATCGGCTCTTACTTTTAGTAGTAAGAGCCGAATATCTTCTCGTTCTGGTCTAGGTAAAAAGACCACAATCGTAGGTACCCTTTTTGGGTACAGACGTGGACACGTCCACATAGCCTTCCAAGAGGACCCTAAGCTCGGCCCAGCCTTCCTCGTCGAGCTAGCCACCCCAACTAGCTTCCTGGTACGAGAAATGGCGTCGGGGCTCGTTCGAATCGCGTTAGAATGCGATAAAAAGATTAAGAAAAGCTTTAAACTCCTGGATGAGCCACTTTGGAGGACATACTGTAATGGCAAGAAATGTGGCTATGCTATGAGGCGTGTTTGTGGACCGGATGAATGGAAGGTGTTCAATTCTGTTGGACAGATTACGATGGGCGCCGGTGTGTTGCCCGAGGGTGGTGGTGGTGATGGTGGCGGTGATAGTGGTGGTGGTGATGAAGGAGAGTTGATGTATATGAGAGCAAGGTTTGAAAGGATTGTGGGGTCAAAAGATTCAGAAGCATTTTACATGATGAATCCAGATAGCAATGGAGGACCAGAACTTAGTATCTATCTTATTAGAGTTTAAGATTTGGATGTTTTAAATTCTGTTAATGTAAGTCTTTGGTGTTTTCTGATCATCAAGATTTGGTTCCGAATGTGCTTTTTTTGCTATTACTACTTTTATGGAAACTTTGGTTTTTCTCTTTTATTAATATTTAAAAATCATATATATACACTTTATCATGAAAGAGAAAAGAAAAGATAGTATTCCGTAGTTTGTCTATGTTGGAAAATTAGTTATCTTGGAAATTAGCTGACAAAATGAGTTTCCGAGCAACAAAAAACAACCGAAGATTAATCCAAAACAAACTAAAATCCTATATTAAGGATCTACATTAAAGAATAGTTGCTAAGTACACTAGAGAAGACGGCATTTATTTCATATCCTGTCTTAAGCGTTAAGATTGATGATTGACATTGCTAGTGTTTTAAGTGTTGAAGTCCGTTGAAACAAATTCACTGGTCACTCACAAACCGACATATTAGAAAACTTTTTGTAACTATTATTATTATGAGTATATAAATTAATATACTCGTTTATGCTTATGAGTCTAACAAGCTAGCTCAATCTATCAAACTTGCCTCGAGCTCTGCTCGAACACAACTTGCGTTTGTTTAGTCTATACTTGAATTTAATTTATAACTATTCAAACTCAAGTAGCTAACGAGTAAATTGAACTAATTTACATCTATATGTATCCTTGTTTATTAATTCAGATTTTGAGAAGGTGATTCATCCTTGATCAGCACAAATTCCATAATTTTAACACTCTAGTGGACTTACCTACAACCAATAATCTTTAATTTGCACCTACATAAATAATAAAGTTTTATCAATTATATAAATATATTTGACATTAGAAAAAGATATTGGTTCTACCCATAATTTCATCACCTATCTATCATGATCACTTAAACATTTGACATAGTGAACTAGGTATGAATAATTAGAGTTTGTGTGAGGTAAAATTGGACAATAATGACTACTTTAATCATCATCAAATATTCACACGTCTCCTTTGCATTCATTTGCAAGTGAGTGTGGTAACGCACGCTTGCCCGGAAAACCTCCGATGTTTGTGGACACCTATCTAATGTTGGGGTTTTTTTTTCATTTTTATATACATTTTCATTTATTTTTGATATGGATGTTAAAAATGCATTTTTATGATAAACGTAAGAAAGAACATTGATTTAACATATTTTTATTTTGATCCAAAATGTCCGAGAAAAAACTTGCATATTAGAAAGTGTGAATCGATGTTAGGATTGATAATATATTAACTATTTTTATAGTTATATTGAATCATAACTAAAATAAAATGATATTTTTAAAATTTTAAAATTATGAATTAAAATAAAAATATGTTGAATCAATGACTATTTTCACATTCTTATCAAAAAACAATTTCTTAGGTGATTCTCGTTTTATATTTACATCATTCTTATCAAAAAACAATTTCTTAGGTGATTCTTGTTTTATATTTACATCCCCTTGAAGAACATGTTTGTTTTTATCATATGACAAACTGTTCGGAAATATGATAAACTTCAAATAAAATGTTATTGAATTTAATAAATTTAATAAATTAGTTTTTGATGCAACGAACAATATCCCATTAACATTTAACGGGAAAAAAAATACTAATAATTTTGTTAATGTTGTGAAATGTAACCGTTTTGGGAGTTGTTTAGCAATCACATGCCATATAACTCATGATGGGCGTATTTGTTGACATTTCTTTCCGCTATTTGCCCCCAATGACCACTAGTTATATCAATAAAATTTAACTGGAAAATTAAAGTTAAAAGTAAACGAATTATTATGTTTTCCTAAATCGGCTGACAATATGAAAATATATATAGCAATTCACTATGGGGAAAAAGATATCATAATTTGGACATATTTGAAAACTAATACGATTTTTGCTACACTCCATGCTTAAAATACATACCGGTAGAAACATTCCAAAATCAATTTAAAAATAGTAAAAAAAATGTTTTTTTTTAAACTATTTCGAATAATCATCCTAAAATAACCTCTAAAATCATTTTATGAAATAAAAAAAAATAATTTTTTCTCGAAATTTTTGATTTTTAAAAACTTGGATACATTTTTTCGGTAGATACATTTTTTTAGAAAAGTCGATGTATTTTCAAAAATAAGATGCATTTTAACTCAATTTTTTGTAATATTTATAAAAAGATGCAGTTTTATTCATAAATTAGATGCATATTTGAAAATAAGTAGATGCGTTTTTTATAAAATAAGAAAATGCATCTACCGAAAAAATGCATCTAGGTTTTTTTCTGAAAAAAATCAATTTTTTTTTATTTCATAAAAAGATTCTGAAGGTTATTTTAGGAAGATTCTCCGAAAAAAATGTGAAAAAAACTTTTTTTAATTATTTTTAAATAAGTTTTTTAAAACGTACTTATTGGTATGTATTTCAAGTATGGTTTGTATTTGATCCACGTACTCTCTCTCTCTCTATCTCTCTCTCTCTCTCTCTCTCTCTCTATATATATATATATATATATATATATATATATATATATATATATATATATATATATATAAATATATATATATATATGACAGGAATTATAATTACGGATCAATATATTTAAGTGTTTAGGATATACTAGACTATGGTGAAATAATGATCTAGTAGTGAATCAATGATTGAAGTAGAACGAACAACTAAAAATTACTAAATATTGATTTGTATTTCATAGTTAAATATGGCGGGAAAGTTTTTACAATGTGGATCTCTCTCTCTGTAGAATGATCTATTCAAGCCATCAAACATTGTAACCTTCTCTCACTATTTATAAGCTAAAAAGTACAAGTTAAATTACAAAATGGACATCTTTATGTTTATTTAAAAACATTTCGGATGAACTAGCTAACTAAGTCTTCACTTTAATTAACTTTAACTCGGAAGTACTTCACTTTATCTCGGAAGTAGAAGCTTGTTCTTCAAAGCTAAATTCTTCAGTGATGACTTGCTAAGGTTTAACTCGGATGTTGACAATTGTTCTTCCGAGTTAAACACTTAAAACAAAAGCACTTAGATTATGATTTGAAGCTTCATTCATTCTTCTATTTTATCCCAACAATATATTTATTTGAGTATTGACCAAAACAAATAATGATGTCAAAGTGATCTTAGACCGGTGGCAATGGTAGGAACTGACACCGCTCAGTTGAGCGTCGGTTAGTGACCCACTTATTGGCGCCAAACAAGTCGGTTTCGCGTTAGTTAGATTTTAGTCAATTTTACAACATGTAAAGTGAGGAATTTTTGTGGGGTCTAGATTATTAGAAACAAATTGTATGTATGTTTTACGTTAAAAGTATATAATGTGTGAGTCTAGAAAAATTAAATGACGAGTTATTATTGACATGAGTTTAGTCGGTTTAATTTGATGCTTTTCAAATATGACCTGACTTGACAAAAATTAACCATGTCGGTTGTCTAACCGTTTTGAGTGGTCCTATATCACACTTATATGCCATCTTTTTATCATTTATGTCACACAATTTTCTAAATTATATTTTTAGTATAGAAGTCGATGTTAGTGAGAATAATATATTAAATCAATGATATAATTGTGAAAAGCAATGACGGTGTCCGGTACTCATTTATCGACTCTTCAGCTAGACATCATATGGCCGACTTTGTTTCCTTGTCTTTGTTTTGAAGAACAAAATTATAAAGTAATTATGGTTAAAAATTGGACAAACTTTTGTTGAGATCATAATAATGACTTACTCTTATTGAAGTCAAATAAGACACTCATTAATAGGCAAATATAATAAATTTTCACATATTAAGAATTTTGGTAACAAAACTGAATGATTTTGTTGTAAATTTTCATATATGTAGAATTTTGTTGTACATGATTGATAACAACCCTTATATTTGAAGGTGCCATTTCATAAGCCTTACGAGATTTGAGTTTTGATACAATGTGATTAGCAAAATCGTATAAATATTAATATGCAAAATCAATTAAGATAGAGAATATGCTAACCATAGTCTTCGGGGATATAGTTAATAAATAAATATTACGTTTAAAATTGTTGTACCTTAACTTCCGAAGAGTAACCTTTCAAAAAACCGTAAAAAGAAAAACTACTATCAACTTATAGGAGGTGTTTATTGACTTGTAAATTAACTGCAAATTTTCTTTAACCATAGAATAGGGGGCTACATTTAGTATTTTCCTTAAGATAAAGGTAACTGTTTAATTTTCTATGCATGTCTAACAAAAATTTTGTTTCTTTGGTTGTGTTTCTGATATAATCAGTTTCTTAGACGCGTATTTAGATTAATTCATTGGACATTTAATCACTTTTGAAAAAATAATTAAGAATTACCCAATATCATTTTTCAAAGGGCTTTTATCCAAAGGGTATGAGTTGATGTAAGTGTGTGTCTACCTCTTTAAAGTTGAGGGTTTAATTCTCATTAAAAACAAAATATAAATAACGAGTGTCTTTCTGAAAAAAAATCTAACAAGAAGCGTAGGTGTAAACCCATATCAGCATATGGTATCTTTCCTAGTATTTATCTGCTCGCGTGTTTGTAGTTATACCTCTGTCTGATATGTATCATCGTAGTGTATTTATAAGTGTGTCAACTTTATGTATAATGTGAACTTGTGTTTTGCATATATTAGGCAAACAAAGTAATTATGTTTTCACACATGTCCCGTGTCTAAACACAGTTTATTCACATGTTTGTCCCTAGCGTATTCATCCACTTGGAAATTTTGTTACACTTTCGATAACAGGATCGAATCAATTACCAAATGAGATAATTGATTTAATAATTAAGATCTGACAATCACAAAAGTGTTGCAGCGGATAAACACAATTTGCAATAACAAGGTTATGATTAATTGAGTTATAAGTAAGAACAACGTTAAGAACATATAACAAAATTGAATCAAAACGCCTCAATTGACTTGTATTAGTTTCAAAGGAATTACAAAATTATACAATCAACGTTATCATCTCTAAATGATAAAGGAACTACTTAATACAATCCTTGACGCTACTAAGCTACGATCAAGTACAATTACAATCGAGTAAAACTAATACTATAATCTATAGCCCATACTCTATAAAGATGTTTAATCTCTAATCAAACAGTCCAATCAACTGAATACCAACTCCCAGTAAAGTGTTCTGATTAAGCACGTGAAATGTACTTTAGTTGTTGGTGATCTTCATCAGCTGACGTCGCCGGTGATTATCCACCTCTACTGATCAGTTGGGGACGATGGGTTTCTACTGATCAGTATGTAGCTACAGATCAGTTCTTCAAAAGACTAGGTACTGATCAGTTCTTAGATACTAGAAGCTGATCAGTACTTGGGACTAAGTTATGTGTTTTACTGCTGATCAGTAGACAAAGTCTTATCTACTGATCAGTAGCAAAACACACTTAGTAAAATTTGTCCCAACATTCGATATATCGAAGAAGACAGTTTATATACATACTATTTCGATCCTAATGCCAAGCTATAATAGTGTCGTTACAATTATGTTACAAAATTTAAGCAATCACTAAGCCATCAAAAATCAACAAATTCAAAAGTTTGTTCGATAGACCTTGACCGTTTACAGACATAATTAAAATTAAGAATTTAACCCATACTTTTTCCATTAGCAAAATAATGTAAAATGATACATTATGCATAATCCTTCATTGATCTTTATCGTATGTTTTGAGTGTTGTATTTTGTAAATCATTAATTACTAGTGAAAAAAAATATACTGATCTTTTAGTATATGTAATTAATAATAATAAAAAAAAACTAGTAAAATAGATATAGACATTTTTAGGCTTATAGGTTTCTCTTGTGTAAAAAGTAAAACCAGGGAATAGACATTCACACATATCCACACGGCAATGAAAAAAGTTAAAAAGGAAATAAGTTGCGAGGAACCGTCACAGACAGCGAATGCAACGCTGACAGAGAATGTATAAAAAGGATTATTTTTCACTCATTCTTTAATTACTACACAATCATGTACATTAGGGAACATGATAGGAATATCTAATAAAAGGGTTGATCTATTTAGACCCCTTATTATTCTAAATTGACCCACTATTAAATTTTTCTTAAATAACTCAAATAATTAGGTAATGATTAGCAATCTTTTTAGTGTTTCTAACCCAAATAATTAGGTAATGATTAGCAATCTTTTTTATTTATATTTTATTTTTATTTATCACAAATACCTAACTACAACATTTATAAGAATTAATTTTTTATTTATACTAACTTTTTACGACGCATGAAATAAATAAAATAAATTGCGACGCGACAAATAATAAAAAAACATAACTTTCATTATCATTAACTAATGATACTAATAGACATAAAAAAAACATAACCTTCATTATCAATAATAGTCTACATCTATAGTATCTCCTGACTGAAAAGGATTAAGTGTCATATAGGATTCTAGACGCGACTTATATATAATTTCCCACGCAGCTGCTGACGGAGATTTGTGGCGCATCCACAGACCATAGATTGGAGGCATCGGGTAATTATCTCCTAATTGTACCATCACAAAATGATTGCCATGTACGTATGCAATTGTAAGAATCCGATGCAATTAGAATGTTATCAAGTATCAAAATGACATATATCAATAAAAATATGTTTAATAAAAAAAAAGAATTATTTAACAATGGTTTATTAGTATTTATAAAAGAATTATTTATGGATTTAAAGCCCAAAATATTTCAAACTCAATAAAACCGCATAAGACAAAGTGCCCCTCTGTTTTATTACTTTTTTTTTCCACTCTTTTGTTTCTTTCCAAACACAAATAAGAATCCTCTCTCTCAACAAAAGCATGTGGAGGGGGTCAACTGTAACTCCGACCACCGCAATTTGCGTTTGTTCATTAAACAAAGGTGTAAAAAATGAAGAAAATAGACATACTCGCCGGAAATCATTTTAGATCCCACATTTCTACAAACTTTTAGATCCCACATTTTCTACAAACTTACCGGAAATCATTTTAGATCCCACATTTCTACAAACTTACCGTAGATGGCGGCCGGAGCAGGCGGCGGATGGTGGCGGCGGTGGCCAGAGTGGCGACAGATCTAACCTATTTTATAAAAAGATGGCGGCGGTGGCCAGAGTGGCGTAGATGGCGGCGGTGGCCAGAGTGGCGTAGATGGCGGCCGGAGCAGTCGCGTCTAGAATCGTTATTTTAGTATCTAACATAGCAAATTCCTTTTTTTTTTTTGTTCAACAGATTTGAGAGAGAGGGAGAGGGGTGGCGACGGATTTAAGAGAAAGGGAGAGGGGTGTCGATTTGAGAGAGAGGGAGAGATGTTGATTTTAGGGTTTTAAATCCAAAAAAAGATCTTACATATTTTATAAATACTAATAAACAATTGCTAAATAATTTCTTTTTTTTGTTAAACATATTTTTTTTTTGATATTAAAATTTTAGTTAAAGTTTGATATTAAAGTTTTTGTTAAAGTTTTAAATATTTTAGATTCTGTTTTTTAGCATTACGCATTGTTAGTATTTTATTTATATATGTCATTTTGATACTTGATAACATTCTATTTATTTATTTGTTATGGATTTTAACTAATTATTTAAATACAGATATGTCTGCCAAAGATGAAGAATTTTCCATTAGAACACCGGAATTTTCCACCGATCAGGTTATATGGTTATACTAGCTTATGATGTATCAAAAAGGAAAACTATATATTAAAACACTTGAACTTCAATTTCAGATGTTCATGTCTCGTGAGGAATTGATGGAATGGACACAAAACACAGCACGCTCTCTAGGTTTTGTCATTGTTACTAGAAGATCAAAGAAATATGTGAACGGCTTCGTAGATAAAGTCATACTTAGATGCGATCGTGGTGGAGAGTATATACCTAAAAACACAAGCAGTGCATCCGGAAGCAAAAAGACTAACTGTAAATTTCAACTCTAAGGAAAGTATTTAAAAGAATATAATCAATGGATGCTTAGAGTAATATGTGATGAACATAATCATCGACCCGCGGAATATATGGAGGGTCATCCATTTTTGAATTGTCTAAAGTCGACACTCAATGAGTGTATGCACCCACGTGTAATAGTCACAAACAGAGAGTTAGCACTCGTGAATGCATGTGGAAAGGTTTTCCCGAATGCTGCTAGGCTACTCTGTAGATGGCATATTGAGCAAAATATTTTGAAACATTGCAGGCCGTCTATCATACATATTTGGGACTCTTTTAAATTAACGTGGAAGTTACTAGTTGAGTCCCCGACATGGGTAGCATACATGGAAAACCACAGACGACTTCAAACAATGTTGATAAAATATCCAGGTACATTAGATTATTAATTATTTATTTATTTATTTATTTTGCTTTTTCAGATGTTTTGAGATACATAGAGCATAATTGGTTAAACAAGTATAAAGAGATGTTTGTGTCTGTCTGGGTTGATCAACATCTTAATTTTGGGAATAACACAACAAACAGAGCTGAGAGTGCACATGCAAAGTTAAAGAAATATTTGGACTCTGGAAACTCTAACCTTGATAAATTTGTACGATTGATCAATCAAATCGTGCAGTCGCAAATAACTTTAATCAACGAAAGCTTTGAGAAAAGCAGAATTTATCGTTATAATCAACACAATTTGTTGTGTTTCAGATTACTGCGGGGTTTTGTTTCGAACGAAGCTTTAGATATAATAATAGGAGAGCTTCAAAGGTTGAGTGCTTTGAAGTTAGACTCCTCGAATTGTGGTTGCAAACTTCGTAACAGTTGTGGGTTACCATGTGCCTGCATGCTTTCTGATTACTCGAATGCAGGTGAACGTATACCATTGTTTTTTTTTTTAACTATTAAATGTTATTTTTTTAAATATTAATTATATTTTATATGAATGCAGGTGGTTGTATACCGTTGGATTCAATAGATATCTTTTGGAGGAAGCTTGATCTATCACCTACATCGTTTGTAGAAGATGACGATATTTGTTGCGATGATGAATTAGAAATGTTTAAAGAAAGTTTCAACAAGCAGCCAACAGTCAGGAAAAAAAGTTTTTTGAGAAAGCTAAAAGAAATATTTGATCCAAGTACAACTATCATTGAAGAACCTGCGGTTCAAATAAACACTCGTGGACGACCAAGTGTGAAGCAACAACAAAGAAAAAATGCCAATCATCAAAATCAAGCTCCTCGTAGACACAGCTGCGCAACCACATCAGAGTTTATTGGCATGAATTTGAATAAAGAACCTGAAAGACGTTGTTCAATAGATTTAAACAGTGAACCTGTCTTTGACTTATATGATGAATCGTTAGCGGGCTATGGTTCATTGTGGAAAGAAGTTCCAAAAATCTTTCATCCATACATCACAGATATAAAAGATGTACTAGGTGATGGAAATTGTGGGTTCCGGTCGATAGCTGTCGGTCTAGGGATTGGTGAAGATCGATGGCTTTACGTTCGTCAACAATTATTAAACGAGTTATCAAGATCATATCATGCCTACGCTAGAGTTTACAATTATGCCATCGATGAATTAAAAATATTATTGACTTTCTCACAATCGCCAGCACCACTGAAACAACACTGGATGATTATGCCCTTGACAAGTATCCTCATAGCCAATACGTTTGGCGTGATCGTCCACTCTTTATCCAACGCACAGTCTGTAACTTGTTTTCCTCTCTGGAAAGGTCCTGCAGAGTTTCAACACCATCAGATTCTTTCAATTGCATACGTACATGGCAATCATTTTGTGATGGTACAATTAGGAGATAAAGGACTGCATTGGATTGGGTAAAAGTATTGAAAAGCTGTTATAATTGACCAATAGGAATAAAGCTTACCAACAAAATCATAATTAGAGGGGCTAATTAGACATATAAGGGGTCCAAATAGGAGGACCCCTAATAAAAACTACAAAAATATAGGGCAATTTAAGTGTCAATCAAGTTCACTCATTCGAATGTTTAAGTTTCAATCAAGTTCATCGTTTTCTATATTTCTCTTTAGAACAGCATGGTCTTTTCATCTAAGCATTATTGATGGACTATATAAGTTGTATCGTTTATTGGATTTTCTCATTTTCGATATATCTTCATTTTTTGCCCATGAAAAAGAGAATATAGGGCATTTTATAAACTTTTCAAAAAAAATTTAGTGTATCTTTTTTTTATATAAATGCCACTTTTTATGAAAATGTCAACATATTAGCATTATACGTATTAGAATAGTGTTAGTTTAAAGTCTAAGGTTGGACTTGGGCTCTAATACCATAAAAAATATAGAAAACCGTTTGATTATTATTATTATTATTATTATTGATAAACATATATATATATATATATATATAGGAGTACATAAATTATAATAAAATCATAATAGACCGAAGCTCACATATCAGCCTTGGGCTAACACTATTCTAATAATATGAACATAACTTTTTATACTAAATCAGATTTAAAGAATAAGATAACTAGAAATATAAGGAAAAATAAACCCAGGAAATGACTTTACTCTTTATGTGAACATAACATGTTTGTATTATACGAGTTGTATTTTTATGAGAGCTTCCTAGATTTTTAAAAGCTTAAAGATCTTATATACAAACTTTTCAACGAAAAAAGGAGAAAAAAAATCAAATAAAGGTTTAAGTTACTAAACAAAAACACAATAATTTCAACATATAAGTGGGAAAAGCTAAACATAGCCTTCGGGTTTATGTTTAGGAGGTTTAAATAGTTACTATACAAGTGATAATGTATGACTTCGGCATTTTGGTGGCGGTTTTTAAACAATTACTTTTTGATAATTAATATCAATATAATTGATACATAAAATTTATATTTTAACATGGCTATGGTAGCAAACTCCAATAGAATTAAGTTATTTGAATAGTTTTTACTTTTTATTTTTTGGTTTGAAACTAAATATTAAACGGCCCAAAATTAAAAAATTGTACATATATCAAACGTTGGGCTCAATTAATTCTGGTCCATCAAATCATGATCCACTATGAGGGCTCTTATAATTATTAATTATGTCATCATTCTCATATGGCTACACACTCTAATACGTATTGCTTTTTCAAGAAGAAGAAAAAAAGTACGTTTTCATGAGAGGCTAAAATCGTCATTATCTTATTCCGTTTGTTACTATTAATTAATTATCTTCTTTTATTATTCACTTTTTCTCCTGATATAATGTGTATATCAATACATATTTGAATTAAGGTATAGTTGAAAAAAGATTGGATTCTTGACATGATGGAAAGTGATCGAATGAATGAAGAAGACGATAGACTAAGCAACTTGTCGGACGATCTTATTTATAAGATCTTCTCTTTTATTGGCTTCAAACATGCTATTAAAATAAGTGTTTTGTCATCTAGATGCATGAAGGTTTATATGGAGGTCAATGCCTTATCTCAATTTCAAATGGGAGGATTTCAATACAACGACTAAGTTGGATGAAAGCAATGGGCTTGTCAAAAGCATTAGCATTGTGGATTGTCTATTCTGCGAAAGTGTCAAACAAGTGACTATTACTATCCAATTTAATTGTTGTTGTCAGCGACGGAGCCAGTAGGGGGGCTGGAGGGTGCTCGGCCCCCCCAAACTGACCGGACCAGGAAACAATACTTTGTTTCTAAACGGAAGAATCACAATTCGATTCAGCAGCCAACCGACTATGGTTTTCAACAAGGACATATATACTACTACTTTTCTAGTCTAGGGTTTCTAACTTTCTTTTGGGCTCTTGTCATTTTATTGGGCTTAATTAATGGGCTACAATCTTTTCATTTAAAGTGTATTTGTTTTCATATATAAATCCTATAGGCAACTAATCATAAATTGTAACAGCTGTCTAAATTGTTGTATTCTAAAGCCAGGAATCTGTCCCCTTCCACTGCCCAAGAATCATTCTCAACAAAAACCATTAACAAACAACTGAATAACTCATATTTGAACTTATTAGATTTCATGTAAGTATGGGAGAGAAGCAGCAGCTGAAGACGAAGATGTACTTGGGCTTCTCAATCGACCCTTCTTTTTTAGCCAGCTGAAGACAGTTTACGTTATCGGAAAGAAAAATCGAGCCCCCTCAACATAAATTTCTGGCTCCGTCACTGGTTGTTGTTACCTATAGAATTGTGCATTTTATTATTATTATAGTCAGAATATTGTGTTTAAATACAATTTTTATCGTTTCTATTACAAAACAGGTTTTTGCTGTAGTGGTAAGCGCGCAGCCTCCACTATGAGGAGACCGCGGTTCGAATCTCACCAGCTCCTTTTTCTTTTCTTTGTTTTCTACTGCTTTAAAAAAGTGTTGGGCTTCCTTTGTACTGCTTTAAAAAAGTGTTGGCGAGTGTTGGGCTTTCATGTTTTTTTTTTTTTTTTAGATTAGTATCAAATAAAAAGTATAGTTTGCGAATCAAATAATATCACGAAGACGATGCCTTTTTTCTTCGCTTGCGAATGTAAATTTACGTTGTTTAATGGTCAAAGTCAAGGCTGGAACATAAAACCCCATACTCGTGCAAAGCACGAGTCCCTACTAGTTACATCTACTTGTTGTTATTCAATTGGACTCACACCGACTATCGACCTACCACACTTAACAACATTGCATCTTGATCATCTAATATTGTATGATTACTATAATAATTATAATTGTGATGGTCTTTTATGCAAGTGATTTACCCCGGGAATTAGATAGGTTCGATCCTCGTTCAATATCAAGACTTCTCCTATCCCGTACGTGAATAAAAGTCTCTTTTGTTCTTCCAAAAATTCAACCGAAAAATCTTCTTTAAGGGTTGTGAAAAACTTTAAATTCGAAGTCATGTGCTTATTCGTCGTGCTACTCACGTACCAAAAATCATCCCACATATCCATATCCGTCCCTTTAATTATTCCTCTTGTTTTAAAATGAATGAATTCAGGATATTTAATGCTTACAGTGAGTTTTTCGAGATTCAGTATAGCCTTGGTGTCTTGTGGACATTTGTTCGTGAAGTGTCCTTGTTTGTGGCACTTGAAACACACAACCATATCCTTGTTCATCTTTATCCTGGCCTGAGTCTCTTCGTATGCGTGTTTAGAGTCCCTTTCAGCGCCTGTTTTCCTTCGCAAGAACATCGGTTTTGCCTTTGGTTTCCTGGTACAATCCTTTACTATGTGGCCTTTTCCATTGCAATAAAAACAAACGTATTCTTTGAACTTCTTGTGGATGAGATGAATTGAAAATTTTGATGTCTTCAATTTGTTTTCGGAGCATGTTCTTGGATTCATTCGTTATATGCCTTGCGCAGTGAACAATCCGATTTCCCCTCTCTCGTTTGAGTTGTCTTTGCAAAAATTCGATTTGCGAAAACATCCTCGGTTGTTTCCCAAGCTTTTTGCTCTGATACCACTGTTCTACTGTTGATTTGGAGGCAACCCCTTTGGTCCAGTTTCGTTCCAAGAAGTAGTTTGAAAACACCATTATGAGAAAGTGTTGGATATGCGTTTTATAGCGTGTGTGTGTGGGTGTGTGATACTCAAAAACAGAAAAACGGAGAAACAAATTTGAAACAATAGTAATCTTCTATTGATATATAAAAGTCTATACAATGATCTATATATACATGGTAAACCGGTGTGAATGAAGAGTCACAACGATTCCTTAGAAACAGTTATCCCTATTAACAGCCAGTAGAACTAACGTACTTATCTAATATTCCTGTTGGACCAGGATTTCGAATATACACGCCTTATAAGTCTTTTGGGCCTGCTATAATTCTTATTAACCTATTACAGATATGTTAAATAATAATAGCATAAAAGTCTTAATAATCTTAAATCTTTTCCAACATTATCCCTCCTAAGTTATTAAGAGTTTGATGTTGATTCCTTGCGCTTCTTCTTTCTTCTTCTGGTTAAGTGATGATCATAAAATCATCACTCGTAGTACTTTGAGCATCTTTGTTGTTGGCTTGTCTTGATGAGGATGCAAATGGTTCCTTGTTCTTGGTTGAACATTCAAAATCAAAATGTCCAACGTCAAGACATTTTCCACACTTGATCATTTCGTCCACCTCCTGATGTGCAAAGTATTGATGCTTGTTATTCCCTTCTTCTTCTATAGTAATCCCAAAGTGTTCGACTTGTCATTTCCCTTTCTTGGCAGCCATTGTATCATCCATGTTACCATCGCACCGGTAATCTTTGAAGCATTCCAAGTCTTCATTCCCTCTCATAGGGTCTCGTGATGATCTTGATGTCTTGTAAAATGAGACAAGAACCTCCAAGTAGTTGATATAACACCTTTGTATCTCTTCCTCGTCTGATCCTGATAATCCCAAGATCTCGGCAAGCGCGCCAAATTCTTGGCTAAATTGCACATGCAAAAAGCCTCCCATACATTCGGTTAGTTTAAGTAAAACGAATAAGTGTATAGTGACTCCCTTAATCGTTGGTGGCAACATTCCGGGTAATGATCGATTGAGATAATGGTTGAAAAACCATTTTATGACTTTGTTGAATTTGTCTTTGTGATCGTCCCATTCCTTGCTCGTTCTATTGTCCTCTTTGATCAAGTTTAAGAATGCAACACACTCTTTGAAATTATGAACATCGCCATCGTCCTTTGTTTCTTTACGAATCGGTTCGATTCTCCTATTGATGTTCATGACTCTGTCTAATGATTCAAATTAATCGTCCAAGTAATCATTGCGTCGTTGCTTCATTTTGTCAAGGTCTATGTTCTTTCCATGATAGTTTTTGAACATATAAGCCAAAATGCATTGGTCTCCTTCAAAGATCGTATCGAACCCTTCTTGTTTCAAAAGACTCAACGAGAGTATGTTTAGTGTAATTTCAGGGGCGTATTGTACCACTGGAATCAGATAGGTTCGATCCTCGTTCAATATCAAGACTTCTCCTATCCCGTACGTGAATAAAAGTCTCTTTTGTTCTTCCAAAAATTCAACGGAAAAATCTTCTTTAAGGGTTGGGAAGAACTTTAAATTCGGAGTCATGTGCTTATTCGTCGTGCTACTCACGTACCCAAAAATCATCCCACGCATCCATATCCGTCCCTTTAATTATTCCTCTTGTTTTAAAATGAATGAATTCAGGATATTTAATGCTTACAAGGGGTTTTTCGAGATTTGGTATAGCCTTGGTGTCTCGTAGACATTTGTTCGCGAAGTGTCCTTGTTTGTGGCACTTGAAACACACAACCATATCCTTGTTCATATTTATCTTGGCCTGAGTCTCTTCGTATGCGTGTTTAAAGTCCCTTTCAGCGCTTGCTGTCTTCCTTCGCAAGAACAGTGGTTTTGCCTTTGGTTTCATGGTACAATCCTTTACTATGTGGCCTTTTCCATTGCAATAAAAACAAACGTATTCTTTGAACTTATTGTGGATGAGATGAATTGAAAATTTTGATGTCTTCAATTTGCTTTCGGAGCATGTTCTTGGATTCATTCGTTATATACCTTGCGCAGTGACCAATCCGATTTTCCCTCTCTCGTTTGAGTTATCTTTGCCAAAATTCGATTTGCGAAAACATCCTCGGTTGTCTCCCAAGCTTTTTGCTCTTATACCAATGTTCTACTGTTGATTTGGAGGGAACCCCTTTGGTCCAGTTTCGTTCCAAGATGTAGTTTGAAAATACCATTATGAGAAAGTTTTGGATATGCGTTTTACACCGTGTGTGTGTGATACTCAAAAACATAAAAACGGATAAGCAAATTTGGAACAATAGTAATCTTTTATTGATATATAAAAGTCTGTACACTGATCTTTATATACATGGTGAACCGGTGTGAATGAAGAGTCACAACGATTCTTTAGAAACAGTTATCCCTAATAACTGTCAATAGAACTAACGTACTTATCTATTATTCCTGTTGGACCAGGATTTCAAATATACAGGCTTTATAAGTCTTTTGGGCCTGCTATAATTCTTATTTACCTATTACAGATATGTTAAATAATAATATCATAAAAGTCTTATTAATCTTTAATCTTTTCCAACATGTTTCCATTCTTTGGAGAACGTACATCTCTATATTCGTAACCCTTTGCAAACAGGTGCTCCTAAAATTATTCGCATCCTTCAAAAGTTCCAGAATGTCAAATTTCTTACTCTTAAGTTGAGAACCCTTAAGGTATATCCGTATTGTTTCTTAATGTTTGTAATGTACATCTTATCATGTTTTTCAATATATCTCGAGATGGCTTTCAAAAGCAATAAAAAGATTAAAGAAAACAAATTCATCTGTTCTATTTCGAAAAAGTTGTATATTGCTAAACAGTTGAATTGCATGATAGCAAAAATTTCACCCGCCATTTTGATTAGCTGAGTCATACTTCAAGGCCCGAAAGTGGAAATATTTTCTTTTTAATACACATCGGAGCATTTTTAGCTTTCAAGTGCTTGATTTTATAGTTACGTATTCTTTCTAAAGATATTGGTAATTATCTTTTACTTAATTGCAAAAACAGTGTTAAGAAATGTATCGTTGTTTTTAAGGGTAAGAACATTGGATCGCAACAGAAATTGAATCCCCTTTTTCTTGGTAATGAAGGATCTCAACTGAACATATGATTACCATTTTTTGTGTTAAGAAATGTAATCTTATTTTCAAGTTACAAAGAACACCAAAATCTTTTCCAAATTTACGCAACATTTTGGTACTTAAAGCTATACATAAACATGTTTTTGAAACTTCTAGAATGCATTAGTATGCGCTTACCTATCAGTGTCATTTTTTTCTATCCAATGTCAGATAACATGGCATTAAAGAATGCATTAAATGTTACTGATTGCTATATATAATCTTTTTTTCATGAACTTTTCTGCAGCTTCTTTGTTCATCCGAGGAACTAATCTCACAACAACCTTCCCCGGTTGCTAACTTAAGGTCAGGATCAATATAGTTGATATAAACCCAACACATATTGAATAAAGATCTTGATCTATAAAGAAGTTTAGCAGCGGATAAACACTTTGATATTAAAAGTTTATTGATCAAACGAATATTGTTTATTGAAAGTATATGAACAATAACGAATACCAAATTGTAAGCCTCAATATATTAACCTTTAAGGAATGATCACTATACGTGTTTTTCTTAATACAAAGATTGCATGCCAAAGATCAAATGTTGTTTTATGTTGTCTGAACACTGACTTCATCACATTGGTTAAGAAGAGTTGAATTGATCCTAGAGCCTTCTGGTCTTTGGCGAAAGCTGTTTTCTCATCATCGATTAAGTCACTAAGTGGCCTCGGTAAGCGCTCTTCTTTGGCTGCAGCAACTTGAAGAGAAGCTACGTACTTGGAGAGAATGGGTATTCACATTCCAGAATCGGTGTATGAAACGAAAGTGTTGAATTGTGACACCAAGACTTCAAGAGTATGACTCGGATCATAATTTGGTGAAACTATTAACATCCATCTCATACGAAACCACGTTCGAAATAAGTGCCATTATCACAAAATTGTCCTGAATACAAAACTTATCACAAAACTCGTGAATTCACAAACCGCAACACAAACCCTTTACACACAAGAAGAAAACCCAATTAAACACAAACTCGATGACAAAAGAAAACCCGAATACCCGAATAATCAAACACACATGCCCGAATACCCGAATCTTCAATCACATGATCACAAATACCCGAATCTTCAATCACACTAACACAAATACCCGAATCATAGTAGAAACCAAGTAGAATAACTGAATTCCTAAACCTAATAACTACCGTAACAATCCTAAAGCAATTCGAGCAACGTAATGGCTAGTGAAAAAACGTTCAGAACTGACTGTTCCACAACTTTTCTCATTGTTGCGCAACTTGCGTAACAATGTAAAAGTTGCGTGACACTTGAAAGGTGGCGTAGCACTTACCACGTAACAAATCAGCATCAACACCTCTAGAGTAAATCAAGCAGCGTAACACCTCTACGTAGCAGTCAGAACCAAACGTAACAATATTGCGTGACACGTGTGTTGCGCAGGTTACGTAACACTTTGGTTGCGTGACACTCCGAAAACGAAATCTCATATTTACGACCCCATCTTTACCAGATATGATGTAGATATCAATACTAAATTAAATCGTGAGTTTCAAACCAAACACCCCTCTAAATAAGCCTAGATCTCATAAAAGTCTTCAAGAACACCCAAACACCAAATCATAGATCTACACTTCAAAACCGTGAATATTCACCAAATGGATCCAAAAACCTCTATATGATGTATATAGGCTTTGATACCACTTGTTGGTAACCCTCGTTGGACCTCTATTTGGACCCAAAACTAATATTGCGGAATAACAAATAAGAGAATATAATATGGTGAAACACTCAAATAACCGAATGATTGATATTATTAAGCTTACGTAAAGTTATACAATACGAATAATATCAAATACATTCGATTACAAGACTTTAGACCGTTCGGAAATATTGTTGCGTCACTCTCTCTCTAGGGTTGCATAACAGTTGTTTTCTCTCTCTAAAACGGTTGCATTTATGGCTGACAGTTAGGGTATTTATAGGTGATATAAAACCCTAATTTGTTACGCAAACGCAACACCTGAACAGGTGTTGCGCAACACTTTGCGTAACATGCCATAAATGTCTCGAAACACTTTACAACTCAATCTATATACATTCTACACTTCACGACATGTTTCTAAACTAAGTACAAACTACAATCAACGACGAATATGTTCCAACAAAAAGCATTATATGGCGAGTAATTTGTTGAACCAGACAGTCGTAAAATGACATCTCCTAGCAGATATGGACTTGCAACAAGTAAAAAACGATTTGGTACAACATCGTTTTAGCTTTTACTATTCAACAACCTGTATTTTATGATTTTTCTAACATGTTCAGTGTGTTTGAAACATTTATTCTTGATGATTATTTTGTAAGGCCTAGCTTTCAATTATTTCTCTATTTTGTTTTACAATTAATGTTTTTAAACGTGTTAACAGACCAAAAAACTTTTTCTTTATATCAAACCAAATTCAACTTATAAACTTTTTCTTTATAGATCGATTGTAACCAAAGTGCGCTAGTTGGTAACCAGAACAAAGATTAGTATCCGCTAGTTGGTAACCAGAACAAATATTCGTATCCGCAAATTGTTTGAAATTCTAATGATTTCATGCATGCACACATATTGTTTAATGAAAATCGAGACCAGATTGGATGTAGGGTCTGTTCAGTTATACGAGTATGTTTTCTGGAGTTGTAAACCACCTAACCCCTCGGAGTTTATGAAAAACAGTAGTTCTTTGATTAGCATTAGTGGCCACAAGTCTTCAAAATGATGTAGATATTTGGTTCCGCAGATCATTTAGTTTTGCTGGAAAATTCAAAGGTGTGAAAAACAGTAAAACATACAACCAACTGGAAATGTCATTGGCTAATTGCATTTGAAGATTAGATCAACTTAAGTGGTCAGATTATCACAAAGAATTCAGTTTAAACCTAGTTATCGTAGAGATGCATCTGAACGACTTGTAAAAATGGAGACGTATTCAAGCATGACACAAGTGTGCTCGAGGGTGCTAATGATAAGAAGAAAACAGAAGAGTGGTTATGCACATATTTAGATTAGCAATCGAGTCTAGCACACATTTATCATGATAATACAAGTTGCAAGCGAAGCTAGTAAAAAAATGGATTATACACTATTGTTTTGCAAGAGGACTAAATTTTAAAAGAAAAAGGTGATCCAGGACACCACAAAATGTCTAGTTTCTGTGATTTTTCCATAACGTGCAACTTTGAAAGGTCTTAAGCATTACTGTTATGGGGTTGAAACCAAGTGATGTCAGGAAAGTAGCTATTATATGGGAGGTTATTTTACGGGTTTCAGAATAGCTATATTCCTTATCAGTAAAAAGAAACATCCGTCCATCTCAAGAAATCAACTCTAACTATCGTATGCAAGGGAATTGATGAGGTTATTGAGAACATTCTGTTAAACCATAGACTATGTTGGAAGATTGAGCAAGCATAGTTCAATTAAGGCCTTGTTACAAGATAAGTAATTAAAATAAGTACTAATAAGAATATAAACTTATAGCCAAAACCATATTTCATCGTTATTTATGCGATTTTTATATCATGATACATGTTTTCTTCCTTGTACATTTCAATATTTATAGGAATAGTAATGTAGACAGTAGGATTTATTAAAATAATGATTTTTATATAAATTTTCTATTTTTGATGATAACATAAATTGCCATATATAGTAAATAAAAATTTTGAGATCCATAAACCACTATATATGAGACAGTTGGTAAATCTATTCTATCTAATAAATGGGAGTCTTACACGATGTCATATGTCTGACGTGCCAAACTATAAGACTATCCACCTAAAAGAGAGAATAATCAAATTGATGTCATAATTCACATTACTAAAATATATTTTTTATTTTATTTAAACAAGAGTTAGTAATAATTAATTGATTTTTTCGATAGAAGATAATTACAGGCTTTTTTCTTTTCACGTTTCTCAAAAAAACCAAATAAAAAGCTTTTGTAATCCATCTTAAATCAAGGCTTTGTTCATCTTCATTGGTAAACAAAAAGTAGTTTTTTGATGTATTCATCAATTTATCCACAACTAATGGTTGTGTTTATAATTAAATTTATACACTAAGTGAAATATTTATGTATAAAAAGTTAATATATATATATATATATATATATATATATATATATATATATATATATATATATATATATATATATATATATATATATATGTTTTCTATCTTTTTACAAAGTTTTTTAAACAATTTTAAACATTTATAATAATATCGATGGATTTACAAAAAAAAATTTCTCTTTAATATAACAACTTCTTTATAAGTTTCGTATATCATACGGGGTAAAAGCTACTTGAAAATATGCTACATATTCTGGTCACTGAAAAAGCAGCCAAAATGATACTACTATCTTTTGAGTATATATATACATATATATATATATATATATATATATATATATATATATATATATATATATATATATATATATATACTTTTACGTTTATACACATATTGTTTATAGTTATAATAACATATACACCTTTATTTTTATACACATGGTTTGATATTTTGTGTATGGAGATTTTAGAATAATAATAAGGTAAATTATAGTCTAAATTAAATGATTCTATAAATAAATTATAATTATGGTTTTTATTTGAGTAGAGATTGAATAAAAGAAAGAATGTAATTATGTATTGTAATAGGGTGTAAAATGAAAATAATTTGTATGACATCATCAATCTGATCTAACGGCTGACGTCAAAGAGGTTAATCCATCCAACGGATCTTGTTTCGCCATGTGGCATTTAAGGTCCCTCTTTTATATTATATTAAAGATTGTATCATAACTGTATCTTATTTTATATTTACCATACTATTACATTCGTGGTGATAACTTAGTGACAAAAGTAAGAGGATAATGTTTCTTTTTTCATTTTTCTTTTCGCAACAACATTTTGTTAAAGAGCATTCTAACAAGACGTTGGAGGCTCGAAAGAAAAAATGTTTTATTTACCGTGCTTGGATAACTATAAAACAAAACAGCCCCACTAAGTTTTACAATCTTTTATCTTTCAAAAAAAAAAAAACATTATATAATATTTTTAACCAAAGAAATGATACATAAACCTAAAATATAGACCTAAAAACAAACTTAATTTATAAAAAAACATTACGTGTATTTCACAACCACTCTTTTTAAGTGAGTTAAAAGTTGTTTGGTCAAGGAAGGAGAAACTATAAGTTAACAAATCCACATGTTAGAATGTTTTATAGATTTTGAAAAACCAAAGTAAATCTAACATGTTTTCAGCAACAAATATCGTACCATGCTTCCATGTCAATCATAATAATAACCTCTACTAGAGTTGTATTATGATTAGTATTATTCATATTTGTATCTATATATTCTAGATTGATCTATGAAATAAGACACACATTATTTTCCATACCATAATATGGTATCAGAGCCACTTGCTCTCTTTGATTCGTTCGATTAAGCTTCCGTTCATTACAACGTGTTCCATGTTTTATATCTAATTAATGGGTTAGTTTTCTAATCGGTTCATTGGTCTCTTTTGTTTTCTGTTCCTTCAAACCAAAAAAAAAAAAAAAAAAAAAAAAAATTGTTTGGTAAATTTTTCAATTTTTATTTTGTTTATTTTCGTTTTCCATTCCCTTTGTTCGTCGATCTTAGTTTCATATTATTGTTTGCTCTTTTTGTTTCGTTTCTGATTTAAATCTTTTATATGTTTCGTATGATGATTAATATTTTCATCTATCTCCTAAAGGGAGACAATTAAAAAAAAAAAAAAAAAGGCGTGTCTCCCAAAGCGAGACCATCACCAAATATTATTGCTGCTTCCGAGTGAAACATGATCGGAAAATACTATTTTTTTTTCTTTCTTTTTGTTCTTCTACCGAGTGAAACATGATCGGTAAAATATTGCGATGCTTCCGAATGAATAAATAATCGGAAAATATTATGTTTTTTTATTTATTTTTTTACTGCATCCGAGTGAAACATGATCGGTTTCTGGTTCAAGTCCTTCGACATTACTGCAACGTCTGCAGCACCGCCGCAAGATAGGAGTCATTCAAAATATCTTAGTTTTTATCTTTTATCTATTTTGATTATTATAGTTTTGTTTTACAGTTCGAGCTTTCGCGATTTCGCCGCTCGAACTGCGGGAGAGTATTAAAGTTGTATTATGATTGGTATTATCCATATTTGTATCTATATATTCTGGATTGATCTATGAAATAAGACACACATTATTTTCCATACCATAATAAGCTCAGATTTGTCAAAGGATAAAATGTCAAATCTAAACAAATTTTATTATTAATGAACAAGGAAGAAAACATGTATCATTTCAAAATTTTCTTACCAAGCTTCCTCTTTGTTCATTTAAAAATTTGTGGTTAACCATGATAATCAATCATTCATTTGTACCGTTTCTATCAAAATTTATTCAAAATTAAAGATCGATATTGTCAAGTTGGGATAAGGTGACACTTAAAAACCAATTGATCAAGAAAAATGACCATTTCAACTTTGACGATTTATCCTAAGAAACTGCTTGATTATACAAATTGATTAAGAAAATAGATGTAGAAAAAGCCGACCATAATAGCCACCGGAATGACATGGACCTCGATCAACTGGAGGTACCCTGGTCAAGGGGCAATGTTTTGCACCTACTAATAAGCATCTTTTATGAAAACAACTATCAATTATGAAAAATATAATTATAACAAAATAAGTTAGAATATTGGTAGCATTATTCATCATTCTTTTCTTAATTATTCATGAAAGACCATATATGAAAATCCAATAACCTTATAATCAGTGAAAATCATATATTAGTTTATATATATATATATATATATATATATATATATATATATATATATATATATAGGTTTCGTAAAACTAGAAAAAAAAAATTATATACGACTTTTATAAAGATTAAAGTTCCTTGTAGAAAGGAAATAACATTGGTGCACCCCCTTTGAATTAAAAGTCGGCAGGTTGGTCAAGTCCAAGAATGACTTGTGCAAATTCATTGAATTTCATATTCTTATGTCTTGTCTAAAAATCATTTTAAGTTTCAATCATTTTAAAAATCTTTCATTAGTAAACAAAAGGTGCTTGTTCGAAAATTAAAAATAAAAATTGGGATGATTCCGATATGGTCAACTATAAATATTCATGATGATGTCAATCAAGTTCTTAATAAAAATCAAAATTAGAACGCATGCATTGAAAGTGTATGATAACAATAAGTAATTCCTCATATTGTCCGTAATATATCTCTATCTCAAACTTATTATCAATGAAATTACATCTATCTTATTTTAATCTTTTTTTGTTTGAAATTATGTGACGGAAAGAGTAGTTAAAAAATATGTATACAGAAATGCGATGACATAAATCAAATATTAATAACCGAAAATTCAGCAACTTCAAATTTCATTTATTAGCTAACATTGAAATAAAAATAAACAAAGATTGTTCCCTTTCTATACTGAAGAAGAAAACCATTTATCTATACATTGTAATAATTTATCCTCCTACTAATAACTAATAACCCGAAAAAATCCGGGTTGTGATTACATAAAAATCTTCCTTAAACTATGTTGTTTGAAATTACATGTCAATAAACTCAACTTCTATAAACTTACTTGTTAAAAATTGTATAGTTTTGAAAAGAAAAAAAAATCATATTGCTTATAGGCTTATAGCATTAACCCATTATCATCAAAATTGAAGAAAAAAATTAAGAAAAAGAAAGAAATCAATTGAAGAAAATAAATAAAGTTCAATTATGAGGTATAGATCCAACCACTGAGTTGTGTCTCTTTGAAGGAGCAGAAGGAGGCACAGGTTTCCCTTTGGGCAGCATGCTCAAGAGCAGTCCAAGTGGATCCTTTGACTCTGCGGTATAGGGTTTTCTTCGGATTTGTTGTGATGACATTGTAGTCATCTCTCCCCGCCTGGTCGAAAAGCCTGGGACGACAACAAGTGTTGTGAATAGAAGAATGAAGAAGAGCTTCTGCCATGGAGCTTTGGTAAGAGAAAAGGCCATGAGAGGACACTAATTATTTGTAGGGTTTGGGAGTAATAAAAAACACAAACATGAAGAAGGTGTTTGTTAATATATATGTATATATTCATGAAAATGTAAAGGTTGAATTGGATGCAAAAGCTAAAGAGGGAGAGAAGTGAATGGCACGCCTAAGACTATGACTATGTGTGGCCTTCAATGTCAACTCATGTGTCTTACTTGTTACTTCCTCTAGTCTCATGCATACGCATATATTATCCTTTTCATTGTTTCTTTGTATGTTAATGTTATTTTCCACTACTACCAAAAGAAAAACAAACATTAGATCGGTTTTACTAAACAACTGGTTTATGTTAACGTTTTTAAGTATGAGCTCGCGTTCAGCTTAAAGAGACTGAATGAAGTTTTATTCACACGTTTTAAAGGCTAAGTACTTAAAAAATATATTTTGATTTTTTTCAATATCGATTTCAATTTGGGTTTTTGATTTTAATTTGGGTTTTTGATTTGGATTTGATAAATTTGGGTTTTTGATTTGATAAATTTGGGTTTTTGGATTTGGATTTAATAATTTAGGGTTTGTTTGTTAGTGGGAAAGAAAAAAAAAGGTAGGTGGATATTTGAGAAATTAAAATAATAGTAAAATGACACATATACCCTCATGTGCATAGCACATTAGTCACACTAACGGTGGATTTAACGGGATATCTAAAATAGGGACTAGCCGGACAACAAAATTCAAACTTAGGGACGAGTGGTGTAATAAAAAAGTTATAGGGACGAGGGGTGCAAATAGTGCAAACCATAGAGACGACCCATGTAATTAACTCTTAATGTTATGTTCCACTACTACCAAAAGAAAAACAAACGTTAGATCGGTTTTACTAAACAACCGGTCTATGTTTACGTTTTTAAGTATGAGCTCGCGTTCAGCTTAAAGAGACTGGATGAAGTTTTATTCACACATTTTAAAGGCTAAGTACTTAAAAAATATATTTTGTTATTTTAAATAAATATGTTATGATATTAAAATGCTTTTTGAATTGATCAAATTATATTTATATAAAATTTTTAAGTTGAATATACTTGGATTTTTTCGAGCAATGATAACTTGTGACGTAGACGTCAACATTATGTTCAAAATTGATTGTCCATACTTTAGAATAATTTTATCGAACATAAATTATTTGGTGCCGTTGCATTACACAAGTACCCTACTATAAGAAATAGTATACCCGGAATTTACTTACCAAAACACTAACAAGAACACTAGTGCTTTGGCATTTTTTTGGGGGTACATATAATTTTTTTTACTTATCTTTTCATTTCCATAAACATATTTTGATAGATCTTAATTTTTTAAAAGATTAAATCCTGGATTTTTCTTCATTTTGAATATATGGTAATGTTTAAATCTTACTTTTTGGTTTTTTTTTATTTTCAAGGTTTTGTATAGATCCATTATTAATACTAGTATAATATCCGGACAATTTAGCGACAATGAAAAATAAGTAGAAAATTTTATTTTTAAAAAGTTACATTACCCTAACGATGTCACTACTTGTAATTAATGTCATTTTATTTGTTTCAGTCTCATCTTTAAAGTGGATATCTGTTTTAATTTAGAGACGAAAAATGTAGTTAGTTTCTATAAATGAATTACTTGTGTAACTTTTAAAATTTACCGACGAAATTTATAATTTGAAAAAAATCATATAAATGATTCATATAATTTACCTGTGTAATTTTTAAAATTTAGGAACGAAATTTATAAATTGAAATTTACGAGCGGAATTCATCATGTTATATAGCAACATAGAAAAATTCAGTTATTAATTCGTTATACATAAAGTTAAAACATTATTGTTGATAATCAATAATTTAGTATTGTTAAAAAGTAGGTTTAAAAGTCAATCTTTATCTTCCCTACATCAAGTATAACATACCCCTTAAAGAATATTATTGAATATTATAATATGAATCTTATTATTCAAATCAATATGAGTGTATAAAATATTTCGTTATCAATCAATGACGTATTCTACCAAGGATACGAGTAACGCAACACTATGGCATAAAAAAAAGGCCTTAATTCACATACATTAGCACAAGAGAAAAATAAATGTACGATAATAGTGAGAACAAAAAAAGGCCTTAATTCACATACATTTAGTACATTTTTCAATTTGTTTCCATATTAACATTTCTTAAACAATGTTTATACGTGAACAAATCAAAATACATTAAAAGTGAAATATAAAAGGAAGTTAATAACAACAATATTATAGGTCATGTTTAAAGAGTTTATATACGCTTTGATTAACTGTACATTAATAAATAACCGTCTCTGAATTTTCGAAATCACAAATACATTATGAATGTACAACCAAATTATGCATATTTTTACCTTTTAAAAATCAGCCCACATGGTTGTTGTTATCAAACCCAATATGTTGTGTTTAAGGAGTTACTACACGCTTTGATTAATTGTACATTAATAAATAACGGTCTCTTTTATTTTTAGAATCACAAATACATTACGAATGGACAACCAAATTATGCATATTTTTACTTTTTAAAAACAATCATTTGCCCACATGGCTGTTGTTATCAACAATCAACGTAAAATTATTATTTTCTTCAGCTTTTTAATACTCGATTTTTAATAAATAAATAGAAAAGTTATACGTAAACAAGTATGTATAAAGTTTTTTTTTTGGTTAGTTCTTGAAATTGGTCCTAATTTTTTTGATTTGCGTTTAAACTCTATTATGCTGATATATTAATGTTGTGTTTACACAAAATATAAATAATGATATCAATTTTAATTTTCGAAAATAAAAATTATTAGATAAACTTCAAAATGAAAGAAAATAGCCCCAATTTCCGGCAGATAATATCTTTGACTTGCCTAATGGGCCCAATAAGTAGACTATATTTATTTTCATGACATGATTTTTTTTTTATATGTACATTATTTAGAGAGTTGTAAATTATAAAAGTAGGAGATGGTATCTCAAAATGTAGGCGGTCGTTTTTAGTAAACATACAATAAATTATACGTATCTAAATGTTTTAACAGCAATCTATAGAATTGTTGTTATCAAAACTTATAAATTTATTAAACATCACCACCAACTATCATTGTTCAAAAATAACATATCGGGACCACTACAGTCGAATTTATAATGAAAGATGTTCATAACATGACGTAGAGGTGTCATTCAAAGTGAAGACTGGTCATAGTGATCCCTCCGACACTCTAAGAACGATAGTTAGCAAAATCCAAAAAAACAAAAATAACACCAACACCATTTTACAAATCTTTTGTTGTAATCTTCAAGAAAACAAGATTAATGGAGATCCAAATTGAAAGTGATGGCCATGTTCTATATCATAACACTTTATATTTCTTGGATTATTTTATTTTCACTCTTTTTCAATTAATGTTACCTTATTTATAATTAATGTTTAAAACAGACTAATTATTATTTTTGTCGTAAGCTGGAGTTTAACCAAAGCCTCCAAATCGAAGCTTTGGAGAGCCTTCTCCCGTACATGTAAAGGAAATGAATCTTTGTTCGTGTTTATAAATTAAATATAATCTTTTTGTGTTCGTTTATATTTATTCGTTTAAATATTAAATAAACAATGAATGTGGACATACGTTATTTTACATTTACACGTTCTACATCTACATAAAAAAAAGAGTAGAAATTCACTAAATAGAAAATAAAAATAAAATATAGTTTATCATAGCCTTACGTTCTTGAATTAAATAATGGAGTATAAACCATGCGTGACAAATATTCATACGATTTAAAGTTTGTATAAAATAGTACAAAATGGTGTCATCCTGCAAAATAAATAATTAAATTTGATGATCACCTTAATTATAAATTGATTGAAATGAAATACAAATTGACTTTTGATGAATATTGGCATGCGTATGTTGAGTCTTTCATCTTAATTTAATTAATATTAATTAAGAATTTTGATAATAATAGACGTTATCAATATATTTTTATTATAATACGAGTTCGTTTATACAAAGGACTCCATCAAGAGTAGAAGTTGTGGGATTTCTCTAATCCCAGTTAGCTATGTGTATAGTGTGCAACCATACTACTAGATCTTTGACGAGAAATCAGTTTGCACGACTCAAATTCTAGGATTAGATTAGAACTATCGTGCCACATACTAGCAGTCTGCAAAAGAGGTCTGCCCCTACAAAACAGTCCATGTATGATCAAGAATATCCACTCTGATCTTATGTTCAACAAGGCGGTCAGTCGATGTATGATCAGACACAATCAACAACACATTAAAAAAGTTCCTAGCAACTACTACTCTGAAAACATACTCACAGAGTCTCGAAGTAGTTTTAGTGTTTCGTTTTATTCAGTTACATATTCACGTTCCATTGATTTATACTCCATATCATATCACATACTAATCACGTTTTCATCAGATAAGAATTAAAATAGACCAACACTAATAATCACGAACAATATAAACCAAACATATTCACCGAACTTAAAAAAGGGGGAGGGGGGAAGAATTCACAACAGATTCAAATGACCTGACTTAAACAATTCACAACGAAATTGTGAGAATAACAGATAAAGAAAATCCAAGAGCAAATTTGCACAATCTAGTATATCAGAGTTTAACAAGTGGTAATGCTAGAAAGAAAAGATAAAAGTTCCTTGTAAATGTGCGGATTTTCAGTTATGAACAAAAAATAGCAATATAGAGAATAACAATGATCATGTCGAGAGGAAAGTCCATAGCTTCTTTCCAAATGACACTTCATCGCGATCTTTCTCTTCATCACTACCAGATTCAGCGTCTATATTGTCACCACTTAACTCATCCGTGCCATTTAAATTTTCACCACTTTCTGTATTTTTCACCAATAACGTGTCACCAGTGCCAACTGTATCTGCATCTCCTGGCTTATTGAGCTGAAACACGGCAAATAAACATAAAAATAAGTTGTAATTTATTTTTAAAACAGAAACGTAAAAATATAAAGTAATAAATTATATACCTTCCCAACTGTTGTTCGCCGTGCCTTTTTCCGTCCCCCTTTCGTTACACTTTCAGAACCAACTTCACTGTCCGCGACAACCATGTCATTTCCATTGTCTAAACAAGTTTGGTCATGAGAACGTTTTGCCCTACTACCACTTATCAGCTTTGTTTGCTGTGATTCATTTAGCGTCTCAGATGATTGTTCGGGTACATTTTCGATAATGTTATTCTGGTGAGGGGACAACTTAAAATTTGTCACACTTTTCTTGAACCACGACATAAGACTAACAGAATTAGGTGATTTATTGTTTTCAGAAGCAATACTAATACCCTCCGTTTTTTCAATATTTTCGTCTACTGTTCTTGAAATAGGAGAATCACCACTACCTTCGAGCATCTGCAGATCAGAGAGCTCAAAATTCCTAGTCAACTCGCCACATTTCGCGCAACCCTTAAGTTTCTCAACAATTGAAAGAAAATGACTTCTCTCATTTGCAAATTCTTCCCTTTGATTCTCTATTTTCTCGCTAAGAACAAAGAGATTGTTTACGTCCTTATGCATCTCAAGTTGTTTTTCTTCTAATTGCTTCATATTTATGGAAATTTCCTCTTTTTCTTTATCTATTCCACGTCTTTCATGCTCTAATTCTTCCCTTTCATTTTTGTTAACTTCCTCAAATTTCATTCTTACCTTCCTCAAATCCTCAGCTTGTTTCTCGAGCAACTCTGTTTGAATTCTGCATCTATTTATCTCCTCCTTTAACTCAGACTGCAAATGGGCAAGTGTTGTTCTTTCGTCTTCTGTAATCTTAAGTTTCTCTACATCTTCACGTAAATTTAGCTCCCTCTCGGTAATCTCAGCCTTGACTTTTTCAATACCGGCTTTCAGCACTTGTAGAATCTCTTTATCTGCAAGTATTAGTTTCTGGTCCAGTTCAGTTTTTTTAATATCAGCGTCAACAGATCTCTCCTTCTCATTGAGTGCTTTCAACTTCGTATCAAGCTCCATTTCTTTCTGTTTGAATCTTTCCGTTTTCTTTTCAAAAACATGCTCCTGCTTTCTCAGTATTTCCTCTCGATGGTTGACTTCAGATTCTTTCTTTTCAACAACTTCTACCTTGGTTCTCATCTCTTCATCAATAGATTTCCTTTTTTCTTCCATTTGTAAGTCGAACTCGTGTTGTTTCGAATTTAGCGCATCTTTGTGGGCATCTAGAAGCTTTTGAATCTCCACCTAAAGCAGTCAAGCAACATTAACTAACACGAATGATACAGGTTCATAAAACAGAAATTACTCCAAATGGCACTTTTTTAACAGACGTATCTTACAAAATGTCACTATTTAGATTTCGTTTTGTTTTGTTTGAAATGTTGCCTACTTTTCCATTTATGAATTTCCCTAATTATTCTGTAAAATACGTATGTTAAAAGTGACATTTTAGAAATTTTCCCTACACATAAATATATGTGTGTAAATTAGGAGAGGAAATTCAAGTATCAACTCACTCTTTCTTTTTCATCCAGTTTCTCAGCCAAATCAATATGTTCCGTTTCCTTTGTCTCGAGGTTTCTTTTAATCGACTCCACTTCCTGCAATCGGATAAATAAAACAAAATCAAAATCATTAACATGTACAATAACATGTTAAACAAAAAACGACAAATAATCTTAATTACCATTTCTTTTGCAATTAAGTTTGCTAATCTAATGTTCAAATCATCTTCTTTCCTTTTCACTTCTGAACTGCTCAAATCTATATCAGCATCTACGCCTTCGAGTTCCTTCTCCTTACGTTCAAGAGCCATCTCCATTTCGTCAACCTTTTTCTCTCTTTGAGTAACAATTCTTCTACCTTCACATAGCCTCTCTTCCTCTTCATGCAATTTTCCTTCCCATTCTCGCAGATCTTCTCTTTGTTTAGACAACTTAACTTCCCATCTTTTCCGCCTACACAAAGGGTAATATTATCAACATCTTCATGTATATATGGTAAAAATTTGTATCGAAATATAATGACTTGGGCGAGTGTCTTACTCTTCTTCAAATAAAAAACATTCATTCATGACCATGCTTTCACGAGTCTCAATTTCTTCAAACCTTCTGTCCAACTCCATACTTTTTGCATTTGTGGCAGTAAGTTTCACATCAGCTTCTTGCATCTTTTTATGAACTTCCTTGGATAAATCTTCGACTTCAGCATCTAGGTTATTTGCATCAGCCAGCGCAGTCTGGGAACTCAGTTTAATTTTTTCGTTCTCTTCACCAAATTCATGCACGGCCTTCTCAAGCTGCGTAAAATTTCATAAAATAAAGATTAAAAAATCGCTACAAAAACATAAATCATAAACTTGTATAAATATTGAGAAAACGAATTCAAAGATGTTGCTTACATCAACCCTACAAGCAATCTCCAAATCTAGCATATTTCGCATGTTCTCTTCACGCTTCTCAGCTTCAGATAGAGCGATTAAATGTTGAGCCTCATTGCAACTAATAACCTCTTCTCTCTCGGAAATTGCTTCACCAAGTTCATTGACTTTTGCCTTTAAATCTTTGTTTTCACCCATTATAAGCCCCATACTGGGCTCGTAATCATAAAGCTAAGCGAGAAAACAGCTACTCATTAGACACCGCAACGTTTGGGGGATTTAAAAAGTTATACATTGGAATGTCAAATCAAACAAAAAAATTTATAATATAGTGTATAACATTTGTTAAAAAACATTAAAGGAAAAACCGGTTGATACACCGATTACGTGATCTTAATAATGAACTTAATTACCTCCGAATAGAAACAGCTAATTTTTTTTATTGAATCAGTAAACTATTATCAGATTTTGAATTTAATCACCAGGTGATCATAGGTGGTTTTTATAAAAGTACAACCAAATTACGAATGTAATAAGTTTTTATAAACATTTTATTCTAAAAAGGTAATCTTAACGATAAATAGTTATTTTTATGTTGCTAAATGTTAGATTTTAATATCAACAAAATAAAACGTACATAAGAGATTAATAACAATTATACCTTTTGTTCAAGTGACTCGTTTTCGCGAATCAATGCATGGCGATCTTTTTCCTCCATACTAGGCAAATCCAAAAACCCTGCTTCCTTAAACCCAATCCAATCGTCCCAATTCCCACTATCCACCGTTGTATCCATCTCATTCAACAAATCGAGCAGCGGCGGTGGCGTATCATCCACCTCTTTGCCATTCCCGGAGTCGTGTGCCATGGTGCTGATATAAAAGTTTTTGGACGTGTTAAGGGAGAGGGTTTCGTGTGCCATGGTGCTGATATAAAAGTTGTTGGACGTGTTAATGGAGAGGGTTTTATTTCTTGTTTTGGTTATATGATTAAAATAGGGTTTTATGGGGGGTTTGTGAAGAAAAGAAAGAGACGTGAAAGTGGTTTATGTTTCAGATAGATACAAATATTGTTTATCATTATCATTATCATTATTATTATCATTATCATTATCATCATTATCATTATCATTATCATTATCATATAATAAGAAATGATTTTTAATATAAGATTGTCAATAAACAAAGATTATATCAAGATTATATCTTTTTAAATAATTCAATAACATAAAATAACATTTCATTCGAAAAAATCAACATATATCACTAATTTCTTAAAAACTAAAACACTTAATTTCGACCATCCATTTATTATCTTTAAGAGTTCTTAAATGCTAAATGACGAAATAAGGTCATTTAGATGGGTTAACTTATATAATTACAACCGTTAGATTAAATTGATGATTTCATCAAATAATATTTTCAATTTGAATCCTCTTACAAAACATAATTGCATTTTCTTTTTCATTCCATCTTTACTTAAATAAAAAACATTCGTCTCTTATCCCATTTTGTCAATCTTTATTTACTTATAATCGCTCAATAATTTGGACTATGATTTACATTATAGTTATATTAAAATCTCTTAATACAAAATATTAAAGCATGTGAATAAACGTAAAGATATATCGATTATTATAACTATAAACAATATATATATAAACGTAAAAGTATATATATTATTATATTTATAACATTGTATTCTTATAATAACTTAAAAGAACATGCACATAAACATAAAATTTACGATTTAATTTTTGTCTATATTTGTCCGCGTTATCGCGGGACAATAATATAGTTTTTAATATAATATATTAGATTAAAATCAAAACCCAATTTCAAATTATTTTTTTTTAAAATTAGTTTATCTCGCAAACCGTTAAGCGTTAGACAAAACAAATTACACCATTGCGAATGTCGTGGTCGTCTCTTTAATTCGAACAGTGGTCATATGTACTTTCGACGACTTTTATCTTTTAGATTTTCCGGTGGGTACAGTATTGAAATTGTAACGTTAATATCACATGTGATTTTAACATAAAGGAGTAAACTTCAAACTATAAATGTTATATAATGTATAAATTAATCTAAACCGAGAAAAAACAAATTAAATTTTGTCAACTTTTGTTCTTTCATTTTTCGACAAATGTTTAAACCTGAAAAATTATATCACATGTGATTTTAACATAAAATGTGGATTTAAAGACCTAAAATCGTTATATGATATATAATTCAATTAAACCTATAAAAAATCAACGAAATCACATGCGATAGTACTAAAATCACATGTGATATTAATGTAAATCATATGTGATATTATAATATACGTAAAAAAATTAAAACAAATAAGTCAATAACATATGTAACTTAAAATGTGAATTTTAAAACACAACAATATTATACGGTATATAGACCCGGAAAAAAAATGAATTTTGACGATTTTTCTTTCTTTGTGTTTGGTCAAATGTTGATATTCGTAAGGTAAAATAACATGTGATATGAACACTGAATATGAATTTCAAAACCTAACAATGTTACATGATGTATATTATATTAGAATCGAAAAGCAAAACCCAAAAATCACATGTGATAAAACTGTAATTTTATAATATAAATTTTCCAAAACCCGTCAAAAAACCGGAATTTTTTTCGTCAATAGTATATCAGATGGGTGCTCTTTAGAAAGAGTAAATAATACTCGTTTTAATATTGTAATTTATTCGTTTAATACATTTACAGTTTTTGAGATAATTAACTTTTAAACAAAAATAAATTAAAGTAAGTTTTTAAAATGGAGAGATGTGAATTTGTGATTGGTTCTTTTGGTCTCAAAATTTTAAATGGTGTTAAATGATCTTAACTCTAGAACACAAACTGTTCGTACGGTACACTATATAACCATGACACAATTGTGAATTTCAATGGCAAAAATGAGACGTTGAATCAAATTGGACTACTTTTTTTGAATTCAAGTAATTAAGGTTTCAACAATGGCAATCGCCATTGTTGTTACACGTTTATCTTGCTAATGACTTTCTGAGTCGGTAAAATATTTCAAGAAAATTAAAGAGAAATAAGAAACTTAAGCTAACCGGTTTCTATTTGCCTACGTGTTATATCAACAAGTGAGGAAACAAATTTCACGCCAAAACTCACTATCCCCTTTAGTTGAAGACAACTGGATTGACACGTGCTAGTCACGTTGGGGTGAGCAAAATAACAGAATAACCAAACCATAATCAAAGAATTTGAATCAATATAATAACCCACAATTTGGTTTTTGATTATTTAATAACCGAAACTTTCGGTTATGGTTATGAACATAAAATCAGACCATATAAACGAACCATAACCATAATTGTATATTTATTGAAGTGTTTTTCAGTTGTATATAAGCAAAGATGTTTCTTAAATAAGGTGCCATACAATGAGTGCGATTTCTATTTTCTAATCTCATATATTTGTAGTGTTGTGCTAGAAAAGTGATATAGGACTCATTGTTTTAAATTTCAAGTTTCTATGTTAGTATTGATGCAAGATAAAATTTATGTAATATTTGACAAGTTGTTGTGAGTGTAAAGTATTGAAGTACATTGTTTTAAGCAGTTTTTTTTAACGTTTTACATTAAGTTTTTTCTTTTTTTTCTACAAATATAATTAGAATAAATGTGTTTTTTTTATGTCAAACCCAAACTAACGGAGAATCAAGATTTATATTTAACCGATTAAGTGAACATTCATAACTGTAAAAATCAACAACCCGATAATACAACACTAAGACAACAAGAACAGACTTTGATTATTTCACTAAACGAATCAATACACACACTTAATCGTTATAGAACAGTGATGGAGGCTACAGACTTTAGAACAAATTAGGGTTTCAATTGGAAACTCTAAATATACAATTGGGGAGACAGTAATCGAGAGAGAGAGATAGCGGCTTATATTATATTATGTAACCCTAAATTATAACTCCGTTTATATAGACCAGATATTTACGTTTTAGTCCTCAGCATCTTTTACTTACACCCAAGTCCCTCAACTTCATTAACTTCAAACTTCAATATAAAAACAGCAACCAACTTCAGTATATCAACATAATCAGTCCCTCTACTTATAACTGCATAAAACCAAACCAAGTTAGTAAACGATTTATATTAAGTTAGGACTGAATTCGTTAATGTTATTTTAACATCCTCCCTCAGTCCTAACTCTAAATGGATTATGCAGTCCCAACTTTTTACACAAATAGTTATGTGGAGAAGGAGAAAGTCCCTTTGTAAAGATGTCGGCTGGTTGCTCATTTGACTCGATTTTAATTAACTTCAGCACCCCAGAACACACTTTTTCCCGTACACTATGCAAATCTATCTCAAAATGCTTAGTCCGCTCATGCAATACTGGATTGTTTTCTATCATCACCGCGGCTTTGTTATCACAGTAGAAATCAACAGGGGTTAAATCATTTATTTTTATATCATGCAATAAATTTATTAACCACAAAGTTTCACAAGTAGCTGCAACCATTGCTCGGTACTCTGCTTCAGCAGAAGACCTGGAGACCGTAGGCTGCTTCTTACTTTTCCATGACACAAGGGAATTTCCAATATACACACAAAAACCAGTAACAGAACGTCTAGAAATTCTACATCGACCCAATCAGAATCAACATACACAGATAACTTGATACTACTAGATTTGCATAACCAAATTCCTTGACCAGGAGCAGTTTTAAGGTATCTAAGAACCCTTAATGCAAGACTAAAGTGCAGTTCTGTGGGGGCATGCATAAACTGTGAAAGATTTTGAACAGCAAAGCTAATATCGGGTCTTGTAAGGGTCAAATATATCAACTTTCCAACCAGTTTTTGATATACATAAATATTACTTACCAATTTACTCGACTTATGTTCAACTTTATCAAATAAAACAGATATATTTGCATCAAGAGGAGTGGTTGCAGGTTTGCATTCTAACAATCCAAATTCATCAAGTAATTCCAAACAATATTTACGCTGAGAAAGACATACTCCCAATTCAGTTTCAATTAATTCTATGCCCAGAAAATATTTCAAATTACCCAAATCCTTAATCATAAACTTAGAATTAAGAAATTTCTTTACAGCTATGATTTCACTATCAGAGTTCCCAGTTATAATAATATCATCCACATAAACCAATAGCATAACATGTATACTACTTTTGGTCAAAACATACAGAGAATAATCAGCTTTACTTTGGACAAAACCGTATTCAAATAAGCTGGCAGTTAACTTCTCATTCCATTTTCTAGGGGCATGTTTCAAACCATATAGAGACTTTTTCAACTTACAAACACGATTATCAGACTTGTCAAAATACCCTTCGGGTAATGACATATAAACATCCTCATCCAGATCACCATATAAAAATGCATTATTAACATCAAGTTGATAAAGAGGCCAACTATTGCACACAGCTAAAGTAATCATACACCTAACCGTGACCATTTTCACAACTGGTGAAAATGTTTCCTCATAATCAATGCCATATTTTTTACTAAAGCCCCTAGCAACTAAACGAGCCTTATATCTTTCTATTTCTCCTGAAGCCTTATATTTAATTTTGAAAAGCCACTTACAATCAACAATATTTTTATTTTCAGGCTTTTCAGTTACATCCCAAGTTCGATTTCTAAGTAACGCCTCCATTTCTGTATTCATGGCATTTATCCAGTTAGGATCTAAACATGCTTCAACAAAAGACTTAGGTTCACTACTTTTATTCAAGTTTACAACAAAACAAGCAAAATCATTTTTTAGCCGAGCATAACTAACAACCTTATCAACTCCATATCTGTGTTTCCCCCCTAAAACATAGTCATCCCATTTTCTAGGAACATTTGTTTTTCTGGAACATTTTCGAGATTTTGCAGGTTCATTAATAACAGATTCATCCAGATTTTGAAAAACATTGCCCTCAAGGATTACTGTGTTTTCATCAATTTGTGTTGCAGTGGTGTTCTCCTCCACAACAGTTTCATTCACAGGAGATGACTCCTGAAAACTGTCATGCGAGGTAGAATCTGACCCACTACCTTCACCATCAGTATCCATCCCTTCATCATCGGGACTTTTTGGGAGTTGGTTATACATGCTATCAAAAAAATTTAAGGTGTTTGTAGTGGTCTCAGTTTGCAAGTTTAGATGATCATCATTAGTGGATTTGAAAGGGAATACATTTTCATAGAATTTAACATCTCTAGAAAATATTACACACTTCTGATCAAAACTATACAATTTATAGCCTTTCTTAGAGTTAGAATAGCCAATAAATGCACATTTAAGAGACCTACTACTAAACTTATCATTATTATTAAGCAAGGTTACAGATAACGTAAGGCGTGGCGTGGCGGCATGAGTAAGCCTCAAGCTTTGCAAGAAAAGGCGAGACATAGCGTTTTTCAAAGCGTGACAAGGCGGCAAATTTTTTTAATATATTTTATAATTTTATATATATTTATATATATTTTTACTATTATTAAGTTATATAAATATCAATAAATTATCAAAAAGGCTATTTTAACATTTAAGTATATATATATTCTAAGATATAATCACAAATTTACAATAAAATGAATTTTATAGTCATTTTTAATTTTTTTTTTTTTTTTTTAAATTTTTTTCATAACGCGTTACAAAAAACTCGTGTTAAGGCGCGCCTTGCGACGCCATTACCACGTTTTTTTGCCGCCACGCCTAACAAAGACGCCTTGCATGTTTTCGTAAATTCTCGCCGCGCCTCGACGCCATGGCGCGCCTTGGCGCCGCCATGGCGCGTTATTTAGAACCTTGTTATTAAGCACATTAGCATAAGCAAGACAGCCAAAACTCCTAAGGTGGGACAAATTTGGTTTATGGTCATAGACATATTCATAGGGGGATTTACCACTTAACACAGAGGATGGAGTCCTGTTAATAAGATAGGCAGCAGTTAGAACACACTCAGGCCACATATAGAGGGGAATGCCCCCTTGAAACAAAAGAGATCTAGAAACGTTTAACAAATGTCTATGTTTTCTCTCAGCTATACCATTTTGTTGTGGTGTATAAGCACAACTGGTTTGATGAACAATTCCATTTTAATTAAAAAAGTTAGACAGTTTATTATTGACAAATTCAGTACCGTTATCACTTCTAAAAACTTTAATAGATCTTGAAAATTGGTTTTTAATCAAATTATAAAAATCAAGTATATTGTTAAATACCTCATCTTTGGTTTTAAGCATATACACCCATACAACCCTAGAGTAATCATCGACAATAGTTAAAAAAATATATGAAACCTTCCTTGCTAGTTACTTTATAAGGACCCCACAAATCCAGATGAACCAAGTCTCCCAAGTGACTGGATTTATGGTCACTTAGTGGAAAAGGTTCTCGGGTTTGCTTGGCTTGACAAACATCACAAGGTACGGTTTCAGAACTTCCTACTACATTTAAGGAAGATTTGAGTACATTTAAGACTTGATCAGAAGGGTGACCAAGTCGATTGTGCCACAAATTAAAAGACAAACAATTAAGCACGTTATTAACAAAGACACAATTATTATTACTAACCATGTCAAAATAATATAAACCATCAGAAACACTACCAGTCCCCAGGGTATTCTTTAGAGTTGAGTCCTGAATTAAGCAAAGGTGTTTATTAAAAACAACAGAAAGGTCACTATCTTCAGCCAATTTGAACACGGATAGTAAGTTTACATTATATCCAGGCACGACTAAGACATCATAAAGAACAATGTTATCATTAAGCTTTAAATTTCCAATTTTAACAATTCTTGCATCAGTTCCATTTGGATGTCCTACTTTCAGATTCAAACCAGCAATATCTATAACACTATCCAGATATTTATCTGATAGCGTCATATGCTGGTGTGCTCCTGAATCTAGGATCCACCCATTATGGAACTTAGCAGTTTTTAGGTGTGAGTTGGAACAAATTTTTTTTTGTATATTGGAATTAAAGAACACATTGTTATTTTGAAAACAAATACCTGTCATATTGGCATGAACACCCCCCGGGACTGACTTGCCTCCAATAAGTTTCAAAATTCTATCCATTTGGTCACTAGTAAAAGACATAGAACCACTAGAAGCCACATTGTCAACTAAGGCATTATAATTGTTAAACTTACTCTTAAAACCTTTTTTCCAGCCTGGAGGATAACCAACTATCTCATAACATCGCTCAATAGTGTGCCCGATCATTCCACATTTTGTACAAGTTAAGTTTGGGTTGGTACCTCTTTTTTCAAACTTTTTATTAGAGTTGTTATTATTGTTAAAACTTTTATTAGTTTCAAAGGTTTTTGCAAAAAAGGCATTATTTTGACCTTTGTTTGAAGAAGAGGGTTGAGAAGAACCTCTATGAGATTCTTCTCTTGACACAATTGCAAAAGCAGTTTTAACAGATGGAAGGGGTTCAGTAGTCAAAATATTGCTACGTATGAGAGAGTAGTTGTCATCCAGGCCCATCAAAAATTGCATCAGTTTTATCAGATTATTATGGTCACAAAACATTTTAGCACCATCACATGAACATAAACGAAGTTTAACTAAAGCATCAAATTGTTTCCACAGAGAATTAAGCTTATGATAATAGTCAGAAACAGAACTACCACTTTGAGTTAAACTATTTATCTTATGATGCAGATTAAATGTAATAGACCCATCTACCTTATCATATGTTTCTTTTAATTCATTCCAAACAACATAGGCAGAAGTAGAAAAAACTTGACCCAAATACAGTTCATCAGAAATAGAGCTAAGTATCCAAGAAAGTACCACATAATTACATCTATCATATTGTCTACTTAATACAGCATCAGACTCATCATTTTTTAAGCTACCATCAATAAATCCAGTTTTATTTTTGGTTTGTAGGGCAAGTAACATAGCACAACTCCACACATTATAGTTTTCAGTTCCTTTAAGTTTAAATGTGATTAAGGACGTAGTGTTAGTATCACTAGCATGCAGAAATAAAGGGTCACTAAAGTCAAGGTTATTAACTTCGGTCATTTTAATATCACTACTAGCACCAGATTTATCAGCACTCATTATAACAGATAAAGGCACAAAACAGACAAGCAAACAGATTAACAAACACAAGAAGAAAGATAAACAGCAACCACCACAAGACTAAGAAAACTGAAGAAAAAAAAATCCTAAAAGACACACTGTGTATTGCTCCCTATACTGTTCGATTCAGAGGTCTACTAAGCAGGGGCTCAACAATATGCTTCTCTTCTACCAAGAAAACGTTAGTACAGTGAAAAAGAAATCAACAAACACCAACCAACAAAAACCAACAGAACACAATCAACAAACACCAGGCAAAAACCTCTGGCACCACAAGCAACCACAATCAACCAACCAAAAAAAAAACAGTAAAGTAAACAAGGAGAAAGGGAGAGAAGACTTACAGTGGGAGCAAGAAGCACCAGCGGCAATATTACAGACAATAAACAAAAAAGGAAATAAAAGAATAATACAGACCAATGAAGAATGAATAAAAACAAATCAAAGAAAAAAAAATAAGAGCAGCGGAAGAACAAGATGTAACCAACAGCTAGTCGACGATCCTGGAACAGCCAAGGAGTCCACGAACCAGCAAACACAGAATCAGCCCAGATCTAGCCCGAACAGAACTGATCAACCACAGATCCAACCAATAATACCCGAGATCCAACGGATCTAAGCCACAAATAACTAAAAACCTTAGATCTACACCAGATCCAACGGATCTAAGTCACAAGTGCCTCGAAACCCTAGATCTAACCAACAGATCCAACCAACTGTCCAGATCCTTTCAGATCTAAACACCAACCAACAACCAGATCTAAAAAGCTACAAACAGTCACCCGATCTAAGTCAAAAATAAACCAAAGAATCGACAAACAGATCCAGAGATTTACCTAAACCAACCGATCTGACGAATAAGAACCAGTCACCTCGACAAACAGATCCAGCAGCCAACGAACAAGAACCAGTCACCTCGACGAACCGATCCAGCAGCCAACAATACCGATGAACAGATCCGAAAAAAAACAGTCACCGCGACACCACCGTGATTTCGATCGGAATATTCAGAGCACCACGGTGCTCTGATACCATGTAAAAATCAACAACTCGATAATACAACACTAAGACAACAAGAACAGACTTTGATTATTTCACTAAACGAATCAATACACACACTTAATCGTTATAGAACAGTGATGGAGGCTACAGACTTTAGAACAAATTAGGGTTTCAATTGGAAACCCTAAATATACAATTGGGGAGACAGTAATCGAGAGAGAGAGAGATAGCGGCTTATGTTATATTATGTAACCCTAAATTATAACTCCGTTTATATAGACCAGATATTTACGTTTTAGTCCTCAGCATCTTTTACTTACACCCAAGTCCCTCAACTTCATTAACTTCAAACTTCAATATAAAAACAGCAACCAACTTCAGTATATCAACATAATCAGTCCCTCTACTTATAACTGCATAAAACCAAACCAAGTTAGTAAACGATTTATATTAAGTTAGGACTGAATTCGTTAATGTTATTTTAACAATAACCATAACCAAATGGTTACTAGTTTCAAATAACCGAAATATTTGTTTATTGATTTTATTCTGGGTCATAACCGAACCAAACCAAACCATACTTACTCCTAAAGTCAGATGGGTTATGTAACCCTTTAAACGTATTCTTTTTCTCCAAAAATTGTTGGTCGACCATAATCTTCCTAAGTAGTATCTTCCTTCTCATAATCTGACCATTGTACTAGCACAAACATTATTGGTCGACCTGGTTATCGTAACTTTAATTTGCAAGCTACTTTGCCAATATTAGCTACAACTTGGAAAGGGCGTAATATTAAGTTGTTAGCTTGTTGAATATAAAGTTTCTCATAGGTTGCAATTTAAGATACAAAAAAGTTCCTCGTATCAAAAAATCTATCACTCATGTGCTTATTTGCCTCATTAACCATCGTGTTTTGGGGCCTTTGTAGATGAAGCTTTAACACATTTAAAGTTTGTTCCCTATCTAACATAGTAATATCAACTTTTTCATTAGGACTATTACTATATACATATAGATAGATGGATTTTGAAAATATAATTTTTCAAAAGGAGTAGTAGTAATTAGTACTCTCTCCATTTATCAAGTGTCAAAATGATTGCCATGAATTCCTTCTCATAGGTAGAAAGACGTTGCTTTTTTGGTGCTAAAGTCTTACTTGAATAAGCAATTGGATGCCCTTTTTGTGGTAACACGACTCGTAACCTTGTGACATATTTATCTGTTTCCACCACAAAAGTGTCCTCAAAGTTAGGCATTCTCAACACAAGTGCAATAATCGTTGCTACCTCAAATCCTTGTTAATATGCAACATAAAATACCATTCTTCTTTAAGAATTTCGCTAATGGTTAACTAATAGAAGGATACCCTATAGTTAATCTCCGGGCTAATAGTTTGGAAATGCATCGAACTTTACATCCAAAACTATTGTATGCATCAATCTTTAAATTGGTCTATTGTATGTATCTAACTTTCAAAAATCGATATTTTATATATCCAACCAATGAAATCTTAGCAAAACGATGATGTGGCAACTTACGTGACACATTATATGGATGACACGTATTATTGAATACATACAATAGCATATTTTTGAAAGTTTGATACATTCAATAGAGATTTTTGAAATTTAGATACATACAATAGACCAATTTAAAGATGGATGCATACAATAGTTTTGGATGTAAAGTTCGATACATTTCCAAACAATTAGCCCGTTAATCTCCTATAGTAACCAATTAGACAGAAAAAAAACCCTCAATTTCTTGAGTGTTGTAAGTGTAGAACATATCTCCATTGCTTTAATTTTGGATGAGTTAGTGGTAACTCCTTATTTAGAAATAACATGACCGAGATACTTCACTTTTGGATCTACAAGGGCACATTTACTTTGATTTGCATACAATCTATTAATCTTCATTAACTCTAATGTAAACCTATATGTCATCAAAGAATGCTAGCACAAATTTCCTTAAGTAGTTTTTAAAAACTTCATTCATGAGAACTTGAAATGTAGAAAGAGCATTGTTTAGACCTAAAGGCACTAGCAAAGAACTCATAGGCCCTTCATGAGTCCTAAAAAGCACTCTTGCACACATCACTAGGATTAATTCTTATTTGATGATATCTATACCTCACATGCAACTTAGAAAACAAACTTTTCTAATTAAATTTATCAATAAGTTCGTCAATGACTAGATTCGAAAACTTATCTTTTACTGAGCATTGGTAAGAAAACACAGATCCAACTAGAAAAACAAACAAGATTGTGATTTATCGTCATCTCGAGCTCCTACGGGTTTGCAACGTCGGTGGTTCGATTCCAATAAAAAAAACCCAAGTACATATATCTGATATGTGCAAGTTTATCGGTGGAAAAGAAGAAGACAAAAAGAGAAATTAAAAAGAAACTGAACAACACGGTATAAATTGTAACGGACAAAATTATCGTCACATGTTCCATAAATATAACATAATAAATTGTAACGGACAAAATTATCGTCACATGTTCCCTAAATATAACATAAATAAACGTCCGTCAAAATTAAAAACATAAATCCATCTCACTTTACAACAAAAAATAAATAATGAGTATACTTTTTTAAACTAAAGAATAAAACCGCAATAAAAAAATATAGAAAGCTAGGAACTGTATGAATATAAAGTTAACAAAGTGGGGTCTGAAACCGATAGAAATAATTGCATCCCCAAATACAAACCCTAATTCCAATAATCCTATTTCACAAATTGAGTGAGTTAATTAGATAATAGTAGTAATGGCGAAAGAAGGTTCCAGATCTTCAAGTTCATCAGCGGATTCGTATATTGGAAGCTTAATTAGCTTGACTTCCAAATCTGAAATCAGATATGAAGGCATTTTGTATAACATCAATACCGATGAATCTTCCATCGGTTTAACTAACGGTATTCTTTCATTTTAACTCAAATGATTCTTATCTGTTAAAATTAGGTCAATTTTGTTGTGTAATTAGGAGATGTATAGTTTTATATAGTGGATTTGTTTGCTTTTTTTGGAGTATGCTATAAATATATTGTTATCGAGTTTCGGTAAGTTTTTGAGTGGAGTTGTCGTTAGTGTTGTTATGGAATTTCTTGGAAGGATATTTTTAAAGATGTTGTTATCGAGTTTAAGTAAGTTCCGTTAAGGTCTCGGTTAACTTTTGTGTATGTCTGTTGAATTTTTCATTGTATGTTGTATCTTGATTTTGTTCACTACGATAGATGTAGGCTTGTTTTCTGGTGATATGAGAGGTTAATATTTAGTTTTTAAAGAACTGAATGCAATTACTTGTGATTGTTATTGAAGATTTGTTGTATGGATTAGTGTGAAACTTGTGATAGTAGTGACGATAGGGTGTATGTATCATCGAAGGATCAAAAATCTCGAGAGTTCATACTTTGTGGTTTCCGGACAAGTTTTGCATATATGTACAAAATGATGATGATGATATTCATCTTAGATATCGTGTTGTTAGATGATGATAGGCAATGTGTTAATGTTATCATGTCAAACTTTTGACATATTGTATGCGTATATGACCTTGTAAGTCATAATAGGAGTTACGGGATCTAATGTTTGGACACAAAAAGACAAAATATGCACTGTAAATAAGGTTAAGTTGTAAGACAATTTAACATAAAGCAACAAATCATATCTATAGGATTTAGAAAGCAGACTTACTGTAGTGAATTTTAGCTTGGTTGGTTATGCTACTGTAAGATTGGTTCTCTTTTCTTTTCTATTATTCATCTTTTCCTGACTTTGCTAATTTTTTGAATTCTAACTTATCACTCAAAATATGCAGTAAGATCGTTTGGAACTGAAGGGCGGAAAAAAGATGGCCCACAAGTCATGCCTAGTGACAAGGTTTATGAGTACATATTATTTCGTGGAAGCGATATTAAGGTATTCATTGAGATTGTATCTATTGGCAGTTCTTGCAATATAATTGTATATGCATCTCTGAACAACAATAACTGAAGCTAGAAAATTGATTGATTGGCTTGTGTATAATTAACTAAGTGCGGATAAGTGGATCGTTTAGTAGTCTAATTTTAAGGCATAAATACAAAACAGACTTATTTTCGTCATACATTTTTCAGTAAAAGCCACAAGTTCTTAATAATAGCCTCAGCAAGTTGCAAGTGCTCCACCTGTCATCCGGTCAATATTCACTTTGATTTCTAATATCGACTATGAAACTCACTACATAAGCCCTTGTTATATACTATTCACTCTGACCAAAATGAAAGTAGGAAAAAAGTATGAGCAAGTCATAACATTTCTTAGTTGCATTTCTTTGTATTAGGCTAGCTGTATTTTGCAAGTTTTTTAGGGTCCGGTGTGTTTTTAGAAGAAATAAGGTAAGAATGAGAAATATGGGAATATGTGTGCTATCTACGAATACAAGTGTGAAAATTCTGGTATTAGAAATGAGTTCTGATAACGGTTAAGCTCTGGTGATGTATACTCCAAAATATACTTAATATAGTTTTGCTATCACAAGTTTTTTTTTTTTTTGCCCCAAGTTATGACCTTATGAAGGACCAACGAAACACCATTTAATACATGTGGCTACGTATGTTTTTCTTTCCTATCAGTTGACGCTAGATAAATCTCTTACAAAAATACATTAGGCAAGAAGGATAATCTCTTCCCTTGAAATATCAGCAGAATTAAATAACTTCGCATATTTGGCATGGTTTTAAAAAAATGCAGAGCGATTATATGGTTGGTGTTACCAAATACTAGTTGCTAGATCTCTTGAAGAATTTGGAATACATTTTTTACTGTACATGTTAAAACCTAAGAGCAGTCATAGTAATCAGTAATCGTATACCAACAATTCATACATGTGGCATATACTAGTAATTGTGGTATGGTTCATGTTTTGGAAATGTTTAATAAGATTAGGAGGAACTTCCATCATAGTAGAAAATTACATTAGATGGCATATTAGAGGCGTTGAGAACTGTACTTTTAATAGTCCTTGCTATAAATTTTACTTCCCATAGCTAAGATGTTGAAGTTACTTTTCTATTTTGCAGGATCTTCAGGTGAAATCATCTCAGCCTGTCCAACCAACCCAACCCATAAACAGTGATCCTGCCATAATTCAGGTAATCAAAAACGAATTTGTGACCACTTTATAACAACTTTGATTGTGAAATGTTCTAAACACGTTATTTACGTGGCAGTCTCATTATCCTCAACCACCTACAGCACCTCCAAGTTTGCCCACAACTGCCAGTGACTCTTCGTCTGCTCCAAACACCTATAATCCACAGCTGGGCCACCCTGGATCAACTTTTCAAGGTGGGCCGCCTTTATATCAACCCGGTGGGAATGTTGGGCAGTGGGCCCCATCACCACTTCCTCCAAATCCCAATAGTAGCGGGCTTGCAATGCCCATGTATTGGCCAGGATACTATGCCCCACCAAATGCACTTCCACAGTCTCATCAACAATCATTGCCTCGACCACTACAAGGGTTAGGAATGGCGCCTTCATTACAGCAGCAACCTATGCCATATCCTACTTTTAACTCCTCCTTGTCTAGTGGACCACCACCAAATACCTCTACTTCAAACTTGCCTGAATATCCATCTGCCAGCTCAGCTAGTTTAACATCTAACTCTTTACTGGGATCGACACTGCCTTCTTTGCCATCGATGATGCAGAATAAACCTCCCATCTCCGCAGTTCCTACACCCCCAAGTGGCAACTTGCAGTCACAGGCAAGTCTCACTTCTGATGTAAATGTGCTTTCTGGGGCAAGGTTTCCTTATCAGGGAACGAACCAGCCAATATCATCATCTGTTGGTGGGCCACCTTTGGTCCCTTCAGAACCACCCATTGCCATCGCTTGTAACTCCCGGGCAGCTGATGCAGTCTGTGCCAGCTGGCGTTCTTTCAGCCCAGCCCCACAGAGCGGTTCAGAATGATGTGGAAGTGGTTAAAGCCTCACCAGCACCATCGTCACCACCGTCTGTCCCCGTTCCAGTACCAACAGAAGCTCAGCCTCCAATATTGCCGTTACCAACTCAAGCAAATATTACCCAAAAGGTATGGACTCGTTATTTTAATAATTAATAATCAAAGTTATTATCTATTTATTGCTTTTGTTGATTCTATTGTTGGTTCTTTTTTAGCCCAATGGAGCTACTTACCATAATCGCCCAAACTACAGTTACAGAGGGCGTGAAAGAGGCAGAGCTTCGGGGGTAATTTTTAAGTCTATATTTTTACCCTATCTATTAGCATTTACTGAATAAGTAATTTTTTTTACATCTTTGAAACATGAAAATGTTGTGTTATGATCTAATGGTATGTCTAAATTTTTACTCATGAAATGATTTAGGGATCACGACAAGTGATGAAGTTTACTGAGGAATTTGATTTTAATGCAATGAACGAGAAATTCAACAAGGATGAAGTGTGGGGTACTTTGGGAAAAAGCAATAGATCTGGTTCGAAGGAGAAAGATGGAAATTCGACTGATGAAGATGAAATAGAAGAGGAAACTAATCCCAACTTACCTGATGTCAAGGTGTGATTCCCATTCAAAATTGCTCAACACTTCTTTCTTTAAAGTGGCTATTTTTTCGTTTTCTAGAAAGTTTTCGTCATAAAGTCATAAGTTTCTCTTTTTACTAAAATCCACCCTGGAATCTACACC